>CM060950.1:180293783-180568783 GCA_030765055.1 Mantis religiosa
GAGAGAGAGAGAGAGAGAGAGAGAGAGAGAGAGAGAGAGAGAGAGAGAGAGAGAGAATCTGCTTTACATGTAAGCCAGTTAAACGTAATTTGTATTTATACGTATATTCATTCATTTATTATCTACCATAAAAATTACAAAGTGAGCTCGAGAGCATGACCCTGTAGCTTCAGACCTCCCCTTATTTGCAGGTCTCGGAAAAATTATATTTAGAATCATATTGGTTAAACCTTATTTATATGTAATTCATTTATACATAATTCATATTATACATATTAAATTTCAGTGAAATACAGCTGAGTTATATGTAATTAACTGCTTCAGCGATGGCCAGTTAAACCCTGCATGGGCCAGGAACGGATACCCAATAAACAGAACAAGGCATTGAAATTGTTAAATGGTGTAAAAATGCTTCTTAAATATACATTCATATCTTCCGTATTTATTAAGTTATTTAAACGAAACAAAAATTGGTTTAAAACCTATTACATTCACAGTATCAATAAGTAGAGAGTACGTAAAAACTGAAGCTAGCTACAGTGAAGCAATACATGTTACACAAATACAACTATTTGCAACATAAACTTCACTTATCTTAAGAAAATGATGTAAATTTTCTTATTAATTGATATTGATTTCATAAACATTTGTCTACATTTTCAGTCATCAAACAACTTTGTCAACTATCAGAGGTAACTTTTTTTTTTCTTTTAAAAAAACATAGTTACCTCTTATAGTATTGTTGACGAAGTTGTTTGATGACTGAAGATGTAGACGAATGTTTACGAAATCGATCTCATCAATTAATAAGAAAAACTCCATGGACTCCGGACGCATTGAGCATCATTTCATCCATTTCATTCATCATCCGAGATGACTAAATGTTGGAGGACGTAAATTACACACACAAAAAAAAAGAAAGAAATTACATCATTTTCTTGAGATAAGTGTAGCTTTTGTTGCAAATAGTTGTATTTGTGTAATAAATAGAGAGTATGTTAATAAATTGTGGAAATTTTACTACTTTGTTTCACGGTAGCAAAAGTCGTTCTGTGCATTCAATGCATCTAATATTTGAGTCATTTTGTTTTGTGAGCATGCGAGTGATAGTATATGTGTCACTGTGTGGCATTGTTGTGCTGCTGCCACAAACTGGAGCCAGGCGCGTGAGCAGGAGAGAAAGAGACAGAGAGAGAGGCTCCAGAGCTTTCTGTCCATTGCTGTTATCACAAAATATCTCGGAAGGTCTGCAGCTTTCTAGAAACACTGGCTGAGGGTATAAATACCGCTGAGGTGTTAGAAGCGGCAGTTGTGTGTTGGTTATTGTGACAGTCAACGATTTAAGTGTACCGCAGAGATTTCATTCATTTGTTTTCCTGCAGCAAAACACCAAGTCAGCCTTGAAGACAGCTAATTGTCAATTTCACATTTTTATACTGCAGCAGAAGTTGTCTTAAATTTCTGCAAACCAAATTTTCGAATCTACGTATCCCACACAGTCACAATATGTATAGCTATGTAAGCGAGTTCTCCGGTTCAAGGTTTTAGGCTTTAGTTTATAGTAACCAAGCGATAGTCATTGTATATGTTGTGTGAAACACATGCTGGAAAGAAACGAATCTGTCAGCATCTGTCAGCATCTGTATGTACCTCTTATTACAGTATTTCACAACCGAAGTTTATGCTAGCCTTATGCAGCTGTTTTCGCTCAGTATTTGTTATTTATCCTGACCGGGCATTCAGAGTGATTTCTTATAGCTATCAGGAATTAGATGAATAGTACATTTGAAATTCTTAAATTTCAGTGTTAACCATGGATTATCCTAGTAATGAAGCAAATAAATTAGCTTGCGTAGGATGTGTGTAGGCTTCTGATAGAAAATGTGGAGAACTTATTGCTGTTTGACATGTTGATGGCGATTATGAGGGAGGTGTTGATACAGGTTGCAATGAGGAAGAAAATGACCTGCTTCCTTGAGGGTTCGTGCAGAATCAATATTGTGCAGTGTTCAAAATAACTCAGACACACATAGACATATGTATAAACAAATAGACAAATAGACATACTTTTTGTTATACACCTAACTTCTGACAGCAAACCAACTGACATTTTCACAAATTTTTTTCTGATAACTTAGCATCTCTTCCTGTTACGGAAACAGATATATATGTATGTGAGTAGGGTGAAGGAAGCCCTGACCTCTAACAGCAATTTAGTGCCTATGAGGAGAATTCAGAATTGTACAGTGTTCCTGTTATTTGTAAACCTACATTAGACATGTACTGGTATACAGACAGCATGATAGCTCGAGATTTAACTGTATTGGAACGAAAGTAGGAATAGACGGTTACTCTAACTGCGTCATAAAGAGTTGCTCCTTATTCCTAATTGAACCACTGACGTACTTGATAAATCTTTCACTTTCAAGTGGTACGTTCCCCAACAGGTTAAAAAAAGGTAAAGTGAAACCCATCTTTAAAAAAGGTAACAAAGGGGAGGTAGGAAATTACAGGCCAATTTCCATAATTTCAACTTTTGCAAAGATCTTCGAACAAATAATGTATAAAAGAGTAACAAGCTTTTTGGAAAAATTTAAAGTAATTAATGACAATCAAAATGGTTTTCGAAAAAATAAATCAACAAGTTCTGCACTGATGAATTTCATTGAACAAGTGTATGAAACACTAGATAGTAAACAACTAGGGATAGGCATTTTTTTAGATCTTACAAAGGCGTTTGACCTGGTTGATCACAAACTTTTATTAGAAAAATTATCCTCATATGGCATAAGGGGGTTAGCTTTAGATTGGTTCAGATCTTATCTGGAGAATAGAGAGCAATCGGTGGAAATAGAGTATTTTGATAGCGAAACGAGTGAAGTTAAAACTCAGATTTCAAGTAGCGCTATAATGAAATATGGGGTCCCTCAAGGTTCGGTGCTTGGACCTCTTTTATTTATAGTGTACATTAATGATTTGGCAGATAATGTAGAAAACAGAACCAATATAAATGTTACACTTTTTGCAGATGATACAAATATTTTTATCAAAGGGGTGAATAAGGAAGGGGCAGATGTACATATTGAAAATAATCTAAAATATATTAAAAAATGGTTTAGTGCCAATATGTTAATATTGAGTAAGGAGAAAACAGCAGCCCTAAGCTTCTATAATAAAATGAGTGGAAGTCAATTGTATCCAAAATTAATGCTGGGACAAGACCAAATACATTACTTACAAACTATCAAATTTCTGGGACTAATACTAGATGAAAATTTAAATTGGGAAACTCACATAGAGGCATTGACGAAAAAGCTTAGTAAAATGTGTTTCTTAATGAGGGCGATTACAGGCATGTCAAGCTTGAAAGTTCGGAGAATAGTGTACTTTTCATATATACACAGTTTGTTGGCATATGGTATAATTTTTTTGGGGAAATTCTAAAGAAAGTATAAAAGTATTCAGATACCAAAAGAAAATAATTAGAATCATAGCAGATGTCTCAAGCACAACTAGTTGTAAGCCATACTTCAGTAAATTAGGTATCTTACCACTGCCAAGTATATACATATATGAAACTCTTGTACATATGAAAGCAAGCCTAAGTTTATTCAAAACAAATTCTGAAATTCATATACACAACACTAGAACAAAGAATAATTTATTTGTGAAGTCACACAAAACAAAGATGTATGAAAATAGTTTCACATATGCTGGCTTACATCTTTACAATAAGCTACCTGAATCTATAAAAAAGATTGAATCACAACATCAATTTAAGAAATTGTTATTAAACTTCCTTAGAGCCAATAGCTTCTACAGCGTGGATGAATTTTTAAATTTGTAAATATTTAGTTAGCTATCTTAATTATAAATATTGTACTTAGTTTTTAATTTGACGTGTCCTATAACATGTACATGTTTTAATGGATGAGTCAATAAATCAAATCAAAGTGAAGCAGATGTGTAAAAGATGCGACTCATCTAGAATTTAATAAGCATGATAGCTGCTTAATTTTTAGGGGAAATAACAGGCCAAATATGGAAGGGGTGGGTCAGTTATTACAAGCCATCCCTCTTTACAAAAAACAGTTAAATATTATAAAAATGTATTTTTACACCAGCGGGATGTAATCATAAACAATTGTTTAATAATCAATAGCTCATAACCTAATTGAGTACTATAACATTCAGAGGCCTCTTCATACTAGGGGTAAGAAATCCACCACTACAACACCCCTCATACTTGAGAGGCAACCACAGGCAACCTCATACTTGAGAGAAAACACTTTCCTGAAAGGATACCTCCCACAACCAAAAGTCGTGACCATTTCGAAAATGTCTAGTGTGTTGCGAAAAAGAAGTTTGCAAGGAAATCAGTATTATTTGTCGTGAATCTGAAGATGTGCCCTTGTGTGCTTATCCAGGTTTTGAGGTGTACCATTCAAAAATAAACCTTTAAGGGTAAGTTTTCATCTCTTATAGAACTAATTTAAATTTATTGCAAAATAGGAAGATTAAAATAATTGGCCTCTAATAAGCATTAAATGCATGTATGCACGGGATGTCTATACATGTGCATATCAGTTTAGGGCATTTTAACTTGGACATCATATGACGTCCATATCGGTGAAAGGGTTGAATGAGCATATGGCATACACATTTTCGTTATTGTTGCTGACAAAGCCACAAACTGAATGGACTGCTTTCAGCTACGGAAACAAAAGATAGACATTAGCTCATATATGTCTTTCGGTGCAACAGTGTCATAGCAACAAATGAGAAGTAAAGATCATTTTCGTTATTTGGTGTTTACTGTTAACAGTGGTGTTGTCTTTTTGTTCTCAGGTGCTTTTAATCAGCCATGGGGGAAAGAAAAAAAGTTATATGGCACTTAATAGATACAAAAGCGAAACCTTAAATGTTTCTGACGTAGGAATTGCATATATACGCTGTGTATAGTCATCAGTGACAGAAAACCCCAGAATAAACTTTTTCAGGTAACTCACCTTGACCCAGATTCAAATTATGGACCTTTTGAATGCAGACTGTGTAGGCATTACATCAGTGTAGCAAGAAAGCTCAAAGTTCACTAATATGTTTTGCAAAATAAGTTGTATGCATTTCATGCAAGGAAAATGAAACAAGCCAAATTAACCCATTAATGCCCAGTGGTCTCTTTATAGACCACAACATATATTATTTATTTACTTATTTTACATGGATTCTTAAGGTTTATTTTCACCATGTAGGTCATAACTGAAGTTATCTGCTTATGTGAACATATCATATTTTAAAAATTTGCATATTGTGTAGTTTATGATTTACAGCAGTTAGGTGCTAAACGACTGCAGTGTGTATGAAAGTACATTATTGCATTTTCCTTGTTACGTTTCCCTCCAAGTTTTATGTAATACCAAAAACTGTTCATAAAGGTTTGTATTAGTCTATCACACAAAGAATTCACAGCTGTAAGCAATTCTAATGCTGAGAATGAGTTGAAGAGCTATTTATAGACCAGGTGATTTTGGGACACTGGCAAATAGAAAAACAAACAAAATATGATGCTGACATTCTGTATGCTGAACTAATACATAACAAATGTTTTTAATTTTTTTTAAAAAAAGGATGGTGTTAGTAGGTTTACTGAACAGTTTAAAGCGGAACCAATGATGCATTATCAAAAACTCATTTGTACGTAATTCTGAGTTACAAGTAAATCTGTCCTCTTCCCCTTGATATACATATAAATCAGGCTCAAATATATATAGGGTGCATCAGGAGCAGTTGGTTCAAATTGTACTGGATTGCTAAAAGTTGTGAATACAAAAACTTTAAAAAAGAGGAGAAATGCATGTGCTTCAGCTCCCACCTTTGATCTACATTGCTTGGTCAGCCAGGAGGGTAGTTGCGGATAATTCAATTGCAGCTCTCAGATTTTGGTGATTGACACTGGAAAAATAGCTGCCCAAACCAAAATGTCAGTTTTCAAGTTTGATGTTAACCAGAAATAATGTATGCATGTGGGTGGTGTGGCTCTAGTATATCAGGTATTGCAAGCATATCTCTATGAAAAACAGGTAAATGATGTGAAAAAAGTATTTTGTAATTTGGATAGCTCTAAACCCATACAATGCCTTGACCTACCTGGATTTCTGTATAGCAGTAGCTCACAGCCTCATTGAGTGTTGTAACATTCAGAGTCCTTTTCATACCAGGTATAAGAAATTCACAAGTTCAAAGAACTTCCTAAAAGGATACCACACTCGACAAAAAATTGCATCAGTTTCAGAAGTATCTGGTGGTCACAAAAAAGAAAGTTCACAGGTAAACTAATATGATGTGTTGTGAATGTGGAGATGTGCCCTTTTCTGTTTGAGGTATATAATTAAAAAAGAAACCTTTCTTGATGTCTTATGTAATTTATTTAAATTAATTATAAAAGAGAAAAATTAAAATAATTATGATTAAATAAGCATTAAATGTATGCTTACACAATACATCTATTGGCATCCATTTCATTTCTCCTGCATTTTAAAATGGATGTCAGATGACGTCCATGTCACCAAAATGGTTTAAGACCACTGTTTCAATATTGTTTTGGACTCAAAAACAAGCAAAATAATAGAATCTGGGATAGAGTTATCATTAAAAGAAGGGAGAATAGAGAATGCTTTGGAACTGTTAGAGATGATCATAAAAAGAACAGGAGTTAAAATGGATATGAAACAAAAGACAAACCCAAATATTAATAGCTGGTACGACAATGAATGTAGGAATGTGAAAAGAGAAGTAGGGAAATTAATAGACAAATGGCGAATTACAGAAAAAGATGAAGATAAACAACATTTTATATTATGTAGGTGGGGGTATAAAAAACTAATAGAGAGGAAAAGAAAAGAATTGGTAGAAGCTAAGAGTAAGAAAGTGAAAGAGGAATTGTTAGAAAAAGATTCAAAGAGAGTATGTGAAACAATTAAGGAGATCAATAAGAAAAGAAATATTGATGGAGATAGCACCTGCAGAGTGGATTAAATACTTTACAAAGTTGATCGGCGAGCAACCTAAAGTTAGCTTTAAAAAATGGATTTGGGATGGGGAGGTGGCACAAGATAATAGATTAAATGGGGAAATCACAGTAGGTGAAGTGAATTAACAAGTAAAAAGGTTAAAAAAAAAAAAAAAAACCAAGGCTGGGGGGCTTTGATGGACTAGCAGGAGAGTTCTGGAAGGAATATGGTAAAACAAATGAAGGTACCTATAAGAGTCATGACGAAATTTCTAGAAAAAATAAGACAAGTGAATAGATTTCCAGAAAATTGGAAAGTATTATTGCACCAATTTATAAAGGCAAAGGAGAAGTTACTAAACTGCAAAATTATAGGGGGGATCAGTTTACTAGCAATATTAGGGAAAATTTACACAGGAATAATGTCTGAAAGATTGCAAAGATGGGCGGAGGAGGAAAGAAGCTATCGGAATTTCAGTCAGGATTCAGGAAAGGGAGGACAATAGATGTACTAATTATTAGAACAATAGAAGATAAGTACAGAAGTAGGAAAAGAGGGGGAGTATTTATGTCTTTTCTAGATTTGAAAAAGCTTTTGATACAATAATGAGAGAAGCACTATGGTGGAAATTACAAAAGAAAGGAGGCAGCAAGAAATTTATTATAGGGATAGAAAAAATTTATGAGGGAATAAAGTTTGGAACAAGAGTAGATAAGAATGGGATAACAGAACTAGTGGAACAGAAAATGGGATTAACACAAGGCTGTAAACTTAGCCCTATATTGTTTAACTTGTTCATTGATGATATAATTGAGAGGGTTGAAAAAAGTGACAACCATTGCCCAATTATTAGGAATAAGGTAATACCAGGGCTACTATTTGCAGATGATTTGGTAATAGCATCTATAACAGTGATAAGATTACAGAGAGCAAATAATGAAATTAGCAGCTACTGTAAAGAATGGGGGATAAGAATCAATATAAGCAAGTCAAAAATAGTAGTGTTTAAGAAGGTTGATAAGTTAAGAAAAGATGAAAAGTGGTATCTAAATGACCAAAAAGTGGAGGTGGTAAAGGAGTTTGACTACTTAGGGATGAGACTGTTCTACAACGGAGGCTGGGGAGCACATGGGAGAAAGATAAGAGTGAAAGGGAAGATAGCGATGTGTGGGGTAAGGAGCTGTAAATATAAATTACCAGATATGTCAGTAAAGTGGCATGAAAGAATCTATGAAGCAATAGTAGAATAAAAAATGACATATGGTGTGGAGTCATGGGGGGCCAATGAGATAAGAAATCATGTTGAACATACATATGAACAGTTCTGTAAAGAGATACTGAGTTTGAATAAGTCAACACCAAATGGAGTAGCCAGAGTGGAACTTGGAAGACCTTGCAGGAGTGGGGTAATTATAGAAAAATGTTTAAAATATTGGTATAGCTGTATAAAAAAGGATGACGATAATACATTAAAGATCTGTCTAGAATATCAGAAGAATTCAACATGTAGGAACAGCTGGTGGGCAGAGCTAGAGAGAACGCTGGTTAAAATAGGGATGGAGGATATCTGGCATGAGAGAGAAAGAATGTAAAAGGTTTTTGGACAATTATTAAGAATAGGATAGAGGACATTGACAGACAAGTGACGTGGGGAAATGTGATAAGTAAGAAATCACTAAAAGTATACCTGAAAATAAAGACAGAATGGGGAAGGGAAACATATATAGACATATGTGATATGAGAGGGGAAGGTTTAGTTTGGTTAAGGACAGGAGCCATATTGAGAGGGGGTTCACCAAAGGAGTGCATTCTATGTGGAAAGAAAATAAGCTTAGAACATTATGTAGTGGAGTGTAAAGAAATTGAAAACTGGAGGAAATTAATATGGGATAAGAACTGGGATAATAAAGGGGCTTACGTAGTAACAATAAAAATGCTTACGTTGAAAAGAGAGAAAATATTAAGGGAGGTGGGGAAATTTGCTGACAAAGTCAAAGAGAAATGGTTGAGAAGGGCGAGGAAGTAAGAGGTAGAGAAATGGAAGACACAATCAGAACATTAGGTCAAGGTCGTATAAGGGCTAGGATAGAGGTTAACAGCCAGGGAGGCAACACCACTATCAGCCCTTAATATAAGCAGCTGACAAACTTGTACCTAGATTAGAATTGTAAAACTTGTAATTGAGATTGTAAGATATGGAAGTACAAATAAATATTATCATCATCATCATCATCATCATCATCATCATCATCATCATCATCATCATCATTGTTATTATTATTATTATTATTATTATTATTATTATTATTATTATTATTATTATTATTATTATTATTATTATTATTATTATTATTATTATTTTGGATTTCAAACACATTAAGCCTCAACATTCTATTAAAGTATGTACTATTGCTTTAAGTGTCATTTAAACGCATGACTGTGAGTTTCAAATAGGTTTAAGGTGTGAGAAACATATTGTGTTACTGTGGGAACCTCTGTTCCTATGCAAACTTTGAAGAAAAATATAAATTTATTAATACATTGTTAACTTTTCATTGTGATATTAGCTACATAATGTAGTATGCTTAAGGGGAGGCATCGGTGAAATTTCGTCAAAAATGACAAATAATGACATTTTCCGTTTTTTGCCTTAAAATTATGTTTAAACATCATAGTTTCAGAATCTGCTATCAATTAGGCCCTAGCGCCATTTAAAGAGCCAATACGTCATTATCTAAATGCCCATGTGCGGGTGGGCATGGCCATTTATATTGCCTTTGCTAGTGTGTCACAAAGAAATTGATGGAATTCTCACGTTTAAACCAAGTGGTTTCATTCTGTAACTGTGGTAATGTGAAAGACATCTTCTGGATGTTTGTGGATGCTACCAAACCCGTCTGCTACCATTTTGATATATTATTTCCCACTTACTACTTTTGAAAGTAAACAAGCATTTCCACTGACATGTAGTGTTTGTGAAATATGGTTTACATGTAAATGAAAGCTGTGGATAGCAGCTTATATTAAATTACTATTGTTTAGAATAGGAATAAAGCCTGATTTAACATTATATTGCTTTCATGTTGCAACAGTAGGTATATAATTCATACCAGGTTAGGTTAGGAGTACAGTGGCCATTTTGAAGCAAAATATAATGAAACTTTAAGGTTTTGTAGCCATAATAGTAAGTAATGGTACTAGAATGCTCTGCTTGAGGTAAATGTTGAGTGAAAACATATTATAGCCCAAGAGTTAAGTGATTCCAGTAGGTCACCTTTTGATGTAAATAGAAGAATCGATGTATTTCTGGGCAGTGGTAAGGGTCATATTTCTATGCAGAAGTTTTGTATGACCTTGGGTATGAAGAAAATGAAGAGTGAAGAAAATGGTAAGAAAAGGGGGGGGGGACGTAGTTGTTACGCAACACTAGAGCATTTAATTTTTTGAAGGCACGTACAGACCACGTAAAGTCATAATATTTTGGTGTTTAATATCTAACACTATATACTATTTTACAAAACAATGAAAAAATTATGTTTTTTGAACATTTTCTCGTATGTCCCCCCCTTAAAAATAGCAAACAAATTAATTTTAAAGTTTCTCAAGTGTTCAATGCTGCAATGCTTTACAAAATATGTTCACTACTTCCTACCAGAACAATGGAAATGTAATTTCTATTTTGTTATGTGTGTGTTACTAAAGTCTGTAATCACCACAGTTCTTGGAAGTTGTTCTTGTAAACTTTTAATAATGCATTATGCTTTATGGGAAAATATTTGTTTCACATTTTTATATTTACTGTATTTTAAATAGTAAAATATATTAGCTGTGTAGTGACATAACCTTTATTACATTCAAATAAAAAGTGTTATTTATTTAATGTTATTTTATTTCTTTATTTGTTGTAGTTTACATAATTATATTACTGAAATGCATCATATGATGCACTTGATCTGTAGAGTTCAGTAAGGGGATTCAAATTGGAGGGACATGACAATGACGTATATTAATTAAGAGTTGATTATGTTAACTCTATACCTCACTTGCTAGTTAAAATTAGAACATGTTCCAGGAACCATTACTCCCACCATCAGCTAACAACAATGGCCACCTTGGTAGCATGGATGGTAGCATGTCTGTCTCATGTTCAAAAGGTTCCGAGTTTGAATCTCGGTCAGTGTGAGTTACCTAGATAAGTTTTTCTCTGGGGTTTTCCATTATCCTGAAAGATAAGGGTAGCTATGCTCCATGGAACCCCATAGGCTGCGCCGTGGCTCAGTGGTTAGACTGCTTGGCTTTCACCAAGACGGCCCGGGTTTGATCCCAGGTGACTGCAAAGTGAGATTTGTGGTGGACAACACGGTGCAGGGGAGGGTTTTCTCCGGGACCTCCGGTTTCCCCCGCCATCTCATTTCACCGGTGCTCCATCTTCATCTCATGTACCATCAGTGTCACCGCCTGCGGTGCCGTATGTAGTAAAAGCGGGCGTTAATCACTATACATTTCATTTTCAATGGAACCCCAGACTCATTTGAGCATCATTTCATCCATTTCATTCATTGTCCGATATGACTTAATGTTGGAGGACGTAAATAAAGTAAATAAAATAAATGAGTTAACAACCAACTTGTCGATTTAGCTGTGTTGTCTCTTGTTCTAATGGTGGAAGTCTCTAATGTGGTGCTACGAACTCGCTGAGGTGGTCTGATGGTGGGAGATCAAGGTTCATAATTCGTTTCTTGTTTTTCTGATGTGGTTGTTTTCTGTTACTGAGAGCTCAGTAGGGTATCTTGCTATAGTGAGGAGTTTGGCCTCTAGATCAATATGACAGTTGTTCCAAAAATGTGCTGCTACAGAACCTTTGGCGTACCATTGGGGGCGCTGACCTTGCAGTTCAGCGCCCTTAAACACTCATCTATCCATTCCACCATTGGACTAGCTCAACAAGTTTATAAAGTAACGGCGTCAGCAGATGCCTATTGCGAAAGAAGTATGAGTCACCTATCTTGGAAGTGTTGAAAACAGTGTTGTTATGATAAATTAACTTTAAAGAGAGTTGATTAATGACACTAAACAACACTTACTTTTAAATTTTTCCGGAACATGTTTCTGAGGCTTTGCCTCTATCAGCCTCGAGGGCCGGCCCTCGAGGCTGATAGAGGCAAAGCCTCAGAAACATGTTCCGGAAAAATTTAAAAGTAAGTAGTGTTTAGTGTCATTAATCGACTCTCTTTAAAGTTAATGAGTCACCTATTCTAACAATTTTATTGTTTACTGTCGAAAGAAGCAAAGAACAGAACATTCAAGAACAGCCGCTGTCATGAGCCGGAAGTAGCCTCTTTGTTATACCATGCTGGTGTTCTAGACCGTTTGATTTCGGCAGAACCAGAAGTTTCAACTTTGACAATGTTCCATTCCTTTGATTTGAGAAGTTTCTGTTTCCCAAATGTTTCTTCTGTGATCAGCAGCCCATAAAAGGGGAGCACAAAGGCCAGCCTGCAGTTCAGTTCAGTTCAGTTGCTACTTATGAGTTGATTAGTGGTTATCCGAGTTGTGAATCAGTTGGCCGAAGCAGTTGTGCAGTTAAATGTGAGTGTTGGTCTGCGAGCAGTGAACAAGTTCGACCAGCACAACTTGGTGCATGTACCAGAGACATAAAGGAACACTAGACTGACGTGCTTTTTCTGTGTTTTTATAAAAAGTAAATGTGATTATAAGTTAGCATTGGGCTAACAATTCTAGTGACAAATGAATTGAGTGTGGTGCAACTTCATGTTGTCGTTTTGTCACACCTGTGTCAGGAAGCAGGATAAGAAGCCACTGCTGAAGAAATACTTCAGTAATTATTGAGTAGGATACTAAATTAGGAATGCAGAGGATGGACACGGAAGTGAAATTCGATTGAAATTTGTAAAATCTCAAATAGATGAAATGACATTCGGTATGAACAAAATGGGAAATGAAATATTAACAGAATTCCTTGATGAAAGAAACGAAAAATTAAGAATGAAATGAAAACTGGTATGGACAAGATGGAATCCAGCATGGGAAAGAAGGAAATAAAAATGGAGGTGAAGATGATGATGATGATGATGATGATGATGATGATGATGATGATGATGATGATGATGAAAATGGAATTCTAGGTAGAGGAGTTGGAGATGACAAACATGGCATTCAGAATGGAGAAAAGAGACTAAAATTGAGGAACAACAGAATGTGGATGGGCTCAGCAGAATAGAGGTAGGCCTCTAACAACCTGTTAACATCCCGAAGGACCTTAGGGATGGCTTAGCATCCCAGAAAGCATAATTGAGAAGTGGTTGATGCCTGCAGATGGACTGGAAACTGTCGCCTTGAGTTAACAGCAGGCGAACAAGGTGACAACTGCTTCCACCTTGAGTATAAGAGTAATAGGTACTTTGGGAACAGAGGATCACCTCAAGGACGTCTGTGATCCCTCAGAGACATGTGTTGGGTAAGTGGCCACCTGGAACACCTGGTGGAACTGACAACGGCCAAGTGGACGACCTGGAAGGAAATGTGGCTTCGGAGTCATATCTTCAATTGATATTGCATACCTAGACAGAAGAATGGAGGACAACCTTATCACGGACAGCAGGATCATGAGTGCAACAGTAACAGTAACCGTAACCAGACCCGGCGTGGCGGTGGGTTTGCTATTAAAGAAACTGGATCGACCCTAACAAATAGTGATGGCATTGGGCGACACCTTGTCTGTAGAGAAGGAAGCCTTGCTGCAATTGACCTCAGGACAGAGTGTTGTGGGTCTGTGGGTGTTCTTCCCGAAGGTGGCAGAGGAAGTGATACTTGGTCTAAATGCCCTCAGGGACCATGAGGCAATGGTCGACGTCAGCTAGGATCCTATGAGTTGGATGAGATGAGGTAACACTCCGAAGCTCCAATGAACATCCTGGGATTTGCAAAGTAACTCTGGCTCAGGTTACAGCTGGGCCGGCTGGCAGTGAGACCAAGAGGGCCAGCATTTACATAACCCTGAGGAGCTTCATGAGTTCCAGGTAGCGTGCAAGGAGGGATGGAACTCTGGAACGACCAGCAAACCTACAATGAAGGTTTCACACTGCGTGGAGAGAGGTATTAGTGACAAAGTCCCAAGTGAAGATGCAGACGGTACAATGTTGGTCGGGACTATATCTGAGGAGTGAACAGTGTCATGGTGGCAGCAAATACCTACCGCAAAAGAATTAAGTGTGTCATCCCATTCCACCGTTTTTGTTGTTTTCCGTGAAGAGAAGCAAAAACGGAACATTAAAGGACAACTGCTGGCATCATGAACTGGAAGTAGCCCCTGTGTTGCACCACGCTGATGTTTGAGATCTTTAATTTCAGCAGAATTAGAAGATTGGAATTCAACAATGTCCCATTTCTTCAGCTCGAGAGGTTTTGGTTTCCCGAATGTTTCTTCTGTGAACGCCGGGCTTATAAAAGGGAGCACAAAAGCCAGCCTGCAGTTCAATTGAGATTAGTTCAGTTCAGTTGCTAGTTATGAGTTGACCAGTGAGTATCAAGAGTTGTTGTGTATCGTCTGGAGCAGTTATGCAGTTAAAATTGAGTATTGATCTGTGAGCAGTGAACGTCGAAAACTTCAAGCATCAGTGCAAGTTGGTGCATATAATGAGACATAAAGGAACATTAGACTGATGTGCTTACTCTGTGTATTTGTAAAAAGTGAAAGTGATCGTAAGTTGGCATTGACATTGGCATTGGCCTAACAATTCTAGTGGCAAATAAAGTGTGTTTGGTGCAACTTAGTGTGTCATTTGTCACAGTAACATTACTACTAGAGACCTCCACCATTCAATAGAACACTATAAAACATCACTACATCAGCTATCTGGTTTAGCTGAAGATGTGAGCAAAGGTTCCCAAAACATGTTTTGATTTTCACAATAACCAGTCCTCAGTGTGATTGATCTTGTTCCAATTATTGTGATGACAGAATGTGTTGTAGGCAATAGCTTTTGATAAGCATTTTCAGTGCACACATGGTTGTAGCTTTTGAAACCTATTATGCAACTGCATTCTGATCTGTAGTTTCTAGGAGCACTAAACAAGACAAGAAGGGTTATTGGTTAGGCATGCCATCAAAGGCTATTCTACATCTCTGATATTTAAATAGAATATGGCAGAAGATATAATTTTTAGATTTGCAGAGTTGCACAGTATGAAAACAAACAGATTTAAACTGCACTATGTAAAGCCTGTGATTTATAATTGCAGAGTTACACAATATGAAAACTGAAACAATACGTTAAGACTAATTTTGTTAACCATGTAATTCTGTTGGTATATTCAGAAACTTGAATTCGAGCTTATAGACTTAAGATGGTGCAGTCAGATTTGAGTCTAATGAATTCAGTATTGCAAGCTTGTAACAGCTGAAGTTTTGCTAAAAAATGGAACACTGAATGTTTCATGTTCATGTAAAGATGTCTTAAGTTATTGGTTTGTCCTGCACAGTGGCATAGTGGGTTAAGGCGCCATTGTTTTAAGTCCCGGGTATAGGACCGGAGCTCACTCAGCATCGTGAAGAAATTGAGGATCTATGATAGGTAGCGAACCCTGGTCTAGAAAGCCAACTTTCTGGCTGGGGCACCTAGATGCTGACCACATCTCCTCCCTGTATCGGTTGGATGATTGCCCACCTCTACCTTGCCTATGTGGGCGTGAGGCCGGCAGTTGGGTTGGTAGGCCTTGACCCAGTAGGGGCCTTTGCGCCATTGGTTAACGTTTAGGTTATTGGTTTGAAGGACATAGCTTAAGTGTATGAAAATAAAGTATAAAGTGTGATTCAACTTTTTTGCAGGTCTCAAGAGAAGACAGACTGCCAAAGAAAGTGTGTAGACCTTGTCGAACAAGATTAGAGGGTTATCATAAATTTGCTGAAAGGGCTAATCGGGTACAGCAGACATTAGGGCTGCTTGCTGAAATGAAAAATGCTGACACACCCTGTAATACATTGGTTGGTATATGTTGTGCTTGTTTTTATACTTATTTTTATGCACTTAGCTCCAGGCTATGCACTTTTCCGTTATTTTTGTAATGAAGAGCACGTCTAACAAATAATATATGATTAGTAAATAAATAAATATGTGTATATATAATTTATGTTCAATTTCACTTTTCCAAAGTTCATCATGTTAAATACAATCATCATACTTATCTGCAGTATTATGTTGGTTTATCTCCAAGAATATCTGTCACATGCTACATATCTCAGTTGAAAAATACTAGTGTAGACAAATTAGTAATTTTGAAATATTTCCGTTATAAATATTATAGTCCACTGAGTGTCTTTTAGGATGCTGTTTTGGGACCACTGGTTTTAGAATTACTTTGGATTAGTTAAACATGCTGAGATCTATAAGATTAATATACCTATATAATAGTATGTTTAGATTCACCACAAGATAAAATACATCATCTCATTCATACCTGATTAACTACATTTTTCAGCCTGAATTGTGCAATAGTGATTGCTGGCTTTAAATACTCCATGATTATGGAGTTTGATAATGGAGTCCAAAATTATGACAAATGTCCTTAAATGCAACAAATAGCTTTGTATCAATAAATTTACTGGCATGCGAAGTAGTTGTACAGGACTTTGATGCATAAACATGGTTCTGAGCAGTTGCAGGTATAATTACATGAGGACCATCCCAGAGCATACCTCATGTGCTCAGTCCATTATAAAATATTATTTTCAGCATAAAGGTAAAACTAATATCTATGTTTCTTTCAATTTTTATACTTTGAAAACTAATATCCTCTGTAGTTCCAGCCATTGTTTAAAGCTCTTCATATCCGACTGTAACGTAGAGCTCACTTTTGTAAATTGGTTATTACAGAAAGTTATTTTTTTATAAAAGTTAAATAAAATATATATTTTAAGTGGTGATGGTGCCACCTTTCATCCATTCCTAACAAAGTTACTGGAAATTCAAATAATGAGGTCATTTGCTTGAAATTTGCTCCCTTAGATACATAGAAATAGTGACAACAACAAGATTCTTGAATAGAACACAGAGAATTATATCAAACTTGATGAATACAATCGCAAACAATACGTACAAACAATAATCAACAGTTTAAGCCATAGATTAGTAGAGCAACTGAGACTGTTTGCAATCACATAGTTCATACAGTAGAAAATTAAAGAATTGATCAACGAGAAATTTAAGAACTTCAGAAGATATCAAAGATGCAGTGATTCTTTCTTAAGAAGTTTTGTTTGTCAGTAGAAACAAAATTAATAAAATTTGTGTTGTCAAAATGCTTTTTTTTATTTCTTCTTTAAGTATTGTAATTTGTAATATTTATTTGTGTACTAAGCTATTACAATTGTTGAGCTTATCACCAGTTTTAAGTATTGAGCTATTTGTCTTTAAACATTTGTCATATCATTCTACCAATTTTATATACCCATGTCAGTAGAACTCAAGTTGCGTATGATCAAACCCAATTTTCAACTGTTGATTTTACTTCTGCACTGATAACCAGTGAGAAACCGTGATTATCTTCTGCAGAACACAATAATTGCTTGGGAAAAGGTATAAGTTATATGGTGGGTGGTCCATTCGCTCCCGTCCAAAAGATCTAATCAACTCTTGCATTTGAAAAACAGAGTGAGGTAGAACATTGTCATTCAGCAACAAAACTGCAGATGTAACTTACTCTGTGCAGCATGCTTTTATCAAGATCACACAGTATGCAGCAGAGTTTTTGTTGATTGTCATGACATAAACTCAGCTAACAGGACACAATGTCTATCTCAAATAACAGTTAATTTTCATGCACGTTGGCATAGTCTGAATTTCTTTTTGACTGGAAATGTCCTGTGTTGCCATTACTTAGATTATCGCTTTGATTCTGGAATCATGTGGAAACCCCATGTCTTATCTCTTGTAACAGCTAGTACAGAAGTTAACTTCCTTTCTTGTTGTATCAGATCAATAACATCAAAGAACAAGCCATTTTCTTTTCGTGTTCTGCAGTAAGCAGTACGGGAACCCACCACATGCACAGTTTTCTGAACTGCAAGATTTCAGAAGCAATTGTGTATAGCACTAACTTAAAAACTTAATAGAAATTATGTCAAAGTGGAAATCATAAAATGCTATTTATTTTTTAACCAACTTCTTGCAACAACTCATGTGTGATTGCAGAAGGTTGGTCTAATTGCAGTTCATCATGGAAAATGATCCAGATGTCATCGAACATTCTCATTTATGCACCTTGCTGTCACTGGCTGCATTCAGGTTGTGCACCTCATGTATCGACTAAGCACAATTTTAGCAATAATGTTTTGAACCACATGATTAAGATAACAAAAACATCAGCTTCAAAAAAGGGGCCATTTGTTGACTCCTAAAATTAAATCTGGTAAGAGATTCTGTAGTGGAATGATTAGTAGAGTTTTAGATTTCTGGTAAGCTGGATTATGCCAGAAAAATATGTATATAAAAATAAAAGATTTCCATTAAAAGGATTGCAATTAAACATCGCCAAACACTCGGTAGAAATGTTCTTGTAGATGCACTTTTGGTTAACAGTGAGCAATCGTGGCAGCCAGCTTTCACATTGCCAATTTTTCATGCAAGGATATTGTGCACTTGCTCAGTTGAGATGCCTACAGCCTCAGCAATCTCAGAATTTTGATTCGGCAGTCTTGCATAACCAGATCGTGGGTTTTTTCAATGGTGTCGTGTCTGGTGACCTCAATTTGGCAGCCAGAGCATGATTCATGTTTAAATTTATTGATCCAAAAGTAAATGGTCTTCTATGTTGGTGCAGGGTTTGAATGAACTTCAACTCAGTTTTGACTTGTGCGGCAGTGCAGTCCTTCAAATGAAAATGTTTAATAACAGCACAAAACTCCGTTTTTTCCGTTTTCATTCGCAGCTATCACACTGACCAGTTCAGATGACTGTCAACAATGAACTGTATATTATGGCACATTCAAATTTTCTGTACAATCTTTTGAATAATCAAGCTTACCACCCACAAAGTTGCATCACAAAATGTCCATCCCTTCATGGAAATTTACCTCGGGGCACCTTCTGGATGCGGTAGACCACGTCGTTAATCCTCTTCACCACACAGTACGGTCCTTGCCATGGCTGCTGAAGCTTCGGGGAGCGTTCCTTGGTCCGGGTCGGGCGGTACAACCAGACCAGGTCACCTTGCTGGAACCCTTGGCTGTTGGCTTGCCTGTCGTATCGGGTTTTCATGCGGTCGCTCGCTTTCTGGATGTTCTGGCGAGCCATCTCGTGCATGTCGTGGAGGTTCTCCACATACTAGGTCGCTGGCTGTTTCACCCCCGGAGGGCTACCGAAAGCCAGGTCACAGGGGAGGCGTAACTCTCGGCCGAACATTAAGCTGGCTGGCGTGATCCCCGTGGTGTCGTGTGTTGATGAGCGGTAGGCCAGCAAGAACAGTGGTACCTTGACGTCCCAGTCTCGCTGATGGCTGGCCACGACCTTCCTCAAGTGTTCCTCTGAGGTCTTGATGTACCTCTTGACCATGCCATCCGACTGGGGATGTAGAAGTGTTGTGCGGGTCTTGTTAACCCCAAGTCTCTCTAGTGCCTCCTTCATCAGGTTGGACTCAAAATTGGTGCCTTGATCACTGTGCAGCTCTAATGGCACCCCAAATCAGCAAAACACTTGCTCCACGAGGCAGTCTGTGATTGTCCTTGCCTCTTGGTTCGGGATGGCATACACCTCCGGCCACTTAGTGAAGTAATCCACGACCACCATCAGGTACTTGTTGCCTCGGTCGGATATTGGGAACGGTCCAGCAATGTCAACGGCGATCCGTTCGAATGGCGCTCCGACGTTGTACTGTTGCATGCGACCCCGGCTCCAAGTCTGGGGGCCGCGACTCGCCGCGCACACGTGACACTGACGGCACCATCTCTCAGCGTCTGCTCGGAGCCTTAGCCAGTAGTAGCGCTGCCGTAGTTTGTCAATCGTGTGGTTCGCTCCCAGGTGTCTCCCTGAAGTCCTGGCGTGCACTTCTTCCAAGACTTCCGGGACCTTACTCCGGGGAAGTACCAACTGTTCTCTCTGCGTCTTCCCATCGGGTGATTCCCATACCCGGAACAGCATGCCCTCTCTGGTCTTCAACGAGTCCCATTGGGCCCAATAAGACTTGTAGGTGGCGCTCCTCGGTGCGATGTCCGCCCAGGTTGGTCTCGTCCCTGCCTCCACTTCCCTCAAGAGTGGCCCCAAGTCTGCGTCCGCCAGCTGCTCCCTCCTCAGGCCTGCGCTATCCCAGCCATCCGCAGGCACTGCCGTCACTACTCGAACTGCTGCGGCACGCTCCTTCTCCACTCTTGTGCATTGGCCGCACTCTTCTGGACAGGGTCTTCGGGACATAGCGTCCGCGTTACCGTGGCTCTTCCCTCTGATATGTTCCGAGGTGAAGTCGTACTCCTGCTGCCTCTGGACCCAACCTGCTGTCTGGCCTTCTGGTCGCGCCGTCACCATCACCTCCCTCGCGGGGACAACCACGTCTTCGTTCAAGATGACCCTACCGTTTCCAAGGCGCTCTTCGGGTTGACGGAGTATGACCTCTTCTCCGTTGAGCCGCAGGACCTTCCTGCCGACGTCGACCGTCGCCTCGTGGCTCCTGAGGGCATCCAGTCCCAGAATCATCTCCTCAGCCACCTTCGCCACGAACACCCACAGACGCACGGCATTCCCTCCCAAGTTCAGCTCCAGCAGGGCCTCCTTCACAGGCATGGTGTCGCCCGATGCCAACACAAGCTGGTATGGTCGGCTCGGTTTCCTCGTCGGCAAACCCTTCGCCACGTCAAGTCTGATGATGGTCACGGCCGCCCCGGTGTCCACCAGCACGCGGCACGGCTTTCCTCTTACCCAGCCGTCCGCGATGAGGTTGTCATCCATCCACCGGCTGACGGCGCGGATTGTCACTCGAGGGGATGGTGGTAATGGCGCCGACGTGCCCTTCTCCACGCCGGGCCTTACTCGTTCTTCCGGATGCTCTTCCTGGTGTGGGCAGTCTCTCTGAAGGTGCCCGGGCTGTCCACACCCCCAACACAGGCCACTAGGTGTTCGCCGGCGTCCCTCGGCTGGTCTTCTGTCTCCGGCGTAGCGCACACTCCTCGTTCTCGACGACGGGATAGATACTACCTTGGCCGCCTCCATCCTTAATGCTGCCGTTAGCGCCTCGTGGATTGTTTTATAATCGCCAAGCATTAGGCGCTGACAAATCTCCGTGTCCCGTACCCCGTCAACGAATGTGTAGGCAGCTTCCCGGAATACGAACTCTGGTGGGAGGTCGACTAGGGCCTTGCTAGCCAGTTGTTCAACTGCCAGGGCGAACTCCTGCAGCGTCTCCCCTGGCTGCTGCGATCTTGCCTTCAGCTTGCTGCGGTACGCTGCGGCTAAGCAGTGGTTCCCAAAACGATTCTCCAGGGCCTCCCAGATGTCCTTGGACGCCGCCGTTGTCTACACCGCGTTTAGGACTTCCGCGGCCCGTCCCTGGAGGCTGGCTATTAGGTGTGTGGCCTCCCCCTCCGGTAACCATCTGTTGTGCTTGGCCACTGTGTCGAACTGGCGGCGGTAGACCTCAAATGTTGACGCGCCGTCATATTTCGGCGGTTTGACGCGCGCAGATGTTGTGTCGCGTCCCGGCGCGTCGGCCTTCAAATCCTTCAGTTTCCTGCCGACGACGTCCTCTACTATGGCGTTCAGGGACTTGACGCTGCTGTCGGCCTTTCCCTCCAGGTCGTCAACGCGGCTCGCCAGGTCCTCGACGCGCTCGTCCACTTGGCCCATCCGCTTGCCCAGCTCCGTCACGTCATCCCTCACGCCGGCCAACTGTTCTTCAAACTTCACGGCAAGGGCCTCGTTTGCCGCTTTCATCTCCGTGGCCAGGCTGTCGTTCGCTGCCCTCATTTCTGTGGCCAGTTCGGCCATCTTTGCGGTCATTGTCAAGTTGTTGTTTGCCCCTTCCATCTTCTCGGTGATGTTGTTATTTGCCGCTTCTGTTTTTGTTGTTAACTCGTTCATCTTCGCTAAAAGCTATTCCAATGCCGATTCCGTGGCCGTAATGTTCGGTGATGTTATCGTCCCGCTTCCTGACACCAGTTGTGACTTTGTGGGTTCGTGAAATAAAAAGTCGAGGTTACAAACACAAAAAATTGCACTTTATTTTCTTAGCAATACACTGTTCACAATTACAATTTAATGTACACAATTAGTTGATTTTCCAACATCAGTCTACACGTACGCTCGACGCTACTTACACAACGCACGCCATAACAACACTACTCTCAACTGACTGTCGCTTCCGGTATCGATCGGCCCCGAAGTTTCTCGATTCTCCTTTTATGGAGGGGGAAAACATTCTCGAAGCTTCGTGCAACTTCGAGCGGTAGGAGGAGGGGTAAACGAAGACCCAGCCACCACTCCTGTCTCCCCTCCCTCCGCCGGCCTACATTTATTGATCGGCATCGTGGGCTTGCCGTTTGGGTAACAATATATTTCAGCATATATCGAGTTTTGAAAAAAACTGGAAAAATCAAATCCTTATATACGCAAAAAAAATTAAATGTTAATATATTTCATTACAACACTTTATTTTTATAAGATCTAGAAATTGTGTAAAAGTCAGTCTTTTGAAACATATCTATCTAGATGAAAATAGAAAAACTTATTTTATGAAAAACTGCACGTGTTGTATTAATCAAGTTCTGAAAAAATGCTCCTAAATATTGACACTACCTTTGAAGAGAACCCAAACTTCAAGTTCATCAAAGTACCATCAGAGATGCCCCTATCACCTCCAAGGTGTTCACCAAATCAAAATTCATTAGCCGACATCAGCTAAGGTTATTAGGGAAGTCCTAATGAATGCATTCTCAAAAAGGGTGAGTTATCTGGATAAGTTTTTCCAGGGTTTTCCATTATCCTAAATGATGAATGTGGGTAACTCTAAGCTCTATGGACCCTGGACTCATTTGAGCATCATTTCACCCATTTCATTAATCGTCCGATATGACTTAGTGTTGGAGGATGCAAATTTAAAGAGAGAGAGAGGGAGAGGGAGAGAGTTCACCCAAATAAAATTCAGTACACGACATTAGCTGAGGATGTTAGGAAGGTTCCTATGAAAGGCATTCTAGGTAAACACTAGCAATATATGAAGCATGGAGTTCCTAATGAATGCGTTCTCAGTCAGGGCGAGTTATCTGGATAACGTTTTTTACCAGGTTTTCCATTATCCTAAAAGGTGAATGTTGGGTAATTCTAAGCTCTATGGACCTTGGACTCATTTGAGCATCATTTCACCCATTTCATTAATCGTCCGATATGACTTAATGTTGGAGGATGCAAATTTAAAGAGAGAGAGAGGGGGGAGAGAGAGAGTTCACGCAATCAAAATTCAGCACATATTAGCTGAGGATGTTAGGAAGGTCCCTATAAAATGCATTCTAGGTAAACATTAGCAATTTATGATGCATGGAGTACTAGTTTGACTGAGAATTATTTCAGCTGTTCATAAAATGGTGTGGTGTTTTTGTACCTCTTTGCATTTACTGTTTGTTTAAAAAATATAGGTCCTATTATTCTGTACTCATTTAAGGCACACCGCACACCAATGTTTACATCATGCAAGAGGACCTTGTATGGGAAATTGGGCTTCTCTATGCTGCAATATATTATTTTGTAATTGAACTGTGTAAATGGCAGCATGCTTTGTCAGAGAAGAATTTTAAGCATAGTTCAGGTACTCCACCACTGACATTTTGCTAACTCCTGTTAGAGAAATTTGCCCATCTCTGATGATCATGTGTCAGCATTCATGCACACAGTGACTCTATATTGTTTTAGATTTAAGAGTTTGGTACCTTACGATACTGAGGTCATTGAAATACCTGTTTCCTGTGCAAGTCATCTTAGAAATGTTTAAGATGAGTGCTCTGAATGTTCAGTGTCATATTAAAAACTTGCTTTTTTACTCTTGGCTTTCTAACCAGAATGGAGCCCGTTCCCCAAGTTTGTTCAGCTTTTGCTCAGAATTTCTGTTTGGGATAGGTAAACCAAGACGTTAGATTAATATCCTAACTACAAGCATTTGTCATAACATATGTAGCATACATAAAACTCTTTTTTGGTAATGTGTAATTTTCAAGTCATTATGGAAAAATGAAATCAGCAATAATATTCATAACTTAATTATTCTTTAAAACTCATAAATTTATATTCACAGGAGCTAAGCATACTGGACACCTCTAACTTAATTAGCACTTTTGAAAACCCATAACGTAGAGCAGAAATTAAATAAACTGGACAGTAAAACTTATGTTCACTCACCTCATACTGTTGCAAGCTACAGATGCAATGCATTCCGTTGTGTGCGGATGATGGGAATCTCGTATTTATCTGCTGATGTGCATTCTGCTGCGTGATGGCTGCAGTGTGAGGGAAAAGAACTATAGAAGTTGATATATAATCAAAACTTTTATGAATTACCAAAGAACTTATTTAGCCAAGTGCTAGCTGGCGAAAGAGATTTAACCATTGTTGAAAGAGAGGGGTTGGGAAATGCGTGACAGAGGGAAGGAAATAATTCAGTAGGATTCTGAGCAAAGTAAGAAGGAAGATAGAAGATATTAAGAGGTCAATTTTTGAGAATTAATATTGAGAAGATTGTGCAAATTAATAATAAAAAATAGGGACACACAGGGATATTATGTCAGCTGTTACAGTAAAGGGCAGGAGCGCTGTGCGTGATGTGTACAGCATAATTGTGTTTTAGGATTTAGCAATGGCATTATGGAAGTATGTGTAATGTTTGAGGAAACAAAAGGAATGTTTGTTTGAGTAAAAAGAAACAAAGATGGACAGGGTATTCGGGATCCAAAATGGAATAATATTGTAAGACCAAAAATGTTGACATTTAGAATTTTGGAATGGAATAGAATAATGGATGAATAGTCAAAAATGATAAGGGTAAAATGGATTAGGAAAGTGTATAAAAAGAAAATTAAACAGTCAAAATAGTTTTTTAATTCTTATCAACAACCAGGGAACATGACACGAGTTCAATGAGAAAAGTTCTATCAATTTCAGTGTAAGAAATGTGTTTAATTTCTCACTTTTTGCAGTGAAATAAATATTCTGTTCTATGTAAATAAATGTTAAAGTGAATACAAATTGACAAATTTTAACCAATTTCTTTCAAGCATTCAGACTCAAACAGTGAAGCTCAAATAGCTCTGAAGAATGATCCAGATGAAATACAAATTAAAGATGAACCACTAGAATTGTTTGGAGAGAGTAACACTGATGATAATCATGCAGAGAAGAAGATAGTCAGTTTGAATGAGCAGCACAATGGACCTCGTAAGTAAAGGTTGAGAAACACTGTACCTGGAGGTAAAGGGCACTATATCACAAAATTTATTTTTTTCTGGAGAGAAAGTTTGTTGATTTTAAACTTAAAATGCATATTTCTTTGCAATTAATAGCAATTGATTTACATAACTTTAACACATTAACAGCATTATGTAATAAATGGAAACATTGTTTTTAATATTACATTTCAATCACTTATTTAAAAAAACATGTTTTTCTATTGTTGTATTGTTGTAAACTTCGGGCTTGAACATTGCACTTTGGAAATAATGTGTTATCAGTTAATGAAATTTGGACACACTATTTAAAGTCTTTTTATTAAAGATAGTTTGTAATAAATATAAAAACAGGCCAGTCATAAAATATTGAAAATAACTATTCTGAACAAAACTCGCTTAAATATTTCAATAGTGAATGCTGAAAAAATTTACAGCACTCATAACACAATATTGTAAAAGAATGCATTTCAGTATTCCAAGGAATCACTGTCATCATCACCAGGTATGTCTCCATTGTTAAATTGCTTTCTGGCAGATTCTCATGAAGTGAATGGCAAACAGTAAGTACATAACTACACAAATAAAAATATGTAGTAAATATTCTCCACTTATCTTAAGAAGCCGATGACAATACTTCTATTATGTTTTTGCGACATTAATTTCATGAGCATTTGCCCACATCTTCAGTCAACACACTCGTTGTCAAGGATACCATGCATTTACGTATTTACGTATTACCAACATCTGAAGACGAAACAAACCTAAAAACAGAAGCAATTGCTGGTATGTCAAAATTCATTAAGTGATTTTTATTTTTCAAAATAAATATTTTTTCCCAAACTATTAAATCTATGGGAACATTTAATTGTTTTAATAATTTAACTTCGGGATTTATTTCATGGTTAATTGACCAAAAATGATCTGCTACGGCCGATTTATCAATTTGTTTATATCTAATGTTAAGAACATGTTCTTTCTTTCTGGTTTCCAAACTACGTTTTTAAAACATGGTATAGATATGTTGATATTTTTGCTATTGTTCCTGAAAAACAAATTAATGATGCTTTAAAATTACTAAATTTACAAGATAAAGCTATAAAATTCACATTAGAAACTGAAATTAATGGATTTCTTCCTTTTCTAGATTTGAAAATAATAAGAAATAATAACAAATTAGATTTTGATATTTATAGGAAATCTACTCATATTGATAATTACATAAAAAATAAAAGTTTTAACCCTTTTCCACATAAATTTGCTGTTTTTAATAGTTTGATTTATAGATTAATAAATATACCCCTGAATAAAGAAGAATTTAATAAAGAATATAGACATATTATTAATACTGCTTTAATTAATGGTTTTAATAAAGATTTTATACAAAAGAAAATTGAAAAATTTAAATATCAAAAAGTATTAATGATATTTCTACTCTTAAAAAAATAAAAGATGATTATAAATTTAAAAAATTTACTTACCATCCTTGGGTTAATAAACATTTTCAATTTTTTTTTAAAGAAGTTGGTATAACTTAAGTTCCTCAAAATAAATATAGTATTAAAAATTTATTACAATTTTCTAAAAAGGATAAAATTCCTAATAATAAAAAATCTGGTATTTATCAATTTAATTGCTTAGATTGTGATCAGGTTTATATTGGCAAGACGAAACGTAGTTTGGAAACCAGAAAGAAAGAACATTTTCGTAACATTAGATATAAACAAATTGATAAATGGGCCGTAGCAGATCATTTTTGGTCATTTAACCATGAAATAAATCCCGAAGTTAAATTATTAAAACAATTAAATGTTCCCATAGATTTAATAGTTTGGGAAAGAATATTTATTTTAAAAAATAAAAATCGCGTAATGAATTTTGACATACAGGCAATTGCTTCTGTTTTTAGGTTTGTTTCGTCTTCAGATGTTGGTAATACATAAATACGTAAATGCATGGTATCCTTGACAAGTGTGTTGACTGAAGATGTGGGCAAATGCTCATGAAATTAATTTCATAAAAACATAATAGAAGTATTGTCAACGGCTTCTTAAGATAAGTGGAGAATATTTACTAAATATTTTTATTTGTGTAGTGTTTGTTACTCCACTGTAAATAGTTTAATTTTCTGTGTAATCAGTAAGTACATAAGTTAACAGATATTTGCTCATTGAACTTCTGTTGGGATATAGGGACTGATGACTTCCACTTGGAATTGTAGGTCTACCAGTCTCCATTCTGTGTCATGTCACTTTTTATTTCTTTTAAGGCCAACTACATCATACTTGCTGTCAACTGATGATTTTAGGTAGATTTCAACATTTCCAAAGGTTATTAAATTTTAGATGAGTCGTATTTTTTACACATCTGCTTCACTTTCGTACCTATTTTGAGGACATGTTTCGCAAATCATCGTTTGCATCTACGGCTCTTATGCGACTGAAGCTTGATCCAGCGGTGTGGGTAATTCTGGGGTTGCTGCTGCCATCTGTTGATTTAGTGATGAACTTAAATG
Organism: Mantis religiosa; assembly: GCA_030765055.1. Lineage (NCBI taxonomy): Eukaryota > Metazoa > Arthropoda > Insecta > Mantodea > Mantidae > Mantis > Mantis religiosa. Next base: position 180,321,739 of record CM060950.1, read on the forward strand.
TGGGATTCTCTTCTGGCGGGATTTCAAAGTTCATTAGTTGGTTTTTATGTTTTTCTATGTATATCCTCTCCCATATGACGAGTTCACTATGTTTTTGTACGTATTTTAGTAATTCTGTGCTATGTTCAATTTCATGATTTTCAGACCAGAAATGAGCTGCTATTCATAAGATAGATATGATTCTGTAAGATGTGAATCATATTTAATGGTGAGCTTGTTCCTTTCTGCTTGGTTTAAGTAGTTATCTTAAAGTCTGGCCAGAAAGGAACCAGAATTGTTACATACATTTATCTTGGTCTTTTGAAAGAGACCTTTTCTCATCTGGATTTGGCAGTATGCTCACCGCAGTTAGCAGTGTCCCTCCAATGGAACGTCTACCATGCGTTTCGATAACGCCAACTGGGCCCTTTACACCCAGTTGGTGGTTTTTAATTTTGAGGAGCACGGCTCTGTAAACGATTTTGTAGACCATCTTACCGAGCGGATACTTTCCGCTGCGGGATGATCTATTCCATGTTCGACTACCAGTCCTCGTCGCTGTCCTGTCCCATGGTGGACAGATGATTGCCGGAATGCAATCCGTGCTCGCAGGCGTGCTCTAAGGTTTTCCCAAAGCCACCCCACTCTGGAGAACCTGATTCACTACAAGAAACTGCGTGCCAGGTCTAGGCAAGTAATTAAGGAGAGCAAAAAGAAATCTTGGACTGCTTTTGTGTCGTCCTTTAATCGCCATACACCTTCTTCTATCGTATAGGATAGGTTGAGGCGTGTGGCCATAAAATCGACTTACATGCCGATTTCTGGTCTGAAAACTCCTTCAGGAGTTGTGGATCCGTTTGACGTGGCTAACATCCTTGGCAGTGCTTTTGCTCACGTGTCTAGCTCAGATAATTATGCACCTGAGTTTCAATTAAGAATCAGGTGGAGTCTCAAGGTTTCTCCTTTCTTTCTAGAAACCTTGAAGACTACAATCGGCTCTTCACCATAGCAGAGCTAGAACACGCACTTTCATCTTCGCGACCTTCTGCGCTGGGACCAGACAGTATCCACGTGCGATTCTTACAGCATCTCTCTCCGGAAGGGAAAGCTTTCCTACTCGAGGTATATAACCGTGTATGGGTTGACGGCACTTTTCCTGAGAAGTGGCGGGAGGCTACCATTATTCCAATTTTGAAACCTGGGAAGGACCGACATTTGCCTTCCAGCTACCGTTCTATTTCTCTCACCAGTTGCATATGCAAGGTGATGGAACGCCTGATAAATGGGCAGTTGGTGTGGTGGCTGGAAACTCACAACCTACTGACGAACATCTAGTGTGGTTTCTGCCGTCGCCGTTCCACAATAGATCACCTGGTGTCGATTTGAACACAGATCATGAACGGTTTCCTGAAGAATTGTCAGACCGTCGGCATATATTTCGACCTCGAGAAAGCGTATGATACTTGTTGGCATGCTGGTCTGTTACGCACTCTGCACAGCTGGAATATTTGTGGCTGCCTACCTGTGTTCCTGAGGGAGTTCATGAACGATCGTGTTTTCCGGGTAAAGGTTGGCTCCGTCTTTTCAAACCTTTTTATCCAAGAGAACGGGGTACCACAAGGATCGGTACTGAGTGTTACACTTGTGCCGTTTGTTTTCTCCCCGGCACATTTTTTTCATGCCCTTCCGGTTCCAGGGCACTGCTGTCTTGTTGTTTTGGACTTTCCGCCGTTCCTCTCTGGGGGCGCTGCGGTGCCCGAGGTTTCTTGGGTGGCTCCCTCGAACCGGCAGAGTAGTGTGTGCCTAGTTGGTGTCGCGTTGGTGTTTCTAAGGGTAAGTGCTCCATGTTCAGGTTTCCCGATTCTCTCTAAGGGTTTTTCATAAATTGTCCTTTGGTGAGCCGTGTGGTTTTATGGGGCTCTTTCTCCCAGATTGGGACCAGAAGTAGATAGTTACTTTTATGTGTCTGGTTGGTCAATGCAAAGTGTAGCAAATAAAAAAAACAAGAAAATAAATCCATGTTAAGGTTTTGATAGAGGCTTATGGTTTTAATTTAATCCCATGACCCTGGGTTGGCCCGCACACACTGTTTGCTATTGTGATTAATTCTATCTCTGTGTTCCTTGAGGTGTTTCATCATGCTTATTCGTGGACGATATTGCCGTCTACTGTACTTCTCAGCATACTGCGTTCCTGGAGCGTCGCCTACAGCAATGCTTAGAAAACCTTCAGGGCTGGAGCTTTAAAAACGGCTTTAGGTTCTCCACTGAGAAGACAGTCTGTGTTAACTTCTGGCGCCGCAAGAGTCGGTTACCACCCTTCCTCCGACTAGGTCGCCATGTTTTACCATTTGCCGATGAAACTAGGTTCCTCGGACTTGTTTTTGATAGAAAGCTTAGCTGGTCGTCGCATATAGCGCAGTTGAAAGCACGATGTGAGTGTTCTTTTAATATTTTGTGGATACTTAGTGGGAAATCGTGGGGAGCGGATCATGCAGTGCTGCTTCGCTTGTATCGCACACTGATCCGATCCAAGCTGGACTATGGGTGCATTGTTTATGCTTCAGCTCATCCATCTGCACTGAAGAAACTAGACACAGTCCATAACTCTGGCCTTCGTCTAGCTATGGGGGCTTTCCCAACTAGCCCAGTTGTTAGCCTCTACACCGAAGTGGCAGAACCACCTCTACATTGTCGGTGGGACCTTTTGCTGGGGAATTACGGCTGTGGTTTGAATAGTATGCCTTTGCATCTGACTTTTCACCCTTTTTCGACGTCCAGTATGAGAACACCCGTGTAAAGCCTAAGCCTCCAGGTTTTCGCTTCCGGGAGCTTCTTGCAAAACATGGACTCGTGCTGCCTAGGATGCTCACTAGAGGCGAAAGATTGTATCCCCTTGGTTGAGTGCAGCAGATCACGTAGATCTTGGTATGACGCTGCACAGTAAGTCGACAATGCCTATGATTAGTATCCGCAGATTATTTTTAGAATTTTTATTGGGCTATCAGGATTTTAACCTAATTTTTACAGACGGATCAAAATGCTCTTGCGGTGTGGGATGCACGTTTGTCCATGGGGCCGAACCCTTTACATTCGGTCTCCATGGTAGCATTTCCATATACACTGCAGAGCTGAATGCCATATATCAAGCCATTTTATATGTTTGCCGCCGAAAGTTGGGTGACTGCCTTATTTTAAGTGATTCCTTCAGCGCACTCCAGAGCCTTCGTGAGCTGTACAACCACCATCCTCTCGTACAGCGTATCCAGGACGCCCTCCACGTTCTACACGCCTCAGGCGGTAGCGTGGATTGTGCATGGGTTCCTGGTCACGTGGGTTTGCGGGGGAATGAAATGGCGGATTCGGCAGCCAAGGTGGCAACCATAGATCTGAATGTAACCATTTCATCTGTGACCGCGGAAGACTTTCGGCTTGTTGTGCGTAGGGTGGTCCTCTTGTGCTGGCATGATGAGTGGTCTGCTCTCTGTGACAATAAGCTCCGAACAGTAAAGGAGCTTCCGAATCACTGGGTGACCTCCTGTCGCCTATCGCGGCGGGAAGAAGTTATTTTGGCTCGGTTGCGCATTGGGCATTGTCATTTTAGCCACAGCTTTTTATTAAACGGGACACCGGCTCCAGTTTGCCCGCTCCGCAGTGCCGAACTGGCGGTGCGTCATGTATTTTTAGATTGTTTTAGACTAGCCCGTCTTCACCACCACCACCACCGCCACCACCACCTACAGCTTGCAAGGTCATCGACCACAAAAGAATTGACTTTTACAGCTGTTCATGCACATGCGTCCAATTACCGACTGACTGTCAGTGGCAGGCGGTGGCTCCTCACTATGCCAGAAATTCATGGAATGTTCTCAATCAAGACGGCGCTAGAAGAAAGACAAACTTTCCAGAAATCCGCCTCCTTCCTCCCACCATTTCGGCGAGCTGTTATCTCTGCACTGCACTGCCCGTTTCCTTGAATTCGTCACTCGCTCCGCCTGGCTTCAACAATGCGCTCGCGACACTATAGCATATGCGGATGATATATTGATACTTAAACAATCAGTGAGAATGATTGAAGAAATAACAAGGCAACTGAAAGAAACTGAAACAAACAGAATTAAAGATAAATGTATCAAAAACAAAATATGAGGATTAATGGAAAGGGAGTGGCACCAAGGAAAGTTAATATTGATGGGATGGAATTTGAGGGAGTTGACAGTTTTAAATATTTAGGAATATTAATAACAAAAAATAATGAGATAGGTGAGGAAATAAAAATCAAGAATAACCACAGGAAATGGATATTATAGATCACAGTGTTATCTTTTATATCAAAAGCCGTAAGAGAGCAAAATAATTTGTACAAGCATGGTAAAAGTGGACTGTTACTTAAGGAGATGAACCTTGGAAAGGAACATCTTGTGTAAAATATACAGGTTGCTTCGAAATGATACCGAATGAATATAGCCGTTACGTAGTTTATGACTTAACTAGTCCGAATTTTGGTGTCGCAGCTTCAAAATTCTCTTAGGTATAATTTTATACAGCATTAAATATTACATTATTTTGTGTGTAGGCAACACAGGAACCACTGGTTGTGAACCTCATAAGTTGTAATTGGGACGCACCAGCCACGAAATCAAAAGCATTGTTCCTTGCTAGTTTTCAGTGACCCTAGCCTCGCTTTCAGGTAATGGGGCAAAGGGCAGTTTCTTGTGAAAAAGTCGATTAATGGTTCCAAGGTTGTTCATTTTGCTATGATCTTAATTGTGCAGTACTTTCAACCAGTTACTGTAAAATCAACAGCTTCCTTTGAAGTTACAAAGTATTATTAAACACAGTGAAATAAAATGCAGATCTCATTGCATAAGGTATCTCATTGCATAAGGTATTTAGTTTTGGTTAACTTTATCTGCAATTCTTTTATATTGTTCTGTTATTTTTATCATACAATGCCTCCATCCTCAACTTTACTAACGTTAACTTCCCTCTAAAAGGTTTAAGTTGCATATGTCCATCAGCTTATTTGCTGTCATGGACTGTTATAACAGAATGTTGGAACACATTAAACACCCATAAGTAAGAAATAGCTTCTTTATTGTGGTTTCATAAGCCAAAGAAATGTTTAATAGTGACAAGCTACCGTGGAGTATGCCAGTATGTTTACAAACAGCTACAGCAGGCTACACGCTGTGACACCTACCTGTGATTCCTTTGATATCGTGAGACACGTGGGTTTGTTCCTGTAACTGCCTAATCCATACTAATTCTGGAGCAGTTTTTTATGCGGCTATATTGGTGGTAAAAACTATATGTGTCACATAGAAGCTGAGCAATTACTTCTATATATTTGTTCGGTGTTGTTTTGAAACACCCTGTATGGGACAGTTGTAGAAAACCATATATGGAGAGTAAGAACATATAATGTGTTAAGAATGCTCTATAAAGATCTTTATTTAGTTGCTGATATTAAGGGAAATAGTTTGAAATGGATAGGACATATTATAAGGAAGAAATAGATTGGCAAAAAAGATTTTTAAAACAAAACTAAATGGAATGAGAAAGAAGGGACGACAAAGAATAAGGTGGATTGATGAAGTAGAAGAAGAATTGAGAAGGCTTAAAATTTAGGGATGGAGGAGAAAAGCAGAAGATAGAAGTTATTGGATTGTTAAATTAAATTAATTGGGAGTCGATTAATGACACTAAAAACACTTACTTTTAAATTTTCCCGGAACTAGTTTCAGAGGCCTTCCCTCTATCTTCAGCCGGACATCAACTGGTTCTCATTGGTGTAGCTGGCAATATTTTGTCATCGGTCTCCTCTGGTGGCGGTTCGAGGAACTTGCTGAACAAATCTTTCTGGGGGATGTCGAAATTGAATACTTTGTTCCTATTTTTTGAAATAAAGATTTGTTCCCATGTGGACAGTTCTTCTTTTCCTGTTGTATGTTTTAGTAATTTTGGTTCTGGATTTATGTTGTGGTTTTTTTCCCAAAAATGCGTGGCAACTGCTGATTTTTCTAATTGTTTGTATTTTATGTTCCTAAAGTGTTCCTTTGCTCTTGTTTCTAAATTTCTTTTGGTTTTTCCAATATAAATTTGACTACAGTCACAGCATTCAATTTGATATATACCAGATTTTTTATTAGATGGAATGGCATCTTTGATGTTTGAGCAAATTAGGTTTTTTAAGGAGAAATGGTTGACTGGTGCTAGTTGAACGTTTTGTTTTTTGAAGACTTTTTTGAATTTATCAAAGGACCATGGATGGTAAGTGAATTTTTTGAAGATCATTTTAGTTTCTGTAGCTGAGAGGGTTGTGGTTTCCTTTAGTAGTTTCTTCTTATTTGCTAAGTTCACTTTTTTGTCTACTAGTGATTTGGGAAAGTCATTTTTCTGTGCTATTTCAATAATTTTGTTGTATTCTATTTTGTATTCTTCTGGTGTGAGAGGGATGTTGACCAGTCTGTGTGCTAAACTATTAAAGATTGCCTGTTTGTGGGATCTTGGATTGTAGCCATTAGCTTTTATGTAGTTGTCTGTCTGTGTTGGTTTTCTGTAAATGCCAAAGTTTATTCCATTTTTATTTCTGATTATTTTTAGATCTAAAAATGGTAAATACTCGTCTTTTTCAACTTCTACAGTGAACTTGATGCTTTTTTCTTGAATATTTAAAAGTTTTAGTGCATCACAGATGTGTTTTTTTGGCACTATGGCAAATATGTCATCTACATATCTTTGCCAGAGTTTGAACATCCATGGGAAACCTTTAGTGATCCTTATTTCTAGTGCACTCATGTACAGATTGGCCAGGAAGGGTGATAAGGGGTTGCCCTTGCTAAACCAGAAGTTTGATGGAAATATTCTGTTTGAAACTGGAAGAAATTCTGTTCTATGCATAATTTGGTAAGTTCGATCTAATCTGAAATTTCAAGTGATGACATTCCAAGTGATTTAAGCCATTTTTCTATCAATGTTGGGAGTTGTTTAACTGGTATGCTGGGAAACAGTGATTTAACGTCAAATGAGACTAGTGTGTCCTCTTCATTTAGTTCAGTATCCTTAATGTGTTCTATAAGTTCATAGGTGTTTTTGATGCTTAGGCTATCGAATTTTGGAAATGAGTTGAAAAAACCAAAAGAAATTTAGAAACAAGAGCAAAGGAACACTTTAGGAACATAAAATACAAACAATTAGAAAAATCAGCAGTTGCCACGCATTTTTGGGAAAAAAACCACAACATAAATCCAGAACCAAAATTACTAAAACATACAACAGGAAAAGAAGAACTGTCCACATGGGAACAAATCTTTATTTCAAAAATAGGAACAAAGTATTCAATTTCGACATCCCCCAGAAAGATTTGTTCAGCAAGTTCCTCGAACCGCCACCAGAGGAGACCGATGACAAAATATTGCCAGCTACACCAATGAGATCCAGTCGATGTCCGGCTGAAGATAGAGGGAAGGCCTCTGAAACTAGTTCCGGGAAAATTTAAAAGTAAGTGTTGTTTAGTGTCATTAATCGACTCCCAATTAATTTAATTTATACAACAACACTGTTTTCAACACTTCTATGAAAGAATTTATTGGATTGTTGTTATGAAGGAGGATAAGGTTCTCACAGGACCATGACGCCCAGGAGTAAGTATTATAGTATTATTGAACGCATTCTAGAATCTGATAACCGCAATGACTAGATAGATAGATGATTTATTCATCTTGTAAATCATACATTGTACGTGAGTACTATGATATAAGACACGTCAAATTGTGAATTTACAGTGCAATTAACTATGCGTGTAAATTAACAAGTCACATCCAATAAGGACAAGTCAATGTTTGTACAAAATAATGTATTTATAAAGATATCTCAAGAATTTTATAATATACACAGTTAATTCAGAAATGTAACAATATTATAAACTTTCCATAAATTCACTAACAGAATAAAAACAATGGTCTAGCAAGTATGCCAAAACTGACTTTTTAAATGCTGAAAATTTGCAAGTGGTTTTATTGGCTATAGGTAGTTTATTATAAACTATATAAACTATATATTATAGTTAGTTTATTATATTTTATTTATAGGTAGTTTATAAGTGATTCCTAGGTTTATTACACTGTTTTGATGAGCTCTTGTGTTACTTCTATTCACATGAATATCTATTCTCTGTCTAGTATTATGATTATGAACTGTAACATTAAAGGTACAGTGGCCATTTCCTTTCATTAAATTTGTGTTTGTAAATTTTAACATTTCAAAAATGAAAATACATGGGAGAGGTAAGATTTTAAATTTTTTAAATAATGGTCTGCACGTGGATGTTGATTTAACTCCTCCAAGTATTCTTAGGATCCGTTTTTGCATTATGAATAATGATTTACAATGTGGTGAATTACCCCATAATGTTATGCCATATTTTAAAATGGAGTGAGCACACGCAAAATACTTCTGAGAGTTTTTATGTTAACTGTGTGTACCAGTTGTCTGAAATTATAAGAAATTGTACTCAGTTTTTTAATTAGATTATCAACATGTGTCTCCCACTTTAGGTTACTCTGTATCCAAAGACCAAGAAATTTAGTTGTATTTACATACTTAATTACTTTATTATTATATATTGAATGTGATTGTACAGGAGACTTATTCTGAGAAAACTGAAAATGAATTACATGTGTCTTATCCAAGTTTACAATTAAATTATTATTGCTGAAACTTATTGGCTGCATCAGTGGGCAACTTGATAATAATGCAGATATGGTTAGTTTTTCAACAATACCATAAAACTAATGCAGAAAACAAATTGTATTTTATTTCACAAGGAATGGGTTTCACAGTTGAATATACAGGGTGTATATAGATGAATATCGGGGTTTTAACGTTTTATAATATTTATTACATTAAACTTAGTTATAAATGATATGTCAAATGAAAAAGCAAGTCAACCAGTTTTGTTTGTTGACACCAGTGATCATGTGCATGCAATGTTTCTGCCGTAATCCACTAGACAGCAGTAGTAGCAAAGATGGTACTAGTAAACAAAGCGTTTTGTGTTTTGCAGTTTGCAAAGACCGAATCTGTAGTTACTATGCAACGTGCGTTCTGCATTAATTTCGGTTGTGATCCTCCTAGTGATAATAACATTCGTAGATGGTATCATCAGTTTGAAGATACCGACTGCCTTTGTAAAGGGAAGAGCACGGGACGACCAGGAGTAAGTGAAGAGACGAGCGAGTGAGAGAGTCGTTCACTCGCAGCCCAAAGAAATCAGTCGGGAAGGCTAGTCGTGAATTACAAGTTCCTGTGTCGACTGTTTGTAAAGTTGTAAGAAAACCCTAATGGCTACGTCCTTACCGTTTACAGTTATTACAGGCTCTAAAGCTGACAGACCAGGGATTACGTGCCAACGTTGCAAACAACATGTTGTTTCATTACAATGGTGATTTTATGGGCCGTGTTGTCTTCAGTGATGAATCGACCTTTCACCTTAGTGAACATGTTAACACTCATAATGTGCGCTTCTGGGACTCAGAAAATCCTAACTAGATGGTACAAATGCAACAAGATTCCCCTAAAGTGAATGTTTTTTGTGCCGTATCCCGGCGAAAAGTTTAATGGCCTTTCTTTTTTGGTGTACGTACTGTAACTGGCACTTCTTACCTTGATACACTACAGCAATTCCCTCAGTTGGAAGAAACTGAGCCAAAGAACTTCATTTTCCAGCAAGATGGTGCACTACCCACTGGCATAACAAAGTATGCGATCAGTTGAACGTCACTGTACCCGAGTGCTGGATAGGCCGCAAGGGCCCCAATGACAGGGCTTGCTATGCATGGCCTCCACATTCTCCTGATCTAACGCCATGCGATTTTTACTTTTGGGGCTTCATCAAGGATGGTGTGTACGTGCCTCTGCTACCTGCTGACCTCCCTAAATTAAGAAATCGAATTGAAGCAGCCATTGCTACAATTACTGAATACACACCTATCAGCGTTTGGGAAGAACTCGGCTATAGACTTGATGCGTGCCGTGTGAGTAAGGGTAGTCACATTGAACATTTATAAGGTTCTCGGTGAAACTGTTTGAGTTGCTTTTTCTCTTGACATATCATTTATAACTGTAAGTTGAATGTAATAAATATTATAAAGAGTTACAACCCCGATATTCATTTATATGCACCCTGTATACTGTTTTGTGGTACAACAATAGAACTGTGAAACAGGCTGTAGAGTAGTTTCATAGGTAACATCCTGAAATTAGAAAATCATCATTTCAAGAAGTAAATGACATCTTAAACTTAAGAGCACATTTCCTGTGGTGGATGCAAACATTGTGGTTGGCCAAAATCAGCAACTAATGGAGAAAATACCATTAAATGAAAAATTTCCAAGATCTCAGTGAGACCTAACTACATGATAAGGTAGAACGGTGCGAGCAAAGAATCTCTTCAGTAATTTATTTTAAAGGTTGCACACTTTCATCTGTACAAATTGATACATGCTCACACAATGCAAGAGAATGATCCTCTACATAAGCAACCATTTTGCTTTTGGATTTTGTATAGTCAACAAGTTTTTCTAAAATGCATTCTTTTTAGTGATTAGACCCTTATTCTATCTCGATTGTCATGCCCTATTCAAAATGCACAATACAGGTCAGTGCAAAACCCAGATTTCAGCCTGCAACTAATGACTCAATAGCACTCCTAGAGTTGTGTGATGTGGTCTTTTAGGTGATGTAGTGTTGGGCTCACATTTCTTTGAAAGTAATGTGAACAAGCATTCATATAATGAATTACCAGGTTCTATTGAACTGGATTTCCTAGATGATATGATAGAGGGCAGACACCAAAGAATGTGGTTTCAGCAAAATGGAGTTTCTGCTCACTATACCATAATGATTTGACAAAGACTAGATAGCTTGTTTGGTCATCAATGAATTGGACACGTTCATGGCCCTGGTCTGCCTACTCACCTGAATCCCTAGAATTTATCTCGGGGAATGTGGAACAACATGGGCTTGGTCATTGCATTTCACTGACTCCGCTTTTGAGATGTAACTGATGAACTGCAGTATTGGCTGTGGCATTGTCTTTAGGTAAATTGGATATCTGTATTAGTTAATATTGTTTATCAGATTTCAGTTACTGTAATTAATTATATTCTAAAAGGTCTATAAAGAGACTTAATGTGAAATTCATAAAATACACTTTTTTATATATATTCTATGCTGAAAAACTGATGCAAGAGAAATTAAATGTAAATATACATATAGTTGCATCCAAAAACATTTAATAAATTCAAGAGGATATTTAAAGATCAAAGTATCATACTAAAACCTATAAATAAATACTTAAAAATTGTTAAATTCGATGAAATTCTGCCAATTAATAGATCTGGAATATACCAAATAAGTTGTAGGAATTGTGAAAACTTCTACATAGGGAAAATCAAAAGATACCTAAAAACCAGAGTCAAAGAACATTTTCAAAACATCGAAGTGAAACAGAAAGATAAGTCAGTAGTATTTATTTCTCTTTTGGAACGAAAACCATAACCTTGACCTAAATCAAAAATTATTAAAAGGTGGTAAACCACAACTAACTGGCAATTTGGGAGAATATTTTAATATGGAACTATAAAGACTGAATAATAAAACTTTGAAATCCCTCCAGTTGATAATTTGGTAAAAAAAAGTTCATAGTTCCACTAGAGAGAACACCACACACAACAAACAACCGCTCAGGCCTTCAAGGTTGAAATGGAAGCTACAGCTCCCGAAACTAGTTGTTAAAAAAAATCAGAATATAAGTGACGTAGTTTAAAAAATCCAACTACAAATTATTTTATGAATGGACATATATGTATTAAAATAAAATTAAAAATGCGTAAAAATATGTTTATTTTTTGTAATGTATGGTAATTGGGTGGTGGATAGCATTCTGTAGTGTTGTCATTTGTCAAGCGACTTTTGGGCTGAACAGTATATTGCTGTCATTCTAGAAAGTGCAAGCATTAATAAAAAGTATGCAGTTTCCTTAGCTTTTGAACCTTAATTATCATCAAGATTTTCTAACATATGGAAAGTACAGTTTCTGAGATATTTGTCTGTTGCAAAAGAACTCAATTTTGTTTTATATGATAACTTTTTGAATGTAGTTCTAAATGCATTAAAGTTACATTAAGAGAGATAGTATTTTTAAATTATAACAAATGATATACTAATAACTGTACAGATTTTATTAATAATAGAAACTACAATATTAATAGTAATGATAAAAGACATCTTAGTTTTCATAAAACACTTTATTTCCACACCTGCACATTTGTGCTGCTGTTTTAAATTGTAGCCTGCCTCGATTTAATTCCTTCTCACAATAGATATCTGAATACATGTAGAACAGATAAGATCTTATTGAGGAAACCATGAATTTTGATTTGGGGATATTCTGTGTAACATTCTTTTAATTTAAAATATATTTAAGCAGGTTAGCTATTATATCCCTCATAATACTTCAAGGCACATGCTCAGTTATCCTATTGGATAAAAAAAAATATGCCTAAGGCAAATGGCTCAGTGATTCCTAAGTAGTCCTAGGTGGTGTGGAACATAATAGTGATTTCCCTACATTACAGTTAGAAGCAAACCTCCTGAAACATATGGCTATTGAATATCTATAGTCAGTTTTGAGAATAGAATCCACTTTTGAATTACACAGGTGCAATTATTGTATTGTAGATTTTCATTAGAATTACCGAAGTACTGTACTTTGGTACAGTACACCCAACACAAAAGGCAAGGCAGAGGAATGTGTAACATAACCACTTTTGCTGTTAACATATGTTTATGCTTGCCTTTCGCATATGATAAGGATGATAGACTCATCTAAAATACATGGTGTTGTCAAACAACTGACCCATGCATTATACCTATCGCTGCATTTGCTGAAACGACCATTAGATCTGGCAGCATAGGTGATTCATGTACTCTCATACACTCATTTCGTAGTAAACAGATCCACTACCAGAACAGATAAAGAATTCAAACCTCTGTCCCTTTTCAGGCTCTGCTTTTCTTGTGTTGGGTAGACAGTGTAGGACATGTGTCACTCTCCTATGTTATGTACAGCTTAGATTATGGCCATATTTACCATAGGACAAACATGAATATGAGCAGTTACTGCTTGCTTTGTTGATTTCCACAGTCCAGGATGCTTTCTACATAAGCTGTGAACAAAGTGAATTTATTTATCTGTAATGGGATTAACCTAAGCACTGCTAACTAGGAACCTTCTGATAGGACATGTTTCAGCAGCTTATGTTCCACATTCTTGGTTATTTATTGACCAGATTAACTATGTTGACTGAACTAGAATGAGTTGGTTATTTTTTTTTATTCCTAATGCTCAAGTATATTAATTAAATTAAATTTAACAGTTATAGAAGTTTTCAATAATCATATTCTTCCTTTCTTTATAAAACTTCAAGCCAAGTTAACAGTCATCTAATTAAAAGATTAGCAGCTATGAGTTTCAATTCTGTTTCAGCATTATTGCTAGAAAACAATTTTTTATTGTTTAGGAAACGGAGAAGAAACCTCTTCTGGCTTGCCTACCACAAAAGAATCTAAACGTACAAACAGCTCTCGTCCAATAAGGAATGCAAGAAGAAGAAGAAGAAAAATGCTGCAACCTAAAAAATCTCATCAGCAGCAGATGATGACTAGGGACAAAGATTTTTTCCATCAGACAGCACCAGTACCACTTAGTTCAGAGGAGAGTGAGGAGGAGGAAGATGAGGAGGAAGAAGAGGACTTCGAAGATGACAAACACAAGGATGTAGATCAAGAAGAATTGGATGCTTTGAATGAGGAAATAGATGATCTCACTGAATTTAAAGGTATGTGATATTTGTGTACAAGTTGGTAAATGAAAGTATTTCAGTTTTTAATACATATAGGCTGCAAATAATATTAGCCAATAAATGCACACTATCAGAAGTGTCATGTATGGTTTACCGTTCTAAATATTCAAGTTTCATTACAGAAGAAGGCAGTGATTATTTTGGATAGAGTGAGACTGAAAAATTCAATGCCATGGCTGGGATTTGAACCACGGAGATAGGGGGATACGTGGTTCGAATCCTGGCCATGGCATTGAATTTTACAGTCTGATTCTATCCAAATCTCTATCTCTATCTAGCCTATACACGGCTAGTGTAAAAGAGCAATTGATTAATCTAATAGCAGTGATTATTGCTTACATAGAACCTAACTGGCTCATATACTGTGCCAATGGAGGAAAGCAGATCAGCAGATAAAGCCTCTATTCCTACAGTATAAATTGTAATATGGTTTGAAGAAGAGTGCTAGGATAGATATATAGATATTATATATATATATATATATATATATATAATACTCTTTTCAAGGCAGAAGGGAGCTATGATTCAGATAGTATTAAGATATATGGGTGTGAGAACAGAATGTTAGTGATAGTAAGAAAAATTAAAGAGGAAATAAAAAGAAGAGAATTAGCAGAGGTTAAATTTGATAATAGAGGGGTGGAAGAATGAAGGGAAGTGTGGCGAATGTGAGAGGCATTTTGAAAGAGAAAATGGAGATGGAGCTTAATGGATGGGAGATAACTGAGGCTTATTGTATTGATGGAAGAGGTGGTAGCAGACTTAGTTTAGCTAGATTTGCAACAACTGAAATTGTACATAAGGTTTTGAACAAGGTTAAAGGGCATGATAATTTTTGTAAACAAAGATTTTAAAGGGGAGCAGAGAAACTTGAAGAGAGATTTGATTCAATACATGAAGATACAAGATTGGGGGGAGGCGAGCATACATAAGGAATAGTTATATAAGTTTGGAGGAATTTAGTAATAATATCCAGATTAATTTATAAAACTATTTATAGTGGGTTTTTCACCTACATCACTCACATTTTGATATTGTGACTTTGTGGGTTCGTGAACTTAAAAGTCCAGGTTACAAACACCAAAAATTGCTCTTTATTTCCACAGAAACACACTTTGTCAACCTTAACAGTTGCTGAATTATGTCACATACACAAAACAGCTTGCAAGGTCAATGACCACAACACAGCTGTTCACGCACGCGAGTTTAATTAACAACTGTCTGCTCTGGCGGATGGTGGCTCCCTTTTTATAGATTAATCACTATCCAGAATGTTCTCAAACAATCAAGACAGCGCTAGAACAAAGACGAACTCTCGAGAAATGCATCTCCTTGCCCCCCTTGTTTTGGTGAGCTTTTATCTCCACAGTGCACTGCCCGTCTCTTTGAATGATTTGCCGCCCCGCCTCCTCGCAACAATGCATTCATGGCACTGCTCCCTGCTCAAGGCTGGTCGTCCCAAACAGCACCATCGTAGCGCGCCAGATGATCCAGGTGTACCACCAACACTTTTCCTAGAGGCACCTTCTGGATGTGGTAGACCACGTCGTTAATCCTCTGTACCACTCGGTACGGTCCTTGCCATGGTTGCTGAAGTTTCGGGCAGCGTCCCTTGGGCCGTGTAGGGCGGTACAACCAGACCAGGTCACCTTGCTGGAACCCTTGGCTGTTGACTTGCCTGTCGTATCGGGTCTTAATGCGGTCGCTCGCCTTCTAGATGTTCTGACGAGCCATCTCATGCATGTCGTGGAGACGGTCGACCAGGTTCTCCACATACTCGATTGCTGGCTGTTTCGCTTCCGGGGGGCTCCCAAATACCAGGTCACAAGGGAGGCCTAACTCTCGGCTGAATATTAAGTTGGCTGGTGTCATCCCAGTGGTATCGGTGTTGAGCGGTAGGCCAGCAAGAACATTGTCACCTTGACATACCAGTCTCGCTGATGGCTGGCCACGATCTTCCTCAGATGTTCTTTCAGAGTCTTGATGTACCTCTCCACCAACTGCGGATGTCCGACTGCGGATGTAGAGGTGTTTTACGGGTCTTGTTAACCCCAAGCTTTTCCAGTGCCTCGTCCATCAGGTTAGATTGAAAATTGGTGCCCTGTTCACTGTGGAGCTCTAACGGCACCCCAAAACAGCAGAACAGTTGCTCCACGAGGCAGTCTGTGATGGTCTTCGCTTCCTGTTCGGGATGGCATACGCCTCCGGCCACTTAGTGAAGTAGTCCATGACCACCATCAGGTGTTTGTTGCCTCGGTTGGACACTGGGAATGGTCCAGGTATATCGACAGCAATGCGTTCAAATGGCGCTCCGATGTTGTACTGCTGCGTGCAACCCCGGCTCCTAGTCTGGGGGCCGCGACTTGCCGGGCACATGTGACGTTGACGGCACCATCTCTCAGCATCTGCTCGGAGCCTGAGCCAGTAGTAGCGCTGTCGTAGTTTGTCAATCTTTTGGTTCTCTCCCAGGTGTCCTCCTGAAGTACCGGCGTACACTTCCTCCAAGACTTCCGGGACCTTACTCCGGGAAAGTACCAACTGCAGCACACCCTCTTTGGTTTTCAATGATTTCCATTGGGCCCACTACGACTTGTACGCAGCGCTTCTGGGTGCGATGTCCTCCCTGGTCGGTCTCGTCCCTGCCACCACTTCCCTGAAGAGAGGCCCCAAGTCGACGTCCACCAGCTGATCCCTCCTCAGGCCTGTGCTATCCCAGCCATCCGCAGGCATTGCTGTGACCACTCTGACAGCTGCGGCATGCTCTTTCTCTTCCACTCTTGTGCATTGGCCACACTTTTCCAGGCAGGGTCTTCGGGACATGGCGTCTGCGTTGCCGTGGCTCTTCCCTCTACGATGTTCAGAGGTGAAGTCGTACTCCTGCAGCCTCTGTACCCAGCATGCTCTCTGGCCTTCCAGGTTCCTAAAGCTAAGTAGCCAGGTGAGGGCGGAATGGTCAGTCCTCAGGTGGAATTGCTGACTGTACAGGTACTTGTGAAAGCGCTCCAAGGTCTTTACTATCGCCAGTAACTCTCGCCGTGTGACGCAGTAGTTCTTCTCTACCATGGACAGCGTCTTGCTGTAGTAAGTTATCACCTGCTCGTGGCAGTCCTGGACTTGGGATAAGAAGCCTTCAGTGCAATGGTTGCTGGCATCTGTGTCCACAATGAAGGCGCCGCCTGGTTAAACATAAATAAATAAAATCTGCTCATCTTCTGCCCTGGCATCTAGAGGCTATACCAGAGCACAAGTGTCTGCAAATTTTGTTTATTTACTAACCTTCTTTATCTATTTCATTTAGATTACATAATCTGTGCAGATATATCCTAACTTATCCTCTACCTACTTTAACCTATAGCTACTGGAAACCAGTAGCTTTACAAATTTTCTATCACAATACATATTACACTATAATTCCTACTACAAGTCTAAGTCTAATATTCTATCCGACTATCAATTGTTAGCATGATCTGATGTCCAAATCCACTCGACTGGAATTATAGTGTAGCCACTTTCTCTGACGAGGGATTGGTCTTCAGTCCATGTCTTAAGTCTACATTAGTCGACCTCCTCTATATCTTCCTCCGTTCTGGTCCTGGAACCGGTTCCCATTCTCCATATTGATGTCCAATACTGCCTTCTTCGATTTATCCTGTCCGGTGGTAATTGTTCCAATTGATCCCTCACTTCTTGTTGTTCTTCTGCTTCTTCTTCTTGTGTTGTAATTCTGGGTTGTCTTTGCCTTAATCTTTCCGATCTTCTTGGTGTCGTCCCCATTATAATTGATCCTGTTTGCCGTCGCTCTCTCCTTCTTACCTCCTGCTCTTGTCGTTGATTGTATTCTTCCATTACTTTCCCTGATATTATTTCTGCCATTTCTTCCAGTATTTTGTAGTCTTGTACATTCCTGATGATGTTCCATATTTGCTTTCCTTGCAGTGACTTCCTTTGTTGTTTTAAGTCCTCCTCGTATTTTGTGCATTCAAACATGGCGTGTTCAGGCAAAACTGTTCTTTCACATATGTTGCATATATCATCTTGACTCCCAATCTTTTTGAAATAGGTTTTATATGGCCCATGTCCAGTAAAATAGTGTATTTCTCCTCTTTTGGGTCGTATCTCTTTTAATTTCAATCTTTCTCTGATATTAGGATATAATTCATGCATTCTTCTTCCTTCTGGTATCCTGTCCCACTCCTGTTGCCATTCATCAAGTAGCTTCTGTGCTATTTCTGATCTTGTGGCGCATGGACTCCCTATTATTTCTTCAACCTTCATGTGGTTTCCCTCCTTAAGCCAGAATCTTGCTCCTTGTTGTCTGATCATCAGATCCAAGGGCCATATCGCCATTGCTACCAATAAGGCCATTGTAGGTGTGGTTTTCATTGCACCAATGCTCTTAATTAGTCCTTGTCGTTTTACTCCTCTTATCCTTTTGACATTCTTCCTCAGATGCATTCTTTGTGCCCATATTCCTGACCCATATGAGGCTCATATGGTATATCTTTACCGCTGTTGGTGGCAGTTTGAACGTTCTTGTGGCTAGCGTTGATAACTTCATTATCACGTTTCTTGTCTTTTTCTGAATCTTCCTTATATGGTCATCAAAATGTCTTTTTTCATCGAGCTGTATGCCTAAATACCTTATTACTTTCTCTCTCTTTATACTTTTGTTTTCTATTTTTATAATTGGATCTCACTTAAAGTCTGCTTTGAGTAGGACATATGCTGACTTGTTTGCTGAAATTTGCAGTTTTGCTCTTTTGCACCATTTATTGAAAAGTTCCAGGATTGTATTGGTATGTGCCTCCTACTCAGTTCGACTGTTAGCCTCCCCCATTATCAGTATATCATCTGCATATGCCACAACCTCCTTTATGTATTGTAACCCCCCTAATTCTTCCAAAATTGGTTCTGTCATAATATCCCAAAATAGCGGTCCTAAAATGGATCCCTGTGGGCATCCCTTCATTATTTCCTTGGTAATTCTCTTTTCTCTTCCATTTATATGTATTCTCCTATCTTTGCAGTAGTCCTTTAATATGTTATATATGGTCTTCGAGTAACCTTTTTCTTTCATGACATGGAAAAAATAGGGCCACCATAGATTATCAAAAGCTCCTGCTATGTCTATGAATACGCCCAAGACATATTTACAATCACTATTTTCAACTGCTTGTATCGCTGAGTTAATCGCAGTTTCTGTTGATCTCCATTTTCTAAATCCATATTGTTTGTTAGTCATCCCTATCAACTTCCTATACTCATCTATTCTCTTCAAAATCAGTTTCTCTTGTATCTTGCCTAGGATGTTAAGTAGACAGATTGGCCGATATGATTTTGCTGTCGTTGGATCTTTATCTTCGGCCTTTTTGAGTATAACCACATTTGATTCTTTCCAAAAGTACGGTACTCTGCCTTGTACTAGGCATTCATTTAGTAAGTTGCAAAGATATGGGGCGATTGGTTTCTCCAATGCTTGAATAATTTCCGCATTTATGTTATCCGGACCTGGGGCCTTTTTCTTCTTCATTTCTCTGATTGCAACTTTTACTTTGGAGACATCAAACGGATAAATTATTCTGGGATTACTGTATTCTTTCTCAAAGTTCCTTCGCAGTTCTTTTTGTTCTTCATTTTCTTCATCTTGGTCATCAGATGGTAATAGAGTTTTTAGGAGTTGATTAGTTGATTCAATCCATGAGTGTAAATGTCCCATCAGGTTTTCTCATAGTTGAAATAATTTCTGGTGCCCTAATTTTCTCCATAACTAACTTATATGCTACTAAAATTAGGCAAGTGAGTCAACCTTGTATATACTTTTCTCCACTTACAAGTTTTTTATGAAGACTAGTTTCTGGGGACTTCTCCCCTATCGTCAGCTCTGTGGTTGACTGATGATGCATCCGGTGTCTGCATCTGGCTTGGTGTTGTGCTGCCATCTAACGTCCTGGTAAGTTTGATGACGTCATCTACCGCGGGAATTTCAAAATTCATCAAGAGGTCCTGTTTTTTCGTAATAAATGTTTTCCCAAATCTGTAGTTCCAGAGGTTTCTTTGCCTGTTTGATCAGTTCTATTTCTTGTTTTATGTTGTGATTCTCAGACCAAAAGTGATGTGCTACGGCCGACTTGTCCATTTGTTTGAATTTAATATTTCTGAAGTGTTCTTTCATTCTTGTTCCTAGATTCCTTTTGGTCTTACCAATGTATATCTTGTCACAATCCTGGCAACTCATTTGGTAAATGCCTGATAATTGAGTTTCCGGTGTGCTATTTTTTAGAGGGTGGTTTAGTAAGTTGCGGATGTTGTGTTTGTTTTGAGGGGCTAATTTTATGTTGAAGCTCTTAAATATCTTTTCAAATTTTTTGAAGTATTTTGGATGAAATGTAAATTTTCCATATCTGGTGTTTGGGTTTTCTAGTTTTTTTAACGTAGTAATGTCCATTAAGTATTTGTTTCTTTTGTGTCTATAGATCAGTTTTTTGATGAAATTTGTGTTATAGTTGTTCAGTTCGGCAACCTGGTGTATGTGAGCGTACTCCTGTTCATATTCTGTTTTTGTTAGCGGAATGTTGATTAATCTGTGAACTAAACTATGGAATACTGCATATTGATGTTGTACTGGGTTGAATGGGTTGCATTTAATGTAATTGTCAACATGTGTTGCTTTTCGGTATATTCCAAATTGTAATCCTGTTGGTGTTCTAATGATTTTCAAATCTAGAAAAGGTAGCCATTGATCCTGCTCTACTTAAATGGTGAAAACTATGGATTTTTCTTGTAGGTTTAGCAACTTTATAGCATCCTCAGTTAGTCTTCTAGGGACTATCGCAAACACATCGTCGACATATCTATGCCAACATTTGAAAATATGTGGAAAGGCTTTAGTAATGTGTGTTTCCAAATTACTCATGAACAGATTAGCTAGTAATGGTGAAAGAGGGTTACCCATGGCCAAGCCTGCTGTTTGTTGGAAGATCTTGCTGGAGAACGTGAAGCTGTTTTGTTCAATACATAGGGTGGTTAATTTGATGTATTCCTCTATTTTATCATCCGCAACGTTGCTTTTGGATAACCAGCCTTTCATCAATTTTGGAATTGTTTCTACTGGTATGCTCGTGAGTAGAGATCTGATATCAAAGGACACCATCACCTCTTCAGTTTTTATAATTGTGTTTTCAATTTTCTTTACTAAATCAAATGAATTGTTTATGCTTAGAGATTCAAACTTTTCAAACTTGTCAAATTCTTCTACCAACCATTTTGCCAGTTTGTAAGTCGGGCATCTATATTGTTAATAATGGGTCGCATGCTGTTGTCTGTCTTGTGAATCTTAGGTAGGCAGTATAATTTTGGCAAATTAGGGTTGTTTACAATTATGTTTACGAAAGTGAAGCAGATGTGTTAAAAAATGCGACTCATCTAAAATTTAATAATACAATTATGCTATTTTTCATCTTATGTGGCACTACTGTATTTTCTTTAATTGCTTTTTTGGTGGTTTCTATGTATTTCCTTAAAGGGTTTTTGGTTAGGATTGTATATTCTGGATTTTGTAGTAGATGTTCGACTTGCTGGTTGTAATCATTTCGGTCCATAATGACTACCGTGTTTCCTTTGTCTGCTTTCAGATAAAAAACTGGTTTTTGGTTCAATGTTTGAATAGTTTCTTTATAGTTATTTTCCTGTCCGAATGTCATCCCCTTGAGAATTTCTAAGCATTTTGATTTAACTAATGTTTTTTCGCTACCATTTTCCAAAAAAGTTTGAGGTTATGGTGACGTCAGCGATGTAATCGTCTAAATTGCCCGAGTTGCCGACACAAGTTTTAAAACCTTTGTTTAGAAATTTTAACTCTTTTTCGGTGAAAGCTTGGGAAGAGATGTTGACTACATTGTCTGGTGTTTCTGTGACACGGCGGTACTGGTTGTGTGGGTTTCTCGTCGGTCTCCTTAAGCACCGGATGCATTATCAGTCAACCACAGAGCTGACGATAGGGGAGAAGTCCCCAGAAACTAGTCTTCATAAAAAACTTGTAAGTGGAGAAAAGTATATACAAGATTGACTCACTTGCCTAATTTTAGTAACAATGGCACTCCACTTTCTGAAATACTTCTTTTTATTCTATATAACTTATATGCTGTTACCCATACATTTTCATCTAAATTGTCTTCTACAAATCTTTTCCAGCTTTCTTGTCTGGTCTCTTCTAAATTTTGTTTATACTGTTGTTTCAGTTCTCTATATTCATTTAACCTTATTTGTCTCTCCTGTGCAGTGGTACTCTTTTGGTAGTTTCTTCTTGCTTTTCGTACTCTACTTCTAAGTTTCTGTAATTTATCATTCCATACTCTATATCCCTTATTAGTGTTCGTGCATTTTTCAAAGAATTTTCCATTGCTTCTTGTATTCATTTTGTCAGTTGCCATGCTGTTGAATCTACGTCATCCCCTGTTTGTATTTCTGAAGGTATTTAAAACGATTCTCTAAGCTTTGCCCAGTCTGCATTTTTATTTGATATCTTTTTCTCTCCTTGTTGGTTAATGTTTCTCCTTCTCTCCATGTTATAACATCAAAATATATTAAATTGTGATCACTTGTCAGTTGTGCTACTTTCCAACCTATTATTCTGTCTGCTATGTACCTCTTAGCTAGGGTGACATCAATATTTTCTTGTGCTCCTACTCTGTTATCAAAAGTATATGGATTGTCTCTAGTATTTATTACTACTAGGTCATTGTATGATCACTTCTTCTAGCTGTCCTTTCTGATTTGGGTGTTTGCTGAACCACCATGTAGAGTTTGCATTACAATCCATCGTAAATATTACTGATTTGGTAGGATATGCATCCAGTATGTTCTCCATCTTCCTAATGTGATTGTTTATATCATCACTATACTGGAAGTACTGGCTGCTTAGAATGAAACTGTTACCATCTGCAATCACCTCTAAGCAGTTAACGTGTTCATCACATAATTGTGTCACTTTCACTACTTCTATCTCCCTGTTTACTATAATGGTTGCCGTCATAGGTTGTCTTCCCTCCATTATCACTCTTGACGTTGCTGCTGTGTAAATGGGTTTATCCTTCAATACATAAGGTTCCTGAATACATAACATGTCAAGCTCTCTGTCTTCTATTATTTTCCTTAATTCTTGCATTACCATTTTTGCTCTCTGCGCATTTATTTGACCAATTCTTATGCTCTTGTATTTCATTCCTGTTAAGATCCTTTCTTCCATCTTGCTATATCGTTACTATTCTTTCTCTCAAATATGTATTCTTTCACCTCATTAATATGACTGTATTGCAGGGAACTATACCTGTCTTCTGTTCTTTGTCTTGTTCTTATCTTTCCTTGTGTATTTGCCATAATGTGATTGCTAATCTGATTATCATTATCTATTCCTTCCATCTGGGTAGCTGCATCTATCGTCTTTTTCTTACAGTTTTGTTTATACTTCATTGCCCATAATGCATTCCATCTTAGTCTGCTCGGAGTACTTTTGTTTATTTTCCTGTGTATGCTTTTAGTTTGAGTTGTCTTGTCCATAATCAGTACTATTTATTAATTGCTCCCAAAACATTCTAAATGTTGGGCAGTTATTCCTGTAGGCATAGTGAATTTTAATTCCTGCGTCTAAATTCTTCTTTCTGGTGCTGCACGGTATGCATACTGACTTTTCTTTATCCTTGGCCTTTTGACATTCTTTTTTATTCTAGTCCTGTTCACCGCAATGTGAACATACAGCTTTCTCCTATTTGCAGTACTAGGCTACGTGGCCTAATTTCTGGCACTTCATACACTTGGCGACTACTTTAAACTGAACGGCTTGAAAGCCAATATATATTTTTTCTTTTTGAATCAACTTAAGTCTCACTTTAGGGTCAACTTCCAATACATGATGTACTGTTCTTTTGTCTCGCGGTCCGGTTCTGAATCTGAAGGTAACCTTTTGGTCAAAATCTTCCCATGGCATCTCGTCTGTAGTTTTGCTCATGCATGTTGCGCTTTATATCCTCTTCCTTTTCTGGGGATAGTATATCGTAAATTATCATTAGTGGTTGATAGAGTCATGGCCGGGATTTGAACCACGGATCTCCTGGTTTCTGTCCAGTTGCTCTTAACCTTTGAGCCAACGTGCCGTCCAGACATTAAATTCTCCATTTGACTCATATATTTCCCCGGTAAACCACTAGGGGCTCTCGCATCCGAGATACACAGTTTGTGGCAACTTACTATCATAAGCACTTAAGTCCCAGGCTTCATCATTTAACTCTTATTATTTTAGTTAATTGATGGAAATCAATGGGCGTTAATTTAGTTAATTGATGGAAATCAATGGATGGAAATTGTTGGCCATGGTAGCTCAAAGGTTAAGAGCGACTGGACGGAAACCAGGAGATCCGTGGTTCAAATCCCGGCCATGGCATTGAATTTTTCATGTTGACTCTATCTATCAAAAACCTTAGCCTATATACGGCTAGTGTGGAGAAATGATTAATTTCCATCAATTAACTAAAATATCAGTGGTTGTTTCTTTTTAGCTTGTTCAAATGTTAAGTCCTTGTCTTTCAGATTATTGCTATTTACAATCTTTTCCATGTCTTCTTTTGTTTCAACTTCCGTTTTAACAATGGAATCTGTGGCACGTACATTTGTTATCTTAATTTTCTCAAATTTTTGGTAACAATATCTTGTACTTCATTTGTCTTTTTTCCTTGGGTAGATATTATAAGCACAGTATGCGTTTGCTTCTTTAAGGCTTTATGCAATCAGTCTTCTGACTCTGTTAATTTTGGTTTCATTGCCATTTGGGCATATGTTTGCTTCGGTTGGGCCATGGTTTCCCTCAATGCCTTGTTTTCCGCTTGCAGGGTTATTACGTTTGCAGCTAATTCATTAAATGTTTCCATAATTTTACCCATCTGGGTTATTATTGTTTTCTTTGGTCCCACTCCAACTTTGTCAGTGATTATTGCCGCATTTATCTCTGTTAGGTATTCCACAATACTAGGGGGCATCTGCTCCCTAGCCACAACTTCACCTTCAACCATGATAACTTTA
The DNA here is from genome assembly GCA_030765055.1 of Mantis religiosa. Taxonomy (NCBI): domain Eukaryota; kingdom Metazoa; phylum Arthropoda; class Insecta; order Mantodea; family Mantidae; genus Mantis; species Mantis religiosa. Next base: position 180,346,715 of record CM060950.1, read on the forward strand.
GAAGGTCCACTGTCTGATTTCATAGGAGATCTCAATGGTGACTTTCTAGGTTTAAAGACATCCGCTTCCTCTATTCTCCCTCTGTCTTGTGATTTAGAGCTCCTCTCAGCTACTCTGGACATGCTGGAGTACCCAGGGTCGGGACGAGAAACCGGAAGCAAGTTTGGTACTGTCTGGTATGGTCGCGTGCACACGCAAGGCACCCTGTCTCCCACTAACTATGAACACTCCACTAGACGCTTTCCAGCAGAGGGTTAACTGCCAAACTCCGACCGCCTAGTTGTATGAATCCCAAAATAGCACTGCAAAATGTCTTCTTCAGCTCCTGGAAAGCGACTTCGGCGTCCTCCGTCCACACATACGGCCAATGTGTTCTTCCGTCAGGCAGGTGAGGGACTTGGCAATGTTGGAGAAGCCCTTTATGAAATGGTGGTAATAACTACACAGCCCCAAGAAACTGCGCAATTCTCTCTTATCCTTTGGCTGAGTCCAATCTCTCACGGCCTGTGTCTTCTCCGGGTCTGTGCCCACTCCGGTTGGTGAGACTATGTGGCCAAAGTAGTTGACTTGCGGATGAGCTGGCCCTTCTTTGCGTTTAGCTTCAGGTTAGTTGCCTGCAGTCTCTTTAGCACCTGTGCGTTTTCGAGATGGTCTTCGAATGTCTTGCCGACAATGATGATGTCCAGGTATAGCAGGCAGACGTCATAAGTCAATCCCCTCATCACTGACTCCATGAGGCGTTGGAAGATAGCTGGTGCATTCCAGAGGCCAAAGGGCATAACTGTGAACTGCCAAAGCCCTTGGCCTGTTGAGAATGTGGTCTTCTCCTTGTCTCTCGGATCCAGAGCTACCTGCCAGTAACCAGACTTCAGGTCCAGGATCGAGAACCACTGTGCACCAGCAAGCGTGTCCAGGGTGTTGTCAATCCGGGGTAAGGGGAAACAGTCCTTCCTGGTGACAGCGGTCAGCTCTCTGTAGTCCAAGCAGAAGCGTAGCTCGCTGTCCTTGGTCACCAAGACTACAGGAGAACACCAAGGACTGTCAGACTTTTCAATCACTCTCCTGGATCTCATGTCCTCCAGCATGTCCCGTACCGCCGTTTGTTTCGCCAGCGGAACGCGTCTAGGTGGTTGCCGAATAGGCCGGCTGTCTCTGGTGTCGATGCGGTAGTGCACCCGGTCCGTGCGGCCGTAGTCGCTGTTCCCTTGGCTGAAGACGCGCTCGTATCGTCTCGGCAGTTGTCGAACCTTCTCGAGCTGTTCTGCTTTCAGGTGGTCGGCCGTCCTCTCCATTAAGCCATCCAGCTGGGACCTCGGGTGTTGCGTAGGCACCGGCTCCTGGGTCTTATCGATTGGTGTTACGCTGACCATGGACTCGCACGTCCGTAACTCCGTCCCGGCCTGGACGTCGTAATTGGTGTCGGTTGGGTTGAGCAGTCTCACGGGCACCTCCTCTCGGCACGGCAACAATGTCCTTGCCACACAGAGTTCGTACAAAGGCGTCTTCTGGTGCAGCATCAAGTTCTTCGTACGCTGGCGTTCCAGTCGCGCCGTCAGCACCACCTTGTTTCTCGCGGGGACAGCCACGCCTTCCCTCAGGACGATCCTGCAGACTCCCAGGCGTTCTTCGGGTTGCCGGAGTATCACCTCTTCTCCATTGAGTTGCAGGATCTCCCTTCCGAAGTCGACCTTCGCCTCGTGGCTCCTTAGGGCATCCAGTCCCAGTATCACCTCAACCACCTCCGCGACGAACACCCACTGACGCACGGCACTCCGTCCAAAGGTAAACTTCAGCAGGGCCTCCGTCTCCAAAGGCAAGGAGTCGCCTGATGCCGTCCCAATGTATGGTCGGCTTGGTTTCCTCGACGGCAAACCCCTGCCTACGTCGGGTCTGATGACGGTCACGGCAGCCCCGGTGTCTACGAGCACGCGGCACGGCTTCTCTCTCACTCAACCGTCTGCGATGAGGCTGTCATCCATTCGTCGGCTGACGTTGCGCAGTGTCACTCGAGGAGATGGTGTTGACGGCGCCGACGTGCTCCTCGCCACGCCGGCCCTTTCTCGTTTCTCCGGCTGCTCTACTTGGTGTGAGCAGTCTTTCTCCAGGTGTCCCGGCTGGCCACACCCCTAACACACGCCACTAGGTCTTCGCTAGCGTCCCTCAACTGGCCTTCGTTCTCCCGTGTAGCGGATACTCCTTGTTCTCGACGTCGGAGTAGCCGTCACCTTGGCCGCCTCCATCCTCAATGCTGCCGTTAGTGCCTCGTGGATGGTTTTGTAGTCGCCGAGCATTAGGCGCTGACGTATCTCAACGTCTCGCACCCCATCAACGAAGGTGTAGACGGCTTCCCGGGATACAAATTCAGGTGGAAGGTCGACCAAAGCTTTGCTGGCCAGCTGTTCAATAGCCAGGGCGAACTCCCACAGCGTCTCCCCTGGCTGCTGCGTCCTTGACTTCAGTTGGCTGCAGTACGCTGCGGCCAAGCGGTGGTTCCCAAAGCGGTTTTCCAGTGCTTCCCAGATGTCCTTGAGCGCCGCTGCTGTCTGCACCGCATTCAGGACTTCTGCGGCCCGTTCCTGGAGGCTGGCTATTAGCTGGGCTGCCTCCTCCTCTGGTGACCACTTGTTGTGCTTGGCCACCGTGTCGATTTGGCGGCGGAAGGCTTCGAACGTGGACGTGGACGTACTTCGGCGGTTTGACTCGCGCAGATGTTGTGTCACGTCCCGGCGCGTCGGCCTTTAAATCTTTCATCCTTCTGCCGAAGATGCCCTTCACCATGGCATTTAGGGACTTAGTGTTGGTGTTTCCCTGCAGTCCAATTACGTGGCTTGCCAGGTCTTCGACACGCTCGCCCAACTCCGTGACATCTTCCTTTACGCCATCCAACTGCTCCTCAAATTTTGCGGCGAGGGCCTCATTCACAGCCTTCATTTCCGTGGTCAATTCGGCCATCTTCGTGGTCATCGTTGTGGACAAGTTGTTATTTGCCATCTCCAACTTCTCTTCCATTTTCTGTAGAATCTTTTCCAATGCAGCCTCCATGGTGGTACATCCCACTCCTGACACCAAGTGTGACGCAGCCAAGTTATTATTTGCCATCTCCAACTTCTCTGCCATTTTCTGTAGAATCTTTTCCAATACAGCCTCCATGGTGGTACATCCCACTCCTGACACCAGTTGTGACTTTGTGGATTCGTGAAATTAAAAGTCCAGGTTACAAACACCAAAAATTAATCTTTATTTCCATAGAAACACACTTTGTCAACCTTTACAGTCGCTGAATTATGTCACATACACAATACAACTTGCAAGATCAACGACTACAACACAGCTGTTCACGCATGCGAGTTCAATTAACAACTGTCTGCTCTGGCGGGCGGCGGCTCCCTTTTTATAGATTACTCACTAGCCGGAATGTTCTCAAACAATCAAGACGGTGCTAGAACAAAGATGAACTCTCGAGAAATCCATCTCCTTCCCCCCACCATTTCAGTCAGCTTTTTTCTCCGAACTGCACTGCCCATGTCTTTGAATGCCTTGCCGCGCTGCCTCGTTGCAACAGTGCATTTGCGACAATATTTTGAGAGGCTAGTTTGGAAGATGTTGCTTCTGTTTTCAACTTAGAAGGTCTGACTGTTCTATGTTGTTACCTGGATATCACTTTTACTAAATTCCTTCAAACATGCATAATTAATTAGAACAAGTCTTGAGGAAAAGAGGATTCAGAGTTAACAGTTCAGAACTAAACAAAACTGGAACAAAGGCTTAAAACAAAAACAAAAATGGATAAAAAGGTTATTTTTATCCAAAAATGGATAAGTGGGGTTAAACAGGAGGCCAATACAGTCAGAAAATTACATTAAAAGTCATAACTATAATCCGATTACACATAAACATGCAATAATAATCGTACACACAGAATAGTCAACACACTCGTGGATAAAGCAGAATACTATAAGGAACAAAAAGCATATTTCACATAACAGAAGAAAATGGATACAAGAAGTGTGTGGTATTTATGAAATTTAAAAAATCTCAATTAAGGAAAACCATTAAGAAAGCATGTACATTCACCTAAGAAAAAGAAAGCAGCAGCATATTTAGTAGATTCACATATCATCCAAAAATATTTAATAATTTTAAAAAGGTGTTTAAAGAACAAAGTATCATCTTGGCACCTACAAATAAATACTATGTATTAAAATTGTTTATTTCGGAAACAGAAGTTGAAATCCCACAAATCAATACGTCCAGAATATACCAAATATATTGTAAAGATTATGAAAAATTCAACATAGTGCAAACCAAAAGATACCTAAAAATTAGAGTCATAGAACATTTCAAAATCAAATTAAAACAGAAATACAGGTCAGGGGTAGCATTTCACTTTTGGAAAGAAAATCATAACCTTGACCCAATTCCAAAATTATTAAATGGTGTGATAAATCATAGGAAACTAACAAGGTGGGAAAACATATTAATATGGAAATACAAAGGCTGAGTAACAAACATTGAAATCCCATCAGTCAATAATTTGTTAAAGAGGTTCATAGTTTCACCACCAGAGAGAAGACTGCAGACAGCAACAGACGACATGATCGTACCTTTAAGGTTGATTGAGGCTACAACAGCTCCCGAAACTAGTCCTCAAAAAATAAAAATAAGTGACATGCTACGAAAAACCAACTAGAAATAATTTTATCATTAAGGAATAATGTTTGTAGATCAACCGATATCCAGTTGACAAACACGAAAGGTGTGTATACAACATGTTTAGTGACAAATATGTGGAAAGTAAGAGCAGGATAACGTCATCTAAATTGCAAACTAGAGTAACAGGAAGTCCAAGTGTTGAATTGATGGCAGAAAGAAGTGTGAACCAAAGTCACACCTGATGTGTGGAGCAAGTGTTTAGAGATGAGAAACAAGGTCTGGAACTGGTGAGAGTTGTGATGTAACTGAGAAGACTGTCATTGGGCAAGAGGGAATTGGCTATGTCGGCTAAATTAGCAAGAGAAAGCGGGTCAAGTTTAGATGCATGGCATGGAGCAGGGATAATTATATCCAGCATATCTAGTATTATTTCAAAGCCTAGAGGGAGTTTACTCAAAATAGAATGTGAGAGAATATAAATGTGAGAGAATATAATGGTTTGGATAAAGGAAGGGAGAGACGTAGAATAGCAAGTGATTTTTCCTTCTGATCAGACAAAAAACTTAAACATAAGAGCAGAATGAAACAAATTTTGCTCCAGATCTCAATAACATGAGAAAGAAGGAGATAAGCTTGTGAAAATTAGGCAAGTGAGTCAACTTTGTATATACTTTTCTCCACTTACAAGTTTTTTATGAAGACTAGTTTCTGGGGACTTCTCCCCTATCGTCAGCTCTGTGGTTGACTGATGATGCATCCAGTGTCTGCATCTGGCTTGGTGTTGTGCTGCCGTCTAACGTCCTGCCATCTAACTAGAAAACCCAAACACCAGATATGGAAAATTTACATTTCATCCAAAATACTTCAAAAAATTTGAAAAGATATTTAAGAGCTTCAACATAAAATTAGCCCCTCAAAACAAACACAACATCCGCAACTTGCTAAACCACCCTCTAAAAAATAGCACACCGGAAACTCAATTATCAGGCATTTACCAAATGAGTTGCCAGGATTGTGACAAGATATACATTGGTAAGACCAAAAGGAATCTAGGAACAAGAATGAAAGAACACTTCAGAAATATTAAATTCAAACAAATGGACAAGTCGGCCGTAGCACATCACTTTTGGTCTGAGAATCACAACATAAAACAAGAAATAGAACTGATCAAACAGGCAAAGAAACCTCTGGAACTACAGATTTGGGAAAACATATGTATTACGAAAAAACAGGACCTCTTGATGAATTTTGAAATTCCCGCGGTAGATGACGTCATCAAACTTACCAGGACGTTAGATGGCAGCACAACACCAAGCCAGATGCAGACACTGGATGCATCATCAGTCAACCACAGAGCTGACGATAGGGGAGAAGTCCCCAGAAACTAGTCTTCATAAAAAACTTGTAAGTGGAGAAAAGTATATGCAAGGTTGACTCACTTGCCTAATTTTAGTAACAATGGAACTCCATATAAAAATTATTTGTGGTTGGTTTATTGACACTCGTCACTTACTTTTTCATATATTTATGAGAGACTAGTTTCAAAGGCCCTGGCCTCCATTTTCAATCTCTTCCCAACTCGTTGTAAAGATTGAAAATGGAGGCCAGGGCCTTTGAAACTAGTCTCTCATAAATATATGAAAAAGTAAGTGACGAGTGTCAATAAACCAACCACAAATAATTTTTATATTAATTTTGACGTCACTGTTACTAAATTCCTCCAAACACACATCAACATAATGGAACTCCACTTTCTGAAATACTTCTTTTTATTCTATATAAGCTTGTGAAACTTTGGTTTTTGGAAATGTGTGATGCTATGTGTTTTTAATGTGAGAGTAGGAGAATTCAAATTTGCCAAAATAGTGTATATGGTGAAAAGATGAGTGGTGAAAATAATAAAATGTGGGAAAGGCAGAGTATGGATAAGATAACGAATGAGGAGAGAACTAAACTAATGCATTTTCGTGAGATCAATAGATTTTTTTATTGTCAAAGGTTATTGATTTGGAGGTGCTGACAAGGAATTTGCTTTTTCAAGTGCATGTGTTAAGATGTAATTGGTTATGCTCAGTATGAACATCTGTGACTTTTAGGTTGGGAATACAGTTGGTACTGGCTTTTATTTTCCACTGTTTATAGTGTGGTATGATATTAAGGGTTTTATTAGTAATAAAGAGAGGAGAACTGGAGCTAGCACCGAAATAGTATATTATTAGTAGTATCCAGAAAGATGTGAATTTAGTAATATTTTAAATACTGTAATAACAACTTTGTGTTTTTATAGCATAGACTTGGATTACATCAGGCAGTAGTGATGACTAGAGATACCTGTGAATCTAATTTAAAATGAGCAGGAAGTAGAATGATTAAGCCAAATAGGATGAAGAAGAAAGTGCATAAGAATGATTCAATAGGTAGCGTATAGAGATGAGAGATATGGTAGAGGAATGGGGAAAGGGGAGATATACAAATAAAAAATATTGAAAAAAATGAGGTAAGAAAACGATAGGCGAAGTGAATTGACAACATGTCAACATGTCCTCAATATAGGTACGTAAGTGAAACTTATGTGTAAAAAATACGACTCATCTATAATTTAATTATGTTTAACTTCACCATGGTGTTTCAATAGGGTATATTGAAGTGACCATCAAGTCAAGAGGAACATGCGAAAGTTAGATTCAGCCAATTTAATAACCAGACAATATGTAGGTAGGAACTGTCACATTTGAAAATTTTACGAACGTTTCGGCACAAAAAGTAAATAAAGCAGTATTTGAAGCTAAAGAAAAAAAGAAGGTTAATATCAGCAGACATAAAATTTATTAATTATGCCTACAACAAAATATGTGCCCCAAATTTGTAAGAAAACTTAACTACAATAGTAATGAACAAAAGGCTGCTGAAAAGGCTTTATTAAGATCTGAAAAATCTAACCACTAACAAACTAGCTAATATAGACCTCTCCTTATACAACCTGCACATGAAACTGATAAAATCATTAGGAAACACAGCATGGAGCCATTTAGAGTATAAATCTTTTGAGTACATTAATTATAAAGTCAAACAAAAAGTTAACCTTCGAAAGGAGAAGCTAAAGCAGAATCACTTACAACTGAAATATAACCAAATTTCAGTAAAGAACACACCCCAGGACAGTGTAACAAACCTCTACAAACAAACCTTTAGTAATGAAGAAATAGATATCCTAAACCAAGGTCTGAAAACGTGTATATTGTACTCCAGCAACCCTGAAGAGTTCATAGCTGATATTGAAATAGCAGTAGAAGGCTTAGAGTCAATGGATAAAAACATAATCAGGAAAAATTCTAGATACATATTAGAAAACTTAGCAAATAAAAAACCAGTTAAGCATATGAAGCAAATTAAGATAATTAAATCACTAAGAAATAAGGATGTAATCTTCTCAAGGGCTGATAAAGGGTACAAGATAGTCGTTTTAGACACCGATACATACAATGGAATGATGTTAGATGTACTACAACAAGAAGAATTCAAAGAAATTTATTCAAATCCACTTAACCAATGCATAAAAGAAGTACACAAAGCCATCAAAAATAGTAAAATTGTAACAACTGCTGAACAAAAATCTATCAACTTGACAACCCTACCCTTGCAAGGTTATATGGATTACCTAAAATACACAAACCCAACATATCCATGAGACCAATAGTAAATAATGTCAACACTCCAACTTCCCTTCTGGCAAAATGACTATCCAAAAAATGTCAGTCCTTTCCACAATTCAATACTCTCAGCAGAAAAAGCTCATTAGACCTGGTGGAAAAAATCCAAAATTTTAAACTAAAACAAACTTCAATACACTTCAGTATCCTTTGCTGTCTGCTCCCTCTTGGGAAGCCCGCTATCACCTAGCCAACCTACACATGAGCGTTTTTGAAATACATATAACTAAAGCCTTTACAACTTTAAAACATGATACAGATACGTAGATGACATATTTGCAATAGTACACAAAAAACAGATAGATGACGCTTTGAAATTGCTCAACCTTGAAGAACCCAGCACACAGTTCACAGTAGAAACTGAAGAGAACTATACTCTACCTTTTTTAGACCTTAAAATATCAAAAAACAATGAAAAACTGGAATTTGGTATACACAGAAAAGCAATGCACACAGATAATTACAACAAAGCAAACAGTTTCAACCAAACACCACACAAACATGCCACCATCAACAGTCTCACACACAGATTAGTTACCCCTCAGCCAGCAAGAATATCAAAAAGAATACCATCAAATCTTAAAAACTGCAATTAAAAAACGGATAAGTAAAATGCCTTGTAGACAAAATAAAATCATTCTAACTTCAAAAAAGATTAAAACAGATCACAGCTCTTTCACCACTGAAACAAGAAATTAGATTTGCTAAATTTACATACCACCACTGGGCTACAAAAAAGTTCCAAAAGATATTCAAGGACTATAACATTACACTGGCACTAAAAAGCAATTGTAACATTAAAAATCTAATTATAAAAACTATTTGTAGTCAGTTTAATGACACTCTTCACTTTTTTTATATTATTGAGGGACTAGTTTCAAAGGCCAGACCTCTCTCCAAGGTTGAAAATGGAGGCAATGGCCTTTGAAACTAGTCTCTCAGTAATATAAAAAAAGTATGTGACGAATGTCAATAAACCGACTACAAATAGTTTTTATGATTAATTTTGACGTCACTGTTACTAAATTCCTCCAAACACACATAATTAAAAATCAACTTAACGCAACAATATAGATAGAATAAAACCAGAAGAAAAATCAGGCTTTTACAGGATAAAGTGTAAGGACTGTGAAAAAATTGACATAGGAAGGACAAAAAGAAACGTAGGCACTAGGAAAAAAACATTTCAGGCACCTAAGATACAAGAATACCGAAAAGTTTGCAATAGCAGCTCATTTCTGATCCGAAAATCATGAGCTTGAAGATAGCACCTAACTACTAAAATACGTACAGAAACATAGGGAGCTCGTCATCTGGGAGAAAATATACATAGAAAAGCATAAAAACCAATTAATGAACTTCGAAATCCTGCCAGAAGACAACCCCACATTTAAATTCATCACATAATGAACAGATGGCAGCAACAGCTTCAGAACTACCCACACCTCTAGATCAAGCTTCAGTCGTATTAGAGCTAATGATGCGAAGGATGGTTCGCGAAACATGTCGTCAATATAGGTACGTAAGTGAAGCTGATGTGTAAAAAATACGACTCATCTATAATTTAATTTCTGTTAATGTTCTACCAGTGCATTACACTAACCAGAATTCTGCATGGATGTCTGCTGCCACCTTTAAAAACTGTTTCTGTACACAGTTTGTGCCATGTATAAAGAAGTTTCTAGCTTCCAAAAACATCCCTAAGAAAAGCTCTTCTTCTACTAGACAATGCCCCATCACGCCCAAATTTAGAGGAACTTAGTAATGGTGATATCAGGGTCTTGTTATCTCCCACCTAAGTTAACGTCATTGTGCCAGCCAATGGATCAAGGTGTGCTGAAAACATTGAAAAGAAAATATTGGCGACAATTCCTTTTGTCCCTGATAGAGGAAATGGACAATGGCAAGTGCATGTTGGAAGAGTTAAGATCTATCAATATGAAAGACACTGCATACTGGGTGGCTCAGGCTTGGGAAGAAATTGAAACCATATTAGCAAAGTCTTGGAACATACTGTTAGCTGATGATGAAAATAAAGAAGAGATAGTACAAGAAAATATAGGTGACGCTGTTCCCTTACTAAACCACGTACCTGGCTGTGAGGATGCTACGGCTCAAGATGCGAGTAGCTGGTGTGTAAAAGATCGGCAGTTTGAACTCACAGATTCTGATATTGTTGATTTCGTGAACGGTAATGACAATGAGGATGAAGCAGAATGGGAAATTGAAGAACAAAACGAGAAGAAGATAAGTCACGCTGAAGGTTTAAGTGCTTTAGAGATGGCATTAAGATAAGTAGAGCAACAGCCAGAGGCAGGTGCAACTGAGTTATTGATTATTAAATTATAGATGAGTCGTATTTATTACACATGAGCTTCACTTACGTACCTATATTGAGGACATGTTTCATGAACCATTGTTCGCATCATCAGCTCTAATGCGACTAAAGCTTGATCCAGTGGTGTGGGTAGTTCAGGAGTTGCTGCAGCCATCTGTTGATTTTGTGATGAATTTAAATGTGGGGTTGTCTTCTGGCGGGATTTCGAAGTTCATTAGTTGGTTTTTAGGTATTTCTATGTATATTTTCTCCCAGATGACGAGTTCACTATGTTTTTGTACTCATGAGACCCATTGTAAATAATGTTAACACTCCTACTTACCTTCTGGCAAAATGGCTATCCAAAAAATATCAGTCCTTTCCACAATTCAATACTCTCAGCATAAAACCTCTTTAGACCTGGTGAAAAAATTCAAAATGATGTCCGCTCTCTCTTCCATAGCATCCCAATAGACAAACTTATGATTCAACTTAAAAAATAGCTAACCTCTATTAACCTTGATGCCAATACAGTAGAAGAATATTTGACAATGTCTGAAATATGTATCCATCAAAATTATTTTGTCTTCAGTGGAAAATATTACAAACAAATTTCAAAACTGGCTATCAGAAGCCTGCTATCACCATTTTTGGCCAATTTATACATGAGCATTTTTTGAAATACATATAACTAAAGCCTTTCCTCATATTTCTAAAAAATGTTACAGATACGTACACGACATCTACGTACACTACAAACAGATTGAGGATTTTATAGTTAATTGATGGAAATTAATAATTTCCTCATACTAGCCCTATATAGGCTAAGGTTTTTGATAGAGGATGTAAGACTTGAAGATTTCGCCGCGAACGTTATTGATTAAGGCTTCACGGGTGATCAGCCGCGTCAAATTTATGAAGATCGAGCTTTCGGCCATTTTACACTCTGTTGACTTCATCAGGAACTGAGTAAATGCTGCAAATGCTGAAAATTCAGCAGTACTTTAGGCAGTTGAAAGATCCTCCTTTGCTCAAGGTCCCAGGAGTTTACAAAATTCCGTGTGAATGTGGATGGGTATATGTGGGACAAACAGGACGGACAATTGAGGAAAGATGCAAGGAGCACCAGCGTAACATCAGGCTCCTACAACCTGAAAAGTCAGCAGTAGCCCAACATTGCATAGAGCAGGTCCATAAAATCGACTTCAACAATATTACTGTCCCGGAACAAACAGACAAATACTTTGACCAGATCATTAAGGAGGCCATTCAGATAAAAGCACATCCGTTCAATTTCAATAGGGATTCCGGTCTTCAACTGAGCCCAGCCTGGACACCGGCAATCAAAAGCATTTTGACTGTAGACTCCAAGTGCACGGTTCAAGTGATGGACCATGCAGTAAACGACAGTAACTCCAACCACACGCGTTCAGTAACCAACCTCACAGAAAATGCCAAAGCAGATGGTAGCTATGTCCATCGCCAGCCGAGCCAATCTAACATTGTCACTCAGGCATTGGCCAGGGCAGGGCGTGCTCCGCTCACTGATTAACATATGAATAGGGCCACGTTTCGCAGCATTTACTCAGTTCCTGATGAAGGCCATAGAGTATAAAATGGCCGAAAGCTCGATCTTCATAAATTTGACGAGGCTGATCACCCGTGAAGCCTTAATCAGATAGAGGATGCTTTGAAATAACTCAACCTTCAAGAACCCAGCATACAATTCACAGTAGAAACTGAAGACGACTGTACTCTACCTTTCTTGCACTTTAAAATCTCAAAAAACAATAAAAAACTGGAATTTGGTATACACAGAAAAGCAACACACACAGATAATTACATCAAAGCAAAGAGTTTCAATCCAATACCACACAAACATGCCACCATCAACAGTCTCACACACAGATTAGTTAACCTACCCCTCAGCCAACACGAATATCAAAAAGAATACCATAAAATCTTAAAAACTGCAATTAAAAATGGATATGGAAAAAGTCTTGTAGAAAAAAAAATATTCAAACTTCAAAAAAGATTAAAACAGATCACAGCTCTTTCACCAATGAAACAAGAAATTAGATTTGCTAAATTTACTTACCATCCATGGGCCACTAAAAAGTTCCAAAAATAATCAAGAAATATAATATAGGATTGGCACCAAAAAACAATTACAACATTAAAAACCTATCTAACAGCAACAATATTCATAAGATAAAACCAGAAGAAAAATCAGACATTTAAAAGATAAAGTGTAAAACTGTGAAAAAATTTACATAGGGAGGACAAAAAGAAACAGGCACTAAGAAGAAAGAACATTTTAGGCACCTAAGATACAAAAATATTGATAAGTCCGCAATAGCAGCTCATTTCTGGTCTGAAAATCATGAAATTGAAGATAGCACCAAATTACTAAAATACGTACCAAAACATAGTGAACTTGTCATATGGTAGAAAATATACATAGTAATACATAAAAACCAACTAATGAACTTCGAAATCCCGCCAGAAGACAACCCCACCTTTAAATTCATCTCAAAATCAACAGATGGCAGCAGCAACTCCAGAACTACCCACACCATTGGATCAAGCTTTAGTCGCATTAGAGCTGATGATGCGAAGGATGGTTTGCTAAACATGTCCTCAATATAGGTACGTAAGTGAAGCTGATGTGTAATAAATATGACTCATCTATAATTTAATAATTGTTTCGCTTCACTGTGATGTTTCAATATAGTTAAATTTCGATATGAGTTATTGATGTTTTGTCAATGGCGAAATCTCACAGCAAGGAAACATCATTCAGCATGCAAGCAAACTTCATTGAAAAGTTTTTCTTAAGACATGTGGAGCTTCTTTTTTTTTTTTTTTCCCAATATTGCATGTAGAATTGGTGTGATTATTCAGTAAATTCCGCAAAACCAACAGTTGTTTTAATAATAGAGTATACCTACCAAGTTTTATTCCATTTTCCAACTTATTTTGTATTATCTGACATTTTCGGTTATCCGACCTTGTCCAGGGCCAGTTTAGGTCAGATAATCGAGCCTCTGCTGTATTGATTGGTAGGATTTCTTCTTTTGTTTTTTGAATTTAAACATTTTAATGTTGAGTTTCAATTTGTAAATGCCAAGATAATTATTTGTTCTTTAAAGGTCTTTTTGAATTTATTAAATGTTTCTGGTTGGTACATGAATCCACTGAATATGCTGTTGCTTTCTTTTTCTTTAGTGAATGTGGTTGCTTCCTTAATGATTTTCTTTAGTTAATTGTTTTAATTTTCTTAAATACCAGACTTTTGTTTGTATCCATTTTCTTCTTCTTCTTCTTCTTCTTCTTCTTCTTCTTCTTCTTCTTCTTCTTCTTCTTCTTCTTCTTCTTCTTCTTCTTCTTCTTCTTCTTCTTCTTCTTCTTCTTCTTCTTCTTCTTCTTCTTCTTCTTCTTCTTCTTCTTCTTCTTCTTCTTCTTCTTCTTCTTCTTCTTCTTCTTCTTCTTCTTCTTCTTCTTCTTCTTCTTCTTCTTCTTCTTCTTCTTCTTCTTCTTCTTCTTCTTCTTCTTCTTCTTCTTCTTCTTCTTCTTCTTCTTCTTCTTCTTCTTCTTCTTCTTCTTCTTCTTCTTCTTCTTCTTCTTCTTCTTCTTCTTCTTCTTCTTCTTCTTCTTCTTCTTCTTCTTCTTCTTCTTCTTCTTCTTCTTCTTCTTCTTCTTCTTCTTCTTCTTCTTCTTCTTCTTCTTCTTCTTCTTCTTCTTCTTCTTCTTCTTCTTCTTCTTCTTCTTCTTCTTCTTCTTCTTCTTCTTCTTCTTCTTCTTCTTCTTCTTCTTGTTCTTCTTGTTCTTCTTGTTCTTCTTGTTCTTCTTGTTCTTCTTGTTCTTCTTGTTCTTCTTCTTGTTCTTCTTCTTGTTCTTCTTCTTGTTCTTCTTCTTGTTCTTCTTCTTGTTCTTCTTCTTGTTCTTCTTCTTGTTCTTCTTCTTGTTCTTCTTCTTGTTCTTCTTCTTGTTCTTCTTCTTGTTCTTCTTCTTGTTCTTCTTCTTGTTCTTCTTCTTGTTCTTCTTCTTGTTCTTCTTCTTGTTCTTCTTCTTGTTCTTCTTCTTGTTCTTCTTCTTGTTCTTCTTCTTGTTCTTCTTCTTGTTCTTCTTCTTGTTCTTCTTCTTGTTCTTCTTCTTCTTCTTCTTCTTCTTCTTCTTCTTCTTCTTCTTCTTGAAACAGTTATTTTATGTTGTCCCCAAAGAGTTTCAAATATTGTATTATGTGAGGTTAAGTAGAGTGAGTCATGCACAGAGAAGCTATGTAAGTGGAAATGACATCACAAAAGTGTTGAATAACAAACTTATTTGGGATTGGTGTGACGCGTATATCGTAAAACGTGGACCAATCAGATATAAAAGATTTTACGTTGCCATGGAGGATATTCAATATTCCTCTAGGGGGGTCGAACTATTAGCGAAATGCTAATGTGTAGAAGAAGATGAACTGATTATTCTTCTCCTAACAGTCACCGTGAACGGATGTAAAATTCTCTTCTTAAACGCCGTTGTGTGCGGAAGAATATAAGTCTATTCTCATAACAATCATCGAGTATAACTAGATAATCTTTACATTAAATATCATCGCTAGAAGACACACAATTTAATTATTATACACGGTAGTGAACAACCGTATAAAACTTTTGATTCTTGCACGCATCCAGATATAAACGCGTCACATCAAGTGAATCTTGTGTAAGAATAGTGTTATAAATGTTGTATCATACATTTTGTTCGAACTGGTGTTGATTGAAGTAAGGAAATAAAAGTTTCTACATTATTTAATACAGAGAAAAATGATTACTCATTTTACGTAAAATTTCCTTCCGCCGTACCACCCCTGTAAAAGAAGATATCTTGCTCAACCGACTGAAGTCACGCCGAGGTAAGCTGGGACTTCAAGAACCATCTATTCCATCCACCAAAATGTCGCCACATCGAGGGATATAATTACTCCATCACCCATTGACGTTGGGAATCTACCCAAACCACTTCAACCCTGTTCCAAATGGTCACCTCAACGAGGGGCATAATTCGTCATCCATCAATACGATTCGACACAAACCCTGTAACAAATGGCGCCCCAACGGGGACTCGAATAGGCAGAAGGAGGATTACACCACAGGAGAATAAATAGTGTAATGGACAGGTAACTTCGAATCAAGAAAGAAGAAAGAAGAAAAGTGAGTACGGAAAAATCTTAATAGATAATTAATAGAAAAAGTGACAAAATTATAATTTTCATTTTTATGTTATTAAGAAAGGGAAAGATATTACCTAAAATGGAAGGTAAAAAATTAACAGACAATAAGAATAAAAATATTGGGGAAGGAGTGGAAAGACTAGTTAGTGATAAGAGAGCAGAAATACAAGAAGTCAGGGAAGTAGTGGAAGGAATGATTAGTGATGATGCAGGAACAAGTAGAACAGAAATTATGCAGAGTAAAGATAATGAAATGATAATAGACAGGTTAGAGAAAATGATGAGTAATTTTGATGCTAAAATGGATAATTTAAATGCTAAAGTAGATCAAAGTTCAGAGAAATTAGAAGCTAGGATAGATCAAGGTTTAGGTAACCTAAGAAATGAAATTGAGAAGGGAAGAGAAGAGTGTAGAGAAGGCATAAAATCTTTAAAACAGAAAATAGAATCTCATGATGGAGAAATGTCTAGGTTAAAAGAGATGTTTCAGGAAATGAAAATAAGTCAGGAAAATGTAGTAAAAGATATAAGAAGTGAATTGGCTAAGGAGTCAGAAATCCTTAAGCAACAACAAGTAGAATTTGTAGAAAAACAAAAAATAGAAATAGGGGAATTAGAGAATAGAATAAGACAAGAAATAGATGTAGTCTTATTAGATAATTCACGGAAATACCATGAGGAAAATATTGAAATACAGAATAATTTTGTAAGAGAGGTAAATAGTATCAGAAATGATGTTAAACTAATTGCTACTGAGGTGCAAACACAACAAGATGAACTAAAAGTTAAATATGATGAAGTCAGTAAGTTGAATAGTGAAATGATTACAAGAATAGATTTGGCACAGAAAGTTTAGAGAGAGAGAAAGAAAACATTAGCAAGCTGAATCAAGTTGTGATTGCATTACAGGCAAGCAAAATTTCTGAGAACCAGAGGGTAATAAAATCTAAGAATATTACATGTATAGACTTACCTGGTAATTCAGGTAATATTGTACAAAACTTAGAGAATTATTTGGAGAGTGACGATACAGAATCTTTGTCACCTGATTGTGAAGTAAATGGTAATAGACAAATACAAAACATGCACACACATACACAGTTACACAGTCAAGGTAACACAAATTGTACAAATTATTTGTTGCATGACATAAGTCCACCTACTTTCGAAGAAGAATCGGGAGACAATCCCAAAATATTTCTAAAGGAATTAGAAGAATATTTTAAAATTAAAAAGATTCCAAATGAGTTTAGGATGATGATTGTTAAAAGGTGTTTGAAGAAAAATGCTTTAGAATGGCTGAGGTTAACATTAGCTTCACATGAAACGTATAGTATGTTTAGGAACGTGTTTATAAATAGGTTCTGGGGTCCAGAAAGACAGAGAAGAATTAAAGTCGAACTGGCCACTGGTAAATTCGAGTTCAGGAAGGGTGTGTCCATGACTGAATATTTCCTAAAACTTGCTAACAAAAGCAAACTTGTGAATCCAGATATGTCAGAGACCGAGATCGTGAATATGCTAATACGACATTATCCACCACACATTAGAAACCACCTAATTGTGGCTAAGCCCGTCGACTTTACTGATATGATTGAGTTATTATCAGAATTTGAGGCTCATAACCTTAATTCTGATTCTACTCATAGTCAAGTTGATCCTGACAAGACTCATATAGAAGAAAAGCAAGTAAATAGACAGGAAGTAAAACCAACATTCGGGGAAAATCACAACCATACTAACCAAAACCAAAATAGTTTTAACCAAAATTGGGGCGGGGCACGTTCAAGAGACAACTATGAACGAAGAGAGTACAACCCCAGAAAGACATATGAACCGGTAGTGCCAGGTATAGGAAGGAGAATTCCAAATACTCCTAGGAGGAATTATAATAATAACCAACCTGTGGGAAATGTGAGGAGTAATCAGGTGAATCAACTGAGGTTTTACAGGGGAAATAACCTAAGAACAGGTTATCAAAGTAGAGGAAGAGGAACTAGCATTGAAAACTCTTCATTAAGAGATTTTGGGGGTCCTAGGTTTGAAAGGGCAGACAATAACCTAGAAAGGACACAGACTCAGGGAATAGAAAGAGAAATAAATAACGATAGTACCAACCCAACTGCTAGTGTAACTACCGACCGCACTAATGCGGAAAATTGAGTACCAAATCATTTTGTGCCTTGGAAAGTGGTTCGGTAGAAATGACACAGGGCAAAATCAAAATTCAAAATTTACCAGAAGATAAGCTCACTCTCTCCAGAAGTAAAGATCGGGAATTAGTAAATCCACCTCAGATTAACCTTCGTATAGGCGATAGCGAATATAAAGTATTGATAGACACAGGAGCTAGTTCATCAGTAATAAGTGAGAACTTATTCAAGGAATTACTATCCAAGTTTAGGATTGAATATTTAAACGTGTGTAATGTATACTGTAGCACAGCTATGGGAAAAAGAAAGATAAAGTTAAATATCAAGCGTTAATTCCTGCGCGAATAGATGATTGGAATTTCAATTTTATCGTATTGGTAATACCAAACTTAGCTCGTGATATTATTATTGGCAATGATGTATTGTATGGTTGGCAAAGTGTGATAGATTTCGAAAAACATGAAATGAAGGTCAAAGGAGATAATGAAGTAATAAGAATAAATTTGTTAGAAGAAATTATATTAAAAGAGGATGAGAAGGATAGTATAAATAATGATAGGTTTTTTTTTTAGAAAATATAATATTATACGAAGAAGATATAATTAATAATGAAGAAGATGATAGTGGTAAAGAAAATTTACTTTTAAATAATAAAGAAAATGATACGTTTGACCTTGGAGATCATTGTTGCCAAATAAACACATTAAATACCGACACCGAGCGAAAACAAGAAGAGGAAGAAATGATATTCCAAAGAACTTTGAAAGAAAAGTTAGGGAAAACATACAATTTAAATCACGCGCAAAGAGAACAGTTGAGGTTATGTATACTAAAGAACAGGAACGTTTTTAGTACGAAACCTGGATTGTGTAATAAGTACATACATACATTTAAGGTGAACGACATTGCTCCTTATACTCATAAAAGTAGATCTGTGCCTATCGCTATTAGACAACAAGCATCTGAAGTAATAAACGATATGCTAGAAAATGGAATTATAGAGATTTCTAATTCGCCTTACCTACATCCTTTGTGTTGGGTACATAAATCGAACGGAACACTGCGTATGACGATTGACGCAAGAAAGATAAACTCACTAACACAACCCGATCACTTCAGACCTCTTGGAGTTGATGAGGTATTATCAAAATTAGGACGTGGAAAATATTTTTCAAAATTAGATTTGGTTTCATCGTATTGGCAGATACCACTAGATGAATCTGTTCGAAAATACACAGGATTCAATTTTGGAGGAAAAATATACCAATTCAAAACATGTGGTTTTGGATTATCCACTAGCGGAAGTGCATTACTTCGAGCGTTACATAATATTTTCGGAGATACCATAGAAAATTTCGCTCTACAATATATTGATGATTTCTTATTTTTGATCAAAATTTCGACGATCATATATCACATTTAAATTATATATTTACAAAATTTTCTGAAAGTGGTATGACAATAAATCTGGATAAATCGCAATTTATTGCCAAAGAGATTGAATTTCTAGGTTATATTATATCTGAAAAAGGCATGACACCGAATCCAGAAAGAATCAAATCGATTGAAGCTATCCCTCCACCAAAGAACATCAAGCAATTAAGAAGATTTATGGGAATACTACAATATGAGAGTAGGTTCGTTATAAATTATGCCAAAGAGCTTAGTCCTTTGAGGGAACTTCTTAAGGAAAATTCAATTTGGAAATGGACTGAAGAACATCAACAGGCTTTTCAAAACGTGAAAGAATTATTTAAAAATGCCATTCTTTTGGAAAGACCCATTCAAAATCAACCATTCAATATATATTCTGATGCTAGCATTCAAGCTTATGCAGCTGTACTAACACAGATTGATGTATCTGGAAATAATCACGTAATTGCTACTGCTTCCAGAGCATTGCACAAAATAGAAGCTAATGCTTGCATAACCGAATTGGAAATTGGAGCTATATATTTTGCTTTACAAAAATTTCGGCAATATGTATACAATACCAAAGTTATTGTGTATACAGATCACATTAGTTTGTCATTTATAAAGAAATGTAAATTAACTAGCTCAAAAAATATCTCGTTATATTCATGAAATTACTTCGTATGATATTGAGATTAGGCACATTCCAGGAAAAGAAAACATATTTAGTGATTTATTATCAAGACTAAGATTGGAAGGGGAAATCCCAGAAACGTTATCACATCCACATCATGAGATTAAATTGTTCGAATTAAATTTTAAATGGAATAGAAACCTAACCCAAAAGTTTAAGAATATTTCGGAAACCCAACAAAATGATCCAAAATTGTCTTTATTGCTACAACAAGTTCCAGAAATTGGAGAAAATATAAATTGTAACATAGCAAAGAAAAATGGTATTCTTTACAAATTACATGGGGATGTAATACGAAAATGGAAAGTGATAGTTCCGAGTAGTTTGGAAGAAAATGTAATAAATTCTTTTCATCAAAATTTAGCACATTCAGGATGTGAAAAAACTGCTATGACTATAAAAGAACAATTGTACATTAAACATATTGACAAGAAGGTTAGGAAATTAATTTCAACATGTGAATTGTGTCAGAAAGCTAAACCAATAAACGTCAGATATGATTTTGAACCTCAAACTATCATCAGGGATAGAAAGAACGAACTAGTTGCTATTGATGCTCATGGAGCAATGCCAGCTAGTCAACACAATTGCAAATACATTTTTGTAATGTTTGATATTTTTTCTAAATTCGTAAAAATTTATCCTGTACAAAATATCAAAAGCAGAACGTGCGTAAATAAAATTTTAAAAGATTGGATACCAAAGTATGGGTCAATAAAGGCAATATTATCAGACAACGCAACGGTTCACCGGAGTAAATTGTTTACTTCAGAGATGAAGAACAATAATATTAAGATGTATTACTCTTCAGCATATTTTCCCCAAGGAAATCCTTGCGAGAGAGTGATGCGTGATTTAGGCTTGTATTTCAGAATTCTGTGTCATTCTAACCACCGAGGCTGGTACAAACACTGCCATATTATTGAGAAAATCATTAACAATACCCCAAACTCTACTACCAAATTTTCACCAATCGAATTAATGACTGGACTACAACCTGAACCTCTAGTAATAAAAGCACCGACAACCTTAAAAGTAGATGAAATGGAATTGAATGAAGAAGAAAAGTGTGCTGAAGCATTTCGAAGAATAAAAGGAAAAGCAGAGAAAAGATTATCAAAGATACAAAGAAAAGGAGCGAAATGGAATCCTGAAATAAATGATAAAGTTCTAGTAAAGACATTTAATATCTCCAGTTCTAAAATCAAATCCTATTGGAGAATGAATTTGTTATATAAAGGTCCATATAAAATAGTAAGAAAATTTGGGGATCATACGTACGAATTAAGAGACGATGATAATAAAATGATAGGAAAATATCACAAAACACTTTTAAAACCATTCAAAAGCCTTGACACTCACCAGAACAAATAAAAAAAAAAAAAAAAAAAAAAAAAAATTATGTTTATGAATTACTGGAAAATGTTTTGTTTATTATTATTGTGTTCGAATAATTTCTGATTTTATATTGTTATTTTAAATTGTATTAATTGTTCATTGTTGTAATAATGTTTAATTATTGGGGCATTCTTTAGAATATATGGAACAATATTATTGGAAGATTTAAGTTAATTTTCCATATATTCTGAAGAGGGGCATCTGAAACAGTTATTTTATGTTGTCCCCAAAGAGTTTCAAATATTGTATTATGTGAGGTTAAGTAGAGTGAGTCATGCACAGAGAAGCTATGTAAGTGGAAATGACGTCACAAAAGTGTTGAATAACAAACTTATTTGGGATTGGTGTGACGCGTATATCGTAAAACGTGGACCAATCAGATATAAAAGATTTTACGTTGCCATGGAGGATATTCAATATTCCTCTAGGGGGGTCGAACTATTAGCGAAATGCTAATGTGTAGAAGAAGATGAACTGATTATTCTTCTCCTAACAGTCACCGTGAACGGATGTAAAATTCTCTTCTTAAACGCCGTTGTGTGCGGAAGAATATAAGTCTATTCTCATAACAATCATCGAGTATAACTAGATAATCTTTACATTAAATATCATCGCTAGAAGACACACAATTTAATTATTATACACGGTAGTGAACAACCGTATAAAACTTTTGATTCTTGCACGCATCCAGATATAAACGCGTCACATCAAGTGAATCTTGTGTAAGAATAGTGTTATAAATGTTGTATCATACATTTTGTTCGAACTGGTGTTGATTGAAGTAAGGAAATAAAAGTTTCTACATTATTTAATACAGAGAAAAATGATTACTCATTTTACGTAAAATTTCCTTCCGCCGTACCACCCCTGTAAAAGAAGATATCTTGCTCAACCGACTGAAGTCACGCCGAGGTAAGCTGGGACTTCAAGAACCATCTATTCCATCCACCAAAATGTCGCCACATCGAGGGATATAATTACTCCATCACCCATTGACGTTGGGAATCTACCCAAACCACTTCAACCCTGTTCCAAATGATCACCTCAACGAGGGGCATAATTTGTTTCTTCTTCTTCTTCTTCTTCTTCTTCCTTCTTCTTCTTCTTCTTCTTCTTCTTCTTCTTCTCTTCTTCTTCTTCTTCTTCTTCTTCTTCTTCTTCTTCTTCTTCTTCTTCTTCTTCTTCTTCTTCTTCTTCTTCTTCTTCTTCTTCTTCTTCTTCTTCTTCTTCTTCTTCTTCTTCTTCTTCTTCTTCTTCTTCTTCTTCTTCTTCTTCTTCTTCTTCTTCTTCTTCTTCTTCTTCTTCTTCTTCATCTTCTTCTTCTTCTTCTTCTTCTTCTTCTCTTCTTCTTCTTCTTCTTCTTCTTCTTCTTCTTCTTCTTCTTCTTCTTCTTCTTCTTCTTCTTCATTCTTCTTCTTCTTCCTTCTTCTTCTTCTTTCTTCTTCTTCTTCTTCTTCTTCTTCTTCTCTTCTTCTTCTTCTTCTTCTTCTTCTTCTTCTTCTTCTTCTTCTTCTTCTTCTTCTTCTTCATCTTCTTCTTCTTCTTCTTCTTCTCTTCTTCTTCTTCTTCCTTCTTCTTCTTCTTCTTCTTCTTCTTCTTCTTCTTCTTCTTCTTCTCTTCTTCTTCTTCTTCTTCTTCTTCTTCTTCTTCTTCATCTTGTTCTTCTTGTTCTTCTTGTTCTTCTTGTTCTTCTTGTTCTTCTTGTTCTTCTTGTTCTTCTTGTTCTTCTTGTTCTTCTTGTTCTTCTTGTTCTTCTTGTTCTTCTTGTTCTTCTTGTTCTTCTTGTTCTTCTTGTTCTTCTTGTTCTCTTGTTCTTCTTGTTCTTCTTGTTCTTCTTGTTCTTCTTGTTCTTCTTGTTCTTCTTGTTCTTCTTTGTTCTTCTTGTTCTTCTTGTTCTTCTTGTTCTTCTTGTTCTTCTTGTTCTTCTTGTTCTTCTTCTTGAAACAGTTATTTTATGTTGTCCCCAAAGAGTTTTCAAATATTGTATTATGTGAGGTTAAGTAGAGTGAGTCATGCACAGAGAAGCTATGTAAGTGGAAATGACATCACAAAAGTGTTGAATAACAAACTTATTTGGGATTGGTGTGACGCGTATATCGTAAACGTGGACCAATCAGATATAAAAGATTTTACGTTGCCATGGAGGATATTCAATATTCCTCTAGGGGGTCGAACTATTAGCGAAATGCTAATGTGTAGAAGAAGATGAACTGATTATTCTTCTCCTAACAGTCACCGTGAACGGATGTAAAATTCTCTTCTTAAACGCCGTTGTGTGCGGAAGAATATAAGTCTATTCTCATAACAATCATCGAGTATAACTAGATAATCTTACATTAAATATCATCGCTAGAAGACACACAATTTAATTATTTACACGGTAGTGAACAACCGTATAAAACTTTTGATTCTTGCACGCATCCAGATATAAACGCGTCACATCAAGTGAATCTTGTGTAAGAATAGTGTTATAAATGTTGTATCATACATTTTGTTCGAACTGGTGTTGATTGAAGTAAGGAAATAAAAGTTTCTACATTATTTAATACAGAGAAAAATGATTACTCATTTTACGTAAAATTTCCTTCCGCCGTACCACCCCTGTAAAAGAAGATATCTTGCTCAACCGACTGAAGTCACGCCGAGGTAAGCTGGGACTTCAAGAACCATCTATTCCATCCACCAAAATGTCGCCACATCGAGGGATATAATTACTCCATCACCCATTGACGTTGGGAATCTACCCAAACCACTTCAACCCTGTTCCAAATGGTCACCTCAACGAGGGGCATAATTCGTCATCCATCAATACGATTCGACACAAACCCTGTAACAAATGGCGCCCCAACGGGGACTCGAATAGGCAGAAGGAGGATTACACCACAGGAGAATAAATAGTGTAATGGACAGGTAACTTCGAATCAAGAAAGAAGAAAGAAGAAAAGTGAGTACGGAAAAATCTTAATAGATAATTAATAGAAAAAGTGACAAAATTATAATTTTCATTTTTATGTTATTAAGAAAGGGAAAGATATTACCTAAAATGGAAGGTAAAAAATTAACAGACAATAAGAATAAAAATATTGGGGAAGGAGGAACAAGGAACATGGATACCACCAACAAGGTAGGATTTGGACATTTATCAATTGAAATCAAACAGGATATAAAGCTTTTCGAAAAATTACAGGAAAAAAGAAGAAAAATTGTAGCGGACATCAGATTTATAAATTTATGTATCAAGAAAAAAGTAGTACCGAATTTCGTAAGAAAAGTAGTAAAATTTGATAAAAATAGTAGACAACAAAAAGCAGTAGAGAGAAAAGTGTTAATTGTAGAAAAGAATAAACACTATAGAAATAAAAACACGCTAGAAATAAAATTGTACAATTTGCATCAAAAACTTACCAAACAATTAGGAAGTATATTTTGGGAAAATTTTGAAAACAATTTATTAGCATATCTTAATAGAAAAATGAAGACAAAAACAGCAAAGTTAAAGAATAAATTAAAAAATTTATGCCAGAAAGCAGGCACTTTTAAAAAGATAAATCAAAAAGACAAACATAACCTAAAAGATCATCTAAACAATGTGGTAAACCTATCAAACCAAAATTTTACAAAAACAGAACTGAATATGCTGAATCTAGGTTTAAAGACATGTGTAGATTATTCCAACCAAATTGAAGATTACATTGTTGACATCCAAATTGCTACACAAACACTTAATGAAGAAAGCAAAAACACAGTAAAAAACAAATGCTCCAAAATAGTAGAAGAGCTTAAAAATGAAAAGAAAAAGAATTTTAGTAACCAAATCATAAAAGCTCTTAAAAAGAAACCGGTTATTTATACTAAAGCAGACAAGGGAAATAAACTAGTAATTCTGGAAAAAGAAGAATACACAAAGAGGATGGAAGATTTGTTAGAAGACAGTAATTACCAAAAAGTAGAAACTAATCCATTAAAGTACTGCATTGAAACCACAAATAAAACGCTAACAGAGAGCAAAATAATCAACAAAAAAGAATTGCACAAAATTAAAGTAGATAATCCAACATTACCAAGAGTATATGGGCTGCCAAAAATTCATAAAACAGGGAAAGGCATGAGACCTATTACTAGTAGCATAAATGCCCCCACATATAATTTGGCCAAATGGTTACTAAGTAAATTTAATAGTTTTCCAAAATTTGAAAGTGCAAATTTAAGAAACTCTTTAGATTTAGTAGAAAAAATCAAAGATATAAATTTGGACAAAAATGACAGACTGGTTTCATTTGATGTCACATCTTTATTTCCAAGCATACCAACAGAAAAATTGCAGACTGTGTTAAAAAAATGGCTAGCTACAATTGATATGGAAGCAATAGAAGCAGAAGAATATATTTCTCTAACAAAAATATGCATTGAACAAAACTTCTTTAGCTTTAATGGAAAACACTACAAGCAGAAATCAGGACTATCAATGGGCAATCCACTTTCACCTTTTTTGGCTAACTTATTTATGAGTGCATTTGAAACACAAATTAAAAAGTCCTTCCCATTGATCTTCAAGGTTTGGTATAGATATGTTGACGACATCTTTGCAATTGTACCAAGTAATCATTTAGATGATGCATTAAAATTACTCAATCTGCAAGAAAGGACTATCAAATTCACAATAGAAAAGGAAATCAATGGACAACTACCTTTCTTGGATCTAAATATCATCAGGAATGATACAAAAATAAAATTTGGAATTTACAGGAAGCCAACACATTCAGAAAATTATATAAAAAATAATAGCCACAACCCAATTACACATAAACATGCAATAATAAACAGCCTTACACACAGACTAGTCAACATACCCATGGAAAAAGAAGAATATTTCAAGGAACAAAAAGCAATAATACACATAGCAGAAGAAAACGGATACAACAAAAGTTTGGTGTTGAAGAAAATTAGAAAATCTAAACTAAAGAAAACCATTAAGGAAACAACCACATTTATTAAAGAAAAAGAAAGCAACAGCATATTCAGTTCATTCACATATCATCCAAAAACATTTAATAAATTTAAAAAGATATTCAAGGAACAAAATATCATCTTGGCACCTACTAATAGATACTCAATTTTAAAATTACTAAATTCAAAAACAAAAGATGAAATTCCTTCAGGTAACAAATCTGGAATATACCAAATAAATTGCAAGAATTGTGAAAAATGCTACATAGGTCAAACAAAAAGAAATTTAAAAACCAGAGTCAAAGAACACTTTAGAAACATCAGATTGAAACAAGAAGACAAGTCAGCAGTAGCATTTCATTTTTGGAATGAAAACCATGACATTGATCCAAATCCAAAATTATTAAAAGGAGTGATAAACCAAAATAGATTGACAACATGGGAGAACATATTCATCTGGAAAAATAAGGATCGCGTAATGAACTTTGAAATCCCGCCAGCAGATAATTTGACAAAAAAGTTCATAGTTCCACCACCAGAGAGAGCAGATAACAACAGTTGCCAGTTGGGAAGAGATTGAAAATGGAGGCCAGGGCCTTTGAAACTAGTCTCTCATAAATATATGAAAAAGTAAGTGACGAGTGTCAATAAACCAACCACAAATAATTTTTATATTATTTGTAGTTGGTTTATTAATACTCGTCACTTGTTTATATTTATGAGAGACTAGTTTCAAAGGCATTCGCCTCCATTTTCAATCTCTTTCCAAATGGCATCTGTTGTCTGCTCTCTCTCTGGTGATGGAACTATGAACTTCTTTGTCAAATTATCTACTGGTGGGATTTCAAAGTTCATTACGCATTCCTTATTTTTCCATATGAATATGTTCTCCCATGTTGTCAATTTATTTTGGTTTATCACTCCTTTTAATAATTTTGGATTTGGATCAATGTCATGGTTTTCATTCCAAATGTGAAATGCTACTGCTGACTTATCTTCTTGTTTCAATCTGATGTTTCTAAAGTGCTCTTTGACTCTGGTTTTTAGATTTCTTTTATTTTTTTTATTTTTATTTTATTATTACTATTATTATTTTTTTTTTTTTTTTTTTTTTTTTTTTTGGAATTTTACGTCCTCCAACATTAAGTCATATCGGACAGTGAATGAATTGCGTGAAATGATGCTCAAATGAGCCCGGGGTCCATGGAGCTTAGAGTTACCTGACATTTGTCTTTGAGGACAAGGGAAAACCCCGGAAAAAATCTTATCCAGGTAACTCACCGTGACCGAGATTCGAACTTGGGATCTCTTGAACGTGAGGTACCATCTACGCTACCGAGGCGGGCAGATTTCTTTTAGTTTGACCTATGTAGCATTTTTCACAATTCTTACAACTTATCTGGTATATTCCGGATCTGTTAACTGATGGGATTTCATCTTTTGTTTTTGAATTTAGCAATTTTAAAATTGAGTGTCTATTAGTAGGTGCCAAGGTGATATTTTGTTCCTTGAAGATCTTTTTAAATTTATTAAATGTTTTTGGGTTATATGTGAATGAACTGAATATGCTGTTGCTTTCTTTTTCTTTTGTAAATGTGGTTGCTTCCTTAATGGTTTTCTTTAGTTTAGCTTTTCTAATTTTCTTCAACATCAAACTTTTGTTGTATCCATTTTCTTCTGCTATGTGTAGTATTGTGTTTTGTTCTTTGAAATATTCTTCTTTTTCCTTGGGTATGTTGACTAGTCTGTGTGTAAGGCTGTTTATTATTGCATGTTTATGTGTAATTGGGTTGTGGCTATTATTTTTTATTTAATTTTCTGAATGTGTTGGTTTCCTGTAAATTCCAAATTTTATTTTTTTGTCATTCCTGATGATATTTAGATCCAAGAAAGAGAGTTGTCCATTGGTTTCCTTTTCTATAGTGAATTTTATAGTCCTTTCTTGCAGATTGAGTAATTTTAATGCATCTTCTAAATGTTTATTCGGTACAATTGCAAAGATGTCGTCAACATATCCATACCAAACTTTGAAGATCAATGGGAAGGACTTTTTGATTTGTGTTTCAAATGCACTCATAAATAAGTTAGCCATAAAAGGTGAAAGTGGATTGCCCATTGATAACCCTGATTTCTGCTTGTAGTGTTTTCCATTAAAGCTGAAGAAGTTTTGTTCAATGCATATTTTTGTTAGAGAAATGTATTCTTCTGCTTCTATTGCTTCCATTTCTATTGTAGTTAGCCACTTTTTTAATACAGTCTGTAATTTTTCTGTTGGTATGCTTGGAAATAAAGATGTGACATCAAATGAAACCAGTCTGTCATTTTTGTCCTAATTTATATCTTTGATATTTCCTACTAAATCTAAAGAGTTTTCTAAATTTGCACTTTTGAATTTTGGGAAACTATTAAATTTATTTAGCAACCATTTGGCCAAATTATATGTGGGGGCATTTATACTATTAGTGATAGGTCTCATGCCTTTCCCTGTTTTATGAATTTTTGGCAGCCTGTATACTCTTGGTAATGTTGGGTTATCTACTTTAATTTTGTGAAATTCTTTTTTGTTAATTATTTTGCTTTTGCTATTTTGTTGCTATTTTTGATTATTTTGTTGCTATTTTTGCCGAATGGATTAATTTTGTATATTTTGTACTTTCAATTTTGTAATGTTTGTGTTGTACCTTGACAAAGCAAATATTTCTGTAAAGAAATTAAATGCTAAATAAATAAATATGTAGTCTGAAGTCACAAACAACAATCACCTAAAGCAAATGTGTCATTTGTTGCCGTATTTGTTGATTTAATTGGATAAAACTACTTTCTTTTAATCAGCACATTTACCGCCCTATGCTAATAATCATGATAACAGTTTTTTTAATATTGCAAAAAATTGGTGGGTGATGGAGCATTGATTTTTGGAGTTAGGACATACAAATACATAAGAACCAGCAGAAATTATTTATTTAACATTTTCATTGTTGACCAGTGTTATTAATGAAACTAAATTATTGCATTCTTGGAGATATTCAAACAATTTCTCTTGAATATTTCCATTTATAACATATTAAACAAAATTCTCAAACTGGCAACCTTTGGATTCTAAACAAAGCTGACATCTTTGTGAAGGTGATCTATGCACTCAGTGTACAATAGCTGGGTTTGAACTCTCTTCTTCTCATGCAGCATGAAGTCTGGCTACCAGTTTCACTTCTGTGTTTACTGGTGTTGAATACATTAAAGATTTCAAGTGTCCTCACAAGTACATAGAAGTCAACTGGTGAAAGATCTGGGGATTAAGGTGGCTAAGGGATGGGACCCCAACGACCGATCCGTTTCTTTGGGAATACAGAGTTAAAATATTCCTGAACCTCCAGGAGAAAGTGCGAAGTTGCGCCATTATGTTGATACTTCATGCTTTGCCCTATTCCTAAAGGAACAGATACCAAATTTCTGGCAAACAGCTCTGCCAAAAGGTGAGACACTTCGGGCCATCTAAGTTTCCAGGTAACATGTATGTTCCAATAGGAGAATCTGAGACTATACTTCTCCAGACGTTTATTGCAAATCGATGCTGGTGTCATCTTTCAATGAAATGCGGTGGATTTTCTTCTGCCCATTAATGCTAACTGTAGTTAGACCATCTCTGGTCAGTTGCACTTTGTCCATGAATAAAATTGACTTTGTGAAATTCATATCAGCATCACATTTCTGCAGTAACCATCAGCAAAATTCCTGTCTTCTTGGGTAATCAGCTGGTTGAAGAGCTTGAACTTTGTATGGACGGTAGGATGCAGTTGCAGTTTCTGTTCATGTACCACTCTTCAAATAGCAAGTTGATCTCTGTTCATTTTGACCACTAATTGTTGTTTACTAATTTCAGATGCTTCCTAAATTCTGTTTAGTACTTTTGCTTCTCAAACGGCACAATCCTTACAGACCTATTGCGTCCCATGTCATACAGCTGTGGTCTGAAGCTACCAGATTCCCTTAAGTGATGCTCTTGAGGGACATGTGGATTAGGTAATCATTCTTGATACATCCCATGTGTGTTTGTTGAACTCTCTTAGCTCTTCCGTACATCAAAACCATATCTGTCATTTTGTTATTCGTATAGCGCTCCATATTGCTTGGATTTACTATGTAAGTACGTGCAAAATCCTCCCTGTTAGGACAGAATGCATAGTTTTACACTGAAGAGCAACCTTGGCATTGTCCAAGTCATTAATAGACTTCTGCACAAGTAACTGCCCTTTGCCCCATTACCTGTAATCCAGGCTAGGGTCACTGGTAATAAGCAAGGAATATTGCTTTTGTTTTTGTGGTTGGTGTGCCCCAATAACCTCTTTTTATATTCTCACACCAGTGGTTCCTCCACTGCCTAATCACAAAATAATTTAATATTTAATGCTAAATAAAATTATACCTAACAATTTTGAAGCTGCGACACCAAAATTTGAACTAGTTATAAATTACAAAATGGCTATATTCGTTCGGTGTTTTGAAACAGCCTGTATATTGAATTGGTGCCAAGATAGACTATGAAATGACCAAAAAATAAAGTTTACTTTTGTCAGTTTTATATTACTACTTTATTTGTAAAACACATAACTTATAGGAAGCATTACAAAAAAAAAAAAAAAAAAAAAAACATTTATTTATACAATCTTTGCACACTTTTAATTCCTGGAATTTAAAAAAGTCATTCTCGTGTATGTTTTTCATTGAAACTGATGCATGTTATAAGGTTTTTCTTTTTTTTTTCTTTTCAGATTCAGATTTTATTCATCATTTGCAAAAAATTTTACAAGGCTTCGTCAGAAATACATTAAACATAAGAACTGTACAATAATTTACAAACATTAGTACTATAAATCTTTTATATTGCATGACTAACTACTATTGACATGTGATATTTTATACTCTTCAATTGAATAGAAGGCATTTTTTAACAGGTATGTCTTAATTGCTTCAATTTTCTTCACCTCTGAATTTATTTCCTTGATGAGGTGAGGTAAATGATTGTATAAATCTTTTGCACTGTTTTCAATACACTTGTTACCTAGCGTGCCTCTTAGTCTGTTTCTAAAATAGTTCAGTTTTGTTCTTGTGTTATACCTGTGAATATTAGTATTCTTTTCCTCTTTGTGCATTCTTACTATATACTTGAGAGGTAGTGTAAGTATTCCGAGATTTTTAAAACTACTTTTGCAAGAGTTTCTTCTTGGAATTTTTTTAATTAATCTTATTGCTCGTTTCTGTAACCTAATTATTCTTAGCCTCTGTTTCTTTCCTTCTGCTCCCTATAAGATAATCCCATAATTTAGATGAGAGTAAATAAAAGCGTAATATACTTTCAGGGCACTACTCTCATCCATGATTTGTATTACTTGCTTTAACACATTAATGCCTTTTTATTTTTTTACAAATTTTTTCAATATGTTTATTCCATTTTAAATTACTACCATTAACTAGTCCTAAAATGTTTGTTTGCATTACTTGTTGAATTTGCTCATTTTGGATTTCTAAAGTTAAGTTTGTCTGCATTTTATTATTTACTCCAATTTTCATCAAATCTATTTTATTTGTGTTTAGTAACATTCCTAGCTCTGATAAATATATTCTAACTACCTCTAATAACCTGTTTGCTTTATTTTGGACCTCTGCTACTGTTTTTCCTGTTACCACTATGCGAGTATCATCCGCATAACCAATAGCTAATCCTCCTGCATCCTGTATTTTTTTGAACAAGTAATTTATATACAGTATAAATAGATATGGCCCCAATTTAGACCCCTGTGGGACTCCATGTGTTATAGGTTTAAACATTGATTTAATTTTTTTCAAGTTTCCTTCTATGTTATATATTATCTCAATTAGGTTGTCTCTGGGCAGTCATTGCAGAAGGTAATAACTTTCTTGGTTACTTTTTGTGCTGCATTTTTGCCTTGCTGAGTGACAATACTTTTGTAGCACAGTGTGCAGTGTTGTTGAAATGTTCTAGTCAGACCATCAATTTTTCCCAAAATATGGGCTTAATTTCTTGATGATTAGCCAATTTTACCCGACCCTCGTTAGTGCTTCTGCATTCTGTCTAATTTCTAGTGTGCTACAAGCCATGT
The DNA here is from genome assembly GCA_030765055.1 of Mantis religiosa. NCBI lineage: Eukaryota > Metazoa > Arthropoda > Insecta > Mantodea > Mantidae > Mantis > Mantis religiosa. The sequence goes on from CM060950.1 coordinate 180,379,340, forward strand.
GTGCAAAGACCATCAATGGCAGCAACCTTGTTATAGCACAACTTACTTTTCAAATGTCTATAAAAATAATAATCTAAAGTGATTGAAATCTGAAGGTCTTGCAGGCCAAGGTGCTGGTCCAAATCAGCCAATTCAACTATCAGAAAATGTGTGATTTAAATGATGTCAAAACAACTTTACTGATGTGAAGGGGCACCCTACTATGCATACACCACATGTTTTGCCATGTGTGAAGAGGAACATCCTGCACAGAAGAGGGCAGATTGTTTTTCAGGAACTGCAGATAAGTTGTTCGAGTCAATTCTGTGGGTGATAACAAAAGGACCTATCAAATTATCTCCAGTTATTCCAGCCCAGATGTTCAGTGAAAACAGGTGCTGGAAATGAGCTTGTCACATGAAATGAGGGTTTTCAAAGACCCACATATGTTGATTATGAAAATTCAATACACCATTACATGTGAAACATGCTTCATCAGTCACTAGCACCTTAGGATTGAGCACACACTGTTCCTTCAACCATTGGCAAATTGCTACTCTAGGCGGATAATCGTTCAGTCTGAGATGCTGCATTCTTTGAATGTGATATGGGCACAGTAACTGTTCTTTAAATGTTCTGTAAAATGTCCAATTTGACAGACCAACAGTGCATGCCATACCTTGTGTACTTGCACCAGGATCCTCTTCCACCAGCTCCAAAAGTGCTTCCTCTTCCTGGAGTACTTACATTTGAGTGCTGTGGTCCTTGGTTTTCCGTTTGAGGAATCACACTTCCCAATTCTTATACTGCGCTTCTGTGTGTTGCAATAGGCTTTGCCATATGTAAGGCACATATCTAAATGCTCTTGATTTTTAAAGATTGCCATAGTTCTGAATGCATTTAAAGCATCTAAAACACTGATAGAACCTGCTGTTGTACAAGGTTTCTGGTAGGTAGTTCTGCTGTTCACATTTGTGACCTACCGCTTTACACACATGCCAATGTTGCATGGTTGCCAAGCATATGCCTACAATTCATTCCAATAATCAAGCTGAAAATCAGTCATTTCATGCCATTTTGTGGCTAAACAAGTCATTTTAGCAGTATATGATAAAGACACAAATAACTCATCTTTTGTAGGTCTACCTCACTATTCTAATTACAGAAGTAACTGATAAAGGAACATTTGGATAAAGGGACAAAGGATATTTGCAATCAAACCTTTGATCAATTTTATTTTTTATTTAGGCAACCATGCATTATAGAGGGAAGTGGTACAGGAACTTATTATTTATTGTAACGTCAGGAAGTTGTTGTCCAAGTCAGAGCACTCTTACCCCTAACACCTTGTATATAATATTAGACTGCTCAAGTTAAAGATCTAAGCTTTCAAAAATGTGAGAGCCTGTTTCCTCCTCTAACTAAAGATACAAATGCTCTGCCTAAAACTCTCAAGACATAGGTAGAATCTATTTCTGTCTTACATTTAACATTTTCAATATTTTGCATTCTTTAATATGTTTAAGAACAGTTCTGAAGGAATTCCTTTCTTGGAAGTGTTGAAAACAGTGTTGTTATGATAAATTAACTTTAAGAGAGAGTCGATTTATGACACTAAACAACACTTTTAAAATTTTCCGGAACATGTTTCTGAGGCTTTGCCTCTATCATCAGCCGGCCCTCGACTGGTTCTCATTGGTGTAGTTGACGACATTTTGTCACAGGTCTCCTCTGGTGGCGGTTTAAGGAACTTGCTGAACAAATCTTTCTGGGGGATGTTGAAATTGAATACTTTGTTCCTATTTTTTGAAATGAAGATTTGTTCCCATGTGGATAGTTCTTGTTTTCCTGATGTATGTTTTAGTAGTTTTGGTTCTGGATTTATGTTATGGTTTTTTTTTTTTCCCAAAAATGTGTGGCAACTGCTGATTTTTCTAATTGTTTATATTTTATGTTTCTAATGTGTTCCTTTGCTCTTGTTTCTAAATTTCTTTTGGTTTTTCCAATATAAATTTGACTACAGTCATTGCATTCAATTTGATATATACCAGATTTTTTGTTAGATGGAATGGCATCTTTGATGTTTGAGCAAATTAGGTTTTTTAAGGAGAAATGGTTGACTGGTGCTAGTTGAATGTTTTGTTTTTTGAAGACTTTTTTGAATTTATCATAGGCCCATGGATGGTAAGTGAATTTTTTGAAAATCATATTAGTTTCTGTAGCTGAGAGGGTTGTGGTTTCCTTTAGTAGCTTCTTCTTTTTTGCTAAGTTCACTTTTTTGTCTACTAATGATTTGGGAAAGTTATATTTTTGTGCTATTTCAATTATTTTGTTGTATTCTGTTTTGTATTCTTCTGCTGTGAGAGGGATGTTTACCAGTCTGTGTGCTAAACTATTGAAGATTGCCTGTTTGTGCCTGTTAATTTAAGTTCTGAAGGAGTTGAGTTCACGTGCTCTAAATATTTTTGAAAGTGTATTTAAAAACTAATATGTGCTGTTTTACTACTCTTTGTATACCTTTCACCATAAGTTATTGAACTTTTTATCTCCTAAAAAATGTTGAAAAAGCTTTATAATGAAACTTCAATATTTTTCTAAGGATGAAAAATTGGAATTCAAAGAGCATACCTAGTTTTAAAATGTTATAATAAGGTAATTATTTTACATATGTTTACCTTTTCCCCCCAGTTATTTTACAAATTACAGTGTTTATAGCACATTCAATCAGTTAAATAATATGTTAATTAGTTGACACAATTTTAGTTAGAAGAATCAAAATTGATACAGTGAGCTTTGGGTCTAAAACATAAAAGACAGAAGTGTCAGTAATCCCTTGTAAGAAGGTGGAATTAAAATTACTTTAGGATTTTGACAGTTGGCGCGAAGCATGTGCTTTCATGAAAGCAACGTTGCCGCTTATGAATGCCTTGGCGCCCGCAATGTTTAGACAGAAGAGAGCACTAAAACTACCTAAATTAAATTGATACTGATATTTCTAACAACTGCGAACAGTTGTGAATGAGACTCTGTTAAGGCAATGTACAGATGAAACTGAGACAGTGCTGAAAATGTTCAGCACTGTTTAAATTTGTTTTTCGTAATGCATCTTGGAGTGTTTCTTAGAAAGCCAGGATTAAGAACAAGCAATAGAAACCTAATATAGAGTTTAATATTAAACATAGTAGTTTACTCAACCATTTTTGTGAACACCCAAATAATAGGATAGTTTTTAAAGTGTCTACGTTCTCTGTATGCTATATTATAGTAGCAAGTACAAAAATGAAAGGCTTTTCAAAACTAATAATTCAGAATGTGCATTTTAACTTAGTGTACTTAATGTAAGTTTAGTACACAAGTTACATTTATGAAAGCTTAGAATGTTCAGCTGTCCATTGCCTTAAGAAAGAAAAGCAGTAACAGTTCATTCGACAACTTTATTGATGTCCATGTTCCCTCTCTTTTTCAAAATATTCACGCAGTGCACACACCAGTTCCCTTGCTTTTCCATGTAGTGCAGATTCCTGTACTACTTTTGAATACTTTTTCTTTGGGGAGCAAATTCTTGGCCTACCTCGTTTTTGAATGGTGCTGGTAGTTTGAGACATTGTACCTTACTCTAATAACACCATTAAAAACACTAAAGCACCAGTGACCTATGAAATATTAATATCCTAATGAAATTACTAAATAACTAATGAAGAAACCGGCCTTTTATAAGTTAAACTATAGCCAAACAAGTATATTTAGTGTAAGACTTGAAGCTTTCACGGCGAGCATTACTAATCAAGGCTTCGCGGCTGATCACCCGTGAAGCGTTGATAAGTATATTTAGAATACGCACAATGAAGAGAAGGAACAAGCAACACTTTAACTGACACATACATCTACGTGACAACACAGTAACATTTTTGGCAAAACTTAGAGTGGGAGTGAAGGGAGAAGTCTCACCTTATTGGTCAAAGTTATGGGCTAGGGTCTTCAAGAGATGTGGTTACTGTCGTTGCCATAGCAACTCTCTCATAACTTTCCCTGCAAATGTCACAATTCTAAAGTAATTTTAATTCCATCGTAAAATGCCCCATTAAAACTGTGTTGAACTTCCCTCCTTCCTGGTTTGCAACATTGGCAACTCTACTATCTTTAAAAAGAAATCAGAGTACAGCAACATCATTTAAATGTAATTGATAACAGATGATATTCTCATACCTGTCAGGCATTATGAGAAAATTAGATTTTAACTAAAATAGGTTTCTTGGGAAATAAAAATGTATATGCTTTCATTTTAATGCCCATTTTGCAAGTTTTGTATGTAATGCATTTTAATAAATAGAATTTTGCATTAAATGAAATGATCAAACAAGAAAAGCTGGTTAACAGTCAAGGCTAGTAAAATGTGGGAAATATGATTTAGGTTTTGTGAAATTGGTTATTTACACTTTTGTTATGTCATTAATATACATATTTGTATTTTTTTGTTCAAGGTTTAGGAGATGATGAAGAAATAGATGAAGAAAATGATGGAACTGTGACTGAAGAATGGAAGACGCATTGGGGTATAAAGTGCAATCAGTGTGATCAGCTTTTTCCATTCAAATCACAATTTGATCGACATTATCGTGGGTCATACGACAAAAAACCAATTTATACTTGTTCATATTGCAACAAAACTATGGAAAAATACTCTACATTTCGATCACACTGTTATCGTCATGTTACTGAGGGGAGATACAGGTAACATAGGCCTTAAATTTCCTTCCTAAACTTTTGCTTTCTGTATATAATGATGAACTACATGTTTCATTGGCTGTCAGGAATTTGTGTGCAAATATTTATTGTGCTTCATTTTATGGTTAAGATTGCAACAATAAATGATACTCTAAATTATATTGCCATTCAATGTCTCTTAATGTGTGTGCATGCGTGCGTGCGTGCGTGCATGCGTGCGTGATGCTCAGGAATTGACAACCAAGTCATTCTCCTTCTAGCCTCCCAGTATTTGGTGACAATGTCAGGACATGTCTTCAAACCTTGGCATGATTCTAGATGTTCCATATTCATAATTTCTTCTCTGGTACACAGTATATGGTGAACTTGAAAGTCCAATCCTATAATGATGGTTATTCAGTAATAATAATAATAATAATAATAATAATAATAATAATAATAATAATAATAATAATAATAATAATAATAATAATAATAATAATAATAATAATAATAATAATAATAATAATAATAATAATAATAATAATAATAATAATAATAATAATAATAATAACAATAATAACAACAACAACAATAACAATAATAATAATAATAATAATAATAATAATAATAATAATAATAATAATAATAATAATAATAATAATAATAATAATAATAATAATAATAATAATAATAATAATAATAATAATAATAATAATAATAATAATAATAATAATAATAATAATAATAATAATAATAATTTTTTTATAAGTTCAGTTTCCCTTACATTTACAGAGATGATGAATGTAACGGTGATTAATAAATGTTCATATTTTATTTGTAATCCAAAGAGTTGTGAACTACCTAACATTTATATTTGCAGAATAAGGAAAAGGCCATTGGTAACCACTAGTCAGGGAACCTATTCTGATGAAATTTGAACTTGGATCCTTCAGATCATTATGCTAGTTACCTGTTACACTAGGTTGCAAAAGTATTTTGAGTTATATGGTGGTAATTTCTATAATACAGTGCTTGGATGCCATGCATTTGAGTGACGTAAACCCAACCATTAAGATTATGAATAAATCATATTCTATTATCATCAATTCTTCTTGAAATATTCTAAAATAGGGATTTGTGTAAGGTTGCTTAGTTTCTAGAAACCAAACAACTTTTCATGCTTGTTTTCAGATCACTGCTATTAATTGTGAATAAGCTGATACCAGTAAAAGACTCAGGTTTCCTTATCTTCAGCAAGAGGTTCTTTAAGTGCAGATAGAAGACCGACCAACCACCTTTTAAAATGTTTTCTCTGGGTGTACCTATTTCTACCAAGTTATCCAGGAAGAACTTTAGATACTTACTACCTTTCTAAATCTTTTCCTGTGTAGGGCTAATGTCAAAGAACAATTAATTTCCACGTATTGAGAGAATTTACAGCCATAAGTTTGACACTGTACATATTTTGACAAAAGCAAGATGCAAGACAAAGACAGTTTACCTTAAATTCCTTTATGCATAATTGGAAGAATTTAGTAACAGTGACGTCAAATTAATCGGAAAAACTATTTGTAGTCCGTTTATTGACACTTTGTCACTTACATTTTTATATTATCAAGGGACTAGTTTTGGAAGCCATTGCCTCCATTTTCAACCTCTCTCCAACTAGCATTTGTTGTCGTCTACTCTTCTCTCTCTGGCGGTAGAACTATGAACTTCATTGTCAAATTATCTACTGGTGGGATTTCAAAGTTCATTACTCAGTCCTTATTTGAATATGTTCTCCCATGTTTTCAGTTTATTTTGGTTTATCACTCCTTTTAATAATTTTGGATTTGGATCAATTCATGATTTTTGTTCCGAAAATGAAATTCTACTGCTGACTTATCTTATTTTATTTTGATGTTTCCAAAGAGTCAAAGAGCACTTTAGAAATATCAACCAACCTGTACTGCACATACTCTGTTGCTGGCTGTTTTACTTCTGTGGGACTTCCAAAAGTCAGGTCATAAGGGAGACGTAGCTCTCGGCCGAAAATTTAGCTTGCCGTCGTCATCCCAGTGGTGTCGTGTGTTGACAAGCGGTAGGCCAGCAGGAACAGTGACACCTTCATGTCCCAATCTCACTGATGGCTGGCCACGACCTTCCTCAGATGTTTTTCTAGGGTCTTGATATACCTCTCGTTGATGCCGTCCGACTGTGGGTGTAGAGGTGTTGTGCAGGTCTTGTTAATCCCAAGTCTTTCCAGTGCCTCCTTCATTAGTTGAGACTCAAAACTGGTGTTCTGGTCGCTGAGCTCTAACGGCACCCCAAAACGACAGAACATATGCTCCACGAGGCAGTCTGCGAATGTCTTCGCCTTCTGGTTCGGGATGGCATACACCTCTGGCCACTTGGTGAAGTAGTCTACGGTCACTATCAGGTACTTGTTGCCTCGGTCGGATACTGGGAGTGGTCCAGCTATGTCGACAGTGATGCGTTCGAATGGCGCTCCGACGTGGTACTGCTGCATGCGACGCCGGCTCCCAGTTTGGGATCCGTGACTCATCGCGCATACGTACCATTGACGGCACCATTTCTCATCGTCTGCTCGGAGCCTCAGCAGTAGTAGCGCTGTCAGAGTTTGTCAGTCATTTGCTTTGCTCCCAGATGTCCTCCTGAAGTACCGGCGTGCACTTCCGCCAAAACTTCCGCGACCTTACTCCGGGGAAGTACCAACTGCTCTCTGTGCGTCTTCCCATCGGGTGATTTCCACACCCGGAACAGCATGCCCTCTTTGATCTTCAGCGATTCCCATTGGACCCAGTACGTCTTATACGCAGCGCTTCTGGGTGCGATGTCCTCCCAGGTTGGTCTTGTCCTGCCTCCCCTTCCCTCAAGAGTGGCTCCAAGTCGGCGTCCGCCAGCTGCTCCCTGCTCAGTCCTGCACTATCCCAGCCATCCAGAGGCACTGCCATGACCACTCTGACAGTTGCGGCACGCTCCTTCTCTTCCACTCTTTTGCACTGGCTGCACTCTTCCGGCAGGGTCTTTGGGACATGGCATCTGCGTTGGCGTGGCTCTTCCCTCTAGAATGTTCGGAGGTGAAGTCGTACTCTTGCACCCTCTGGACCCAACGGACTCACTGGGCTTCCAGGTTTCTACAGCTAAATAGCAGGTTAGGGCGGAGTGGTCAGTCCTCAGATGGAATGGCTGACCGTACAGGTACCTGTGGAAGTGCTCCAAGGTCTTAACTACCGCCAGTAGCTCTCGCCGGATGACATAGTAGTTCTTTGCTGCCTTGCAAAGCATCTTGCTGTAGTAGGCTATCACTTGCTCGAGGCCGTCCTGGACTTGGGCTAGGACGCCTCCAATGTAAATGGTTGCTGGCATCGGTTTCTACAATGAACGCGCCGCCTGGTTGTGGGAATCCCAAAATAGGAGCACTGCAAAGTTTCTCTGCAGCTGCTGGAAAGCGCCTTCGGCGTCCTCCGTCCACACAGAAGGCCTGTGTTCTTCTGTCAGGCAGGTGATGGGCTTGTCGATGTTGGAGAAACCATTTATGAAACAGGGGTAATAACTATACAAGCCCAGCAAACTGTGCAATTCTCACTTATCCTTTGGGTGAGGCCAATCTCTCACGGGCCTGTGTCTTCTCCAGGTCTGTGGCCAATCCGGTTGGTGAGACTATGTGGCCCAAGTAGTTGACTTCCTTGCGGAATAGCTGGCACTTCTTCGCATTTAGCTTCAGGTTGGTCGCACTGCAGTCTCTGTAACGCCTTGCTCAGGTTGTCGGGATGGTCCTCGAATGTTTCGCCGACGATGATGTCGTCCAGATATAGCTTGCAGGTGTCATAGGTCAATCCTCCAATCACTGACTTCTTAGGCGCTGGAAGGTAGTTTTTGCATTGCAAAGACCAAAGGGCATAACTGTGAACTGCCAAAGCCCTTGCCCTGTTGAGAATGCTGTCTTCTCCTTGTCTGTTGGAGCTAGAGCTACCTGCCAGTACTCGACTTCAGGTACAGGGTCGAGGACCATTGCGCACCAGTAAGCGTGTTCAGGGTGTTGTCAATCTGGGGTAAGGAGAAGCAATCCTTCCTGGTGACAGCATTCAGCTTTCCGTAGTCCACGTAGAAGTGTAGCTCGCCGTTCTTCTTCGTCACCAAGACTAAGGGAGCACCATGGGCTATCAGACTCTTCAATCACTCCCCTGGATCTCATGTCCTTGAGTATGTCCCGTACCGGCGCTTGTTTTGCCAGCGTAACGGCTCTTGGTGGTAGCCGACTTAAGGTAGCTACAAAATAGGAATGAACATAAGGCAGGGCTATTATACCGCTACTAGCCAATGCAGTGTATGCAGCATTGTACAGTTAATCACGCATACTGGCTCGCTTTGACGAACCATACGGCTAATTTCTTTGTGTGCTCTAAAGATGCTAATTACAGAATTATTTTGTTTTTCATATGTTACAGAGCTAATTTTTTTCTGAGGATTGCTGTCCAAACCCCATGTTTGTAGCACATCTGGTTTCGGAGATATGGAAAGATAAGGTACCTGACTAGAAAGAAAAAAAATCATAAACTGTCAGTGAAGAAAAGCACACACGTGCTATGCTGCAGTTGCATTTTGTACCTTGCATTCAGTAAAGTGGTGATCTTTTAAGAGTGCACACATGCTTTTCAAAGTTAGTAAATATACTGCTTAGCAAGCCTAGTGCTGGTGCACCTAGTAGTAACTGTGAAACAACTCATAAGATATTTCTTAAGCAGGTTAGAAATATTCTTGTTAATGTGTATTCCTTTTTCAAACATTTGTCAATTAAAGACACTTTCGAAAGTACAAATTTCACTCAGAATTGAGAATTAATGTAACAAACTTGTCACGTGAGTGCTCATTCTGTGATGAACATTGTTAAACAAGGCAAACAGTTCACCAAATTAGGAGAGGATCCATATTAAGATATCTAGTGAAACATTGAGCAGCTAAAAAACATGCTACCAACTTAGACAATTTTCAAAGGTGTGTTTTGCATAGAACAATTTGATTTATATGACTAGGGTGAATATCCAACTGTCAAAAGGTTGACCAATTTAATGAGGGGTAAAATAGAATATATGATTCTGTATCTTCTATGCATAATATTCTGAAATCTCTTGGGTTCAAATATAGGAGAACTAATGTTGTTGCAAATTTCTGCTTGAAAGATACGATATTGGATTTTCTTCTTCTTCTTCTTCTTCTTCTTCTTCTTCTTCTTCTTCTTCTTCTTCTTCTTCTTCTTCTTCTTCTTCTTCTTCTTCTTCTTCTTCTTCTTCTTCTTCTTCTTCTTCTTCTTCTTCTTCTTCTTCTTCTTCTTCTTCTTCTTCTTCTCTTCTTCTTCTTCTTCTTCTTCTTCTTCTTCTTCTTCTTCTTCTTCTTCTTCTTCTTCTTCTTCTTCTTCTTCTTCTTCTTCTTCTTCTTCTTCTTCTTCTTCTTCTTCTTCTTCTTCTTCTTCTTCTTCTTCTTCTTCTTCTTCTTCTTCTTCTTCTTCTTCTTCTTCTCTTCTTCTTCTTCTTTCTTCTTCTTCTTCTTCTTCTTCTTCTTCTTCTTCTTCTTCTTCTTCTTCTTCTTCTTCTTCTTCTTCTTCTTCTTCTTCTTCTTCTTCTTCTTCTTCTTCTTCTTCTTCTTCTTCTTCTTCTTCTTCTTCTTCTTCTTCTTCTTCTTCTTCTTCTTCTTCTTCTTCTTCTTCTTCTTCTTCTTCTTCTTCTTCTTCTTCTTCTTCTTTCTTCTTCTTCTTCTTCTTCTCTCTTTCTTCTTCTTCTTCTTCTTCTTCTTCTTCTTCTTCTTCTTCTTCTTCTTCTTCTTCTTCTTCTTCTTCTTCTTCTTCTTCTTCTTCTTCTTCTTCTTCTTCTTCTTCTTCTTCTTCTTCTTCTTCTTCTTCTTCTTCTTCTTCTTCTTCTTCTTCTTCTTCTTCTTCTTCTTCTTCTTCTTCTTCTTCTTCTTCTTCTTCTTTCTTCTTCTTCTTCTCTTCTTCTTCTTCCCTCTTCTTCTTCTTCTTCTTCCTCTTCTTTCCTCTTCTTCCTCTTCTTCCTCTTCTTCCTCTTCTTCCTCTTCCTCTTCTTCTTCTTCCTCTTCTTCCTCTTCCTCTTCCTCTTCCTCTTCCTCTTCCTCTTCTTCCTCTTCTTCCTCTTCTTCCTCTTCTTCCTCTTCCTCTTCTTCCCTCCTCCCTCCTCCTCCTCCTCCTCCTCCTCCTCTACCTCCTCTACCTCCTCTTCCTCCTCTACCTCCTCCTGTTCTTCCTCTTCTTCCTCCTCTTCTTCTTCTTCTTCTTCTTCTTCAAATTTCCGTCCTCCAATGTTAAGTTGTATCGGACAATGAATGAAATATGTGAAATGATGCTCAAATGAGTCCGGGGTCCATGGAGCTTAGAGTTACCCAACATTTGTCTCCAAGGATAAAGGAAAATCCTGGAAAGAACCTTATCCAGGTTATACTTATCCCTGACCAAGATTCGAACTCGGGAACATAAGAGCGTAATGACGATATTGTTGCTGCAAGACTAAAATTTCTGCGCACAATGCACAACATTAGTACAGGTGATTAATGGTGTAAAACTGTTTCATAAATACACATTCATATCTTCCATATTTATTAACTATTTTAATTAAACAAAAATTGGTTTAAATTCTATTATAGGCGGTATACAAATATGGCATCATTAAAATGGAAACTATTCACAAATCATTGAAATGTCACTATTTTGTTTCATTGTAGCAAACACCTTCTTTCGTAGAATGCATCTAATTTGAGTAATTTTGTTTTGTGTGCATATGAACGATAGCTATGTAAGCAAACTGTTCTCCAGTTCAAGGTTTTGAGGTTCAGATTCTGCGATAATCATTGTATATGTTCTCACACACATGCTGAAATATTAAGCGAACTTCTCTATCAGCATCTGTATCACTATACATCTCAGCATGTGTATGATACTTGCTAGGTGGATTCGGTGAGACAAAGACAGATATATCTTCCATCTCTGTCGCCCGCTAGCCATGAAACAGGCAACACCAAGACAGTACGATAACCCTATTGGTTTAACCCATGTTCATTGTTATTTTGTAGCTGCACTAGATGAGTTTTTTGTTACTTTATGTCTAACTTTATTGTTATGATCAGATGGATTGTATATAGTATTTAAGGGTTTGGTCCATTAAAATTTTTATTTAACCTACTGGCATTCTCTTTGAAATGATGTAGTAATGACTTAGCAGCAGAAGTAAAACTGTAATTTGGTTCCTTACAGCGTATTACAAAGTAAAAGTTTTGGAATAGAAAAGCGTGATGGTCTGCTAGGTTGGAACCGCGATCTCTCTGCCCCTTTCATACATCTTGAATTTTACCACTGAGCTACGACAATAGACATTAGAGTGCATGTTTTATAAAAACCATAATTCCAAGTGCTTTTTATTCTGTTCTTGTATATCCTCTAATGCTCTGTAATAATAATTTAGCTGTAAGAGAACACTTATAAATTGGTTGTTACTGCATCTAAAAAAACTAAAAATTTTGGGATAAAAAATTTGACTCCAGACTGGGATTCGAACCAAGAACTCTCCTTCCCACTGTAACTGCGTGCATTTTACAACTGAGCTATGATAGCTGCCGTTTGGGGGCCTTTCATATACAAATAGAGACGTTGGTTCTATTAAAATCATTCCAAATGGTTTCCATTTTCTTTAACATCTTGCAATGCCTTGTAGAGACAGCTTAGCTATAAGAGCACAGTTTTAATTTAGCTCATTACAGCGTTTAACAAAGTAAAATAATTATATATAAAAAGTATGCCCAGACGTTAAGGTTCAAAACATGAATCCTCATGCCGCTTGTCATAGCCTGTGTTTTTGCCACTGGGCTATGAGAGCAGTTGATAGTACTTCTCTTATACACAACATACATATTAATTCTGTTAAAGTTCTATTCCCAAGGGTTTTCTGTTTTCTTGCATAGTTTCCAACACCATGTAGTTAATAACACAGATACAAGAGAATTGCTGCTTGCTTTGTGATATTTAGTCAATCTATCGTCATATTGGGTTAATATAGCCTAGAAATCTTTGAAGTGAGTAACAGATTAAAATGGCGACCAGAACAATATACATCTATGAACATGACCGATTTAGTTTTCATACCCTTTAGAAACAGAATGCCTGAAATGATACTGACCTGCGGAAAGTGTACATTTACTTTCTTTAAAGATAGTACCTATATCTAATGGCCTGATTCAGCAGTAGCAGCAGCAGCAACTGTCTGCCAGGTAACATAATTTATACATCTAAAAGAAATTTCAAAATGATATGTTTGTAATAATTTAGTACTTCATTTCTGTTTCCAAGTTGGTGTTAGAAGCTATTACAGAAATACAGTTTTGTTCTTAAACATGAACATTATGACAGTGTTCAGTATGTTAAAACAGTTATCCCTATCACTGATCATAGAGTAAAGCCACTTTTATAAGCTGCATCTAGGGTAACTGCTGCTTTTTAATGTTTTAAGCATACACAAATATTATGTTACCACTTATATGGCAATTGATATAATTATTTGTTCTAACATGTACAAATGATGTTTAGGGAAACACACATATCATAGCTATGGCATTGAATTTTTCATTTCTTATTCTACCTTTGAAAATAAAGGAATATGTTGGAAGAAAATGGTCATGGTAGATGGTAAAGTGTTTATTTAATAAATGTTAATTTATACTCAATAACATAATTAACTTAAGTTTAATGTTCTTGGGTCAACAACAATCTCCCAAGTACCCAACTGATGCTCCTAAATTATGCTTTTCATTTTCAGATGCATTTAGAAACACCATGTACACCTTATTTTTTCATCATTAGTCCAGTTAACCATTTCATCAATATTAATAATGGAGAAAGATCTATGAAGTGATATGACCAACTTTATAAGGAATGTAATAAATAGCATTCCAATTAAAATTAAGATTATGGTGTCATTACTTGAATATAGCATTTCTACACTCATTGTCCAAGTATTGTAAGGTCCAGTGCATAATAAGAATTGCAAAATATGGCCATTGTAGAATGTAACAGCCAGTGCTTATTTTCTCAGAGTACTAGAGTAATATAAAAGCAGCAGTAAAATTGATGCATCAATCAGCTTTGACGTAAAAATTGTTTTGGGAGTTTTGGAAATATTACCAATAGTTAACTCTCCCATGTTTAGGAAGCTAGCAGGTATTTAACATGACAATGTAGTGATGTTTTTAAATTTTGTGATGAATCAGTACCTTTGTTATAAATATACAACAGTGCTTACCCACTGGGTATTCTATAAAATTGTTGCAGTTTGAAGTGAAGGCAATTGCACATTGAGAAACATTAAATGAATTCTTGTATAAATCGTCCAAGGTGCTTGTTAGACAAAGCTTAATAATAAGAATGGGCATGTGCATGGATTTGTTACCAACAGTAAATCTTGTAATTTTTTGTCTTAAATGAGTGTCAATTCCATAGATACTTTTCTTCCCTAATATTTTTGTCTTTCTTTATGTGATTTAGAATATCCCAGGTAATTGTAATTGCTATCCCAGTGATAAATGCATAACAGTAAGTTGTACAATTATACCTCATTGCAGATCATGAAATTGCATTGGAAAATATTGGTGTTTGAAATAAGTACTTTCAAATAATTGTGTTGCATTATACTCCTCGGGCAGAAGTGTACCTACCAAGTGAATGCCTCTGATGTTCTGCTCAAAGTTGCTTACCATAAGAAGAGAATGCTAAGTAAGCAAGGACGCAGAAAGATTGGGCTGTAGTGTGATCAAAAGTGGAATAAGTGACAGTGATATTGGATCTTGAAATTTAGGTATAGGTACAATTTGATTACAGAGCTGTTTGAGAGAAGGACGTTCATAAAATGGAGACCTGAAGTAGTAACAGTAGTAGCAACAGTTGTTCATTAATGGGTAGTGTAATATTAAGACTGTGCTTTCCCCTCATCCCCTTCCTTCCTATTTACTCTACTTTAACTTCAATGGTGATACCAGCAACAATATTGAGACTTAGCACAAAAGTGAATCGAGAAGATATTGACACACTGCTTCACTCACACTGTTTTTTCACAGGACATGTTTCAAGAGCTTTTGCTCTTATCAGCTGGTACTCAACTAGTGAAAGTTGTAGTGGTTTCCTCTTTCTCCATATCGTCGATAGATGGCGTGATGTACTTGTCAAAGATGTCCGGTGGTGGAGTTTCAAAGTTCATGACTCTATGAAGATTTTTGTTAATGAAGATTTTTTTCCCATATGGAAAGGTCTATGGGGTGATTAACGTATTTTATTAGAGATGTTTCCAAGTTGATGTCATGTCTAGTATTCAAAAAATGAAAAGCCACTGCTGATCTTTCTGTTTCACCGTTTTTAATGTTTCTTATATGTTCTTTAGTTCTGATGTTAATATTTCTTTTTGTTTTTCCTATATACATTTTAGGGCAAGTTTCACATTTGATCTCATAGATTCCTGGTTTTTCTTTGGTAGTGATTGAATTTTTGGGAGGGCTTTTTAACAAATTTCTGATATTAAACCTGTTTTGAGGTGCAAGAATTATGTTGTGTTTTGAGAAGAAAACAATATGCTGTTAATTCTTAATTTGAAAATGCGTAAGAAAACAGCCATTTTGAAACAAAAATTCATCAATCTTCAAAAGAAGCAAGAACCAAATCCACATAAAAAGCAAGATTTATTACTCTCATGTCAAAAACCTAACAATGTAACGAATCTATCCGCATGCAACTTCACGGAGAAAGAAATAGATTTTCTAAACAAAGGCCTAAAATCATGTTTAGATTACACAAAAAACATTGAAAACTATATTGCGGACATTGAAATAGCGATATATAATTTGCCCGGTAATAAAATATCTACGATTAGAACACAGTGCATAAAAACTCTAGATCATATTCAAAATGCAAATTCAAAGATATTCATATAAAAAATTAATCAAAAATTTAAATGAAAAACCGGTAGTGTACACAAAAGCAGATAAAGGTAACAAAATAGTAATATTGGATGAAGAAGACTATCGCAAAAAAAAGGACAACCTTTTAAAAGGAAAAGAGTTTGTTAAACTAGAAAACAACCCATTAAAGAAAGCATGCAAATCTGTGGAATTAGCAATTAAAAATAGTAAAATCATGACTAAAAAAGATAAATTGATCAATAAAATAGACAATCCAAAAATAACATACATATATGGTTTACCCAAAATACATAAACCTGAAATTACCCTCAGACCAATAACACTGGTCGACAAAATTTAACTTTTTTTCTTTCACAAGAATTAAAATAACAGATTCTAAAAGTATTTTTCGTGCTGAATTCAAATATAATTACAGTTTTTCCCCATCGGGCAGGAGTTTTGTGTGATATTCATTTGAAGTTTTTATAATATTCCAAAAAATCCGTAACTAGCTATCTAACTCAAAATTATAACTACTGATTCTTACTTACCTAGAAAGTGGTAGATAGTGATTTTCGGGTATATTTTGCATCTGGAACGTCTCTCATTTTAGTTCAACAGTAGTCAGCCAGCATATTGGAACTCCACTTGCCTTGGTACCTCTTCTCTATTGTAGAAATTTGCTGATGAAAACGCTCACTGTGTTCATTGCTGACAGCTCCAAGGTTTTCGGGGAAGAAGTCCAAGTGAGAGTCCAAGAAGTGAATTTTTAAAGAAATGTTGCATCCCATAGTTTTATAAGAATGCAGAAGATCAGCCACTATGTCACGATAGTTTTCTGCTTTATGGTTTCCAAGAAAATTGCAACACAAACTTTTAAAAGACTGCTAGGCTGCTTTCTCCAGTAGATTTAACAGTCCCTCAAAATGTTCATCAGCCATTAATGATCGGATTTGTGGTCCTATAAAAACTCCTTCTTTCAATCTAGCATCACTGATTTTGGGGAATTTCGATTTCAAGTACAAGAATCCATAGCTTTGATGAAACTTTTCATAACTCCTAACTTAATATGCAATGGAGGTAAAAATATTTTTTCAGGCTTCACTAAAGGGACACATGCCACATTTTTCTGGCCAGGGATAAGAGATTCACGTTTTGGCCATGACTTTCTAACATAGTGAGACTTCTTATCTCTGCTGCCCCACTCGCACAAAAAACAGCAAAATTTGGTGTACCCAAGTTGCAAACCAAGCAATAAAGCAATGACCTTTAAATCACCACAGATATTCCATTCATATTTTCCATATTGTATTTTTTCTAAAACTGGTTTCATATTTTCATATGTCTCTTTTATATCAGCGGCATGCGCTACCGGTATTGATGGCAGTTTATTGCCAATATGTAGCAGCACAGCCTTCAAACTTACTTTAGAGGAGTCTATGAACAATCGCCACTCATCTGGCCGGTGTTGAGGCCCAAGAGTTTCCATAACTGAACAAATATTATTACAAAACACAATACCATTTTCTTCAGAGAAGTATACTTTGAAAACACTATGGCGGCTACGATATCTACTAATTCTTACATCTTTTTGGAGTAGATTCCACCCTTTGAGTCTGGAAACTGAAACTTCCGCTTGCTGTTCAGACAGATTTAAATCGCGAATCAGGTCACTAAGGTCTTGCTGATTGTGAAAGTATGGTTTTGATGAACAGTTACTGGCTTTATATGTAAGATCATTTTTATTTTCATCTGAATCATTTGGAGTTTCAGTCAGGTCAGAACCAGAGTTATCACTTAAGGTCGTATCTGCATATACTGGTACGGGGAACTCTTCACTGTGTAAGACAGGTCTCATTGCAGATTGCAAATTCGGATACTTAACTGTATATTTTGTTTTAGATGTGATTCCTTTAATATTTGTCAAACAAATATAACAGTCAGTTAAATGATCCTTTGGTTCCCTCCAAATCATGGGAATTGCAAATGGCATATAATGTGTACAATTTTTCCACCCAGTCAGCAGTCTAACACACGAAACACAGCATGTATTTGGGGCCCAGCTCTTATCAAAATCACCAACTTGACAGCCAAAGTAAAGTTTATAATTCTTCTTTACAAGTGGGGTCAAATTTCGCCTCTGAGACTTGAAGGTCAGCTCACCACAAATATAGCAGAAATTATCTGCAAGATTTACACAAATTCTTGGTATGATGAAAAAATAAAGCACAGAAATACAACATGCACAACATACACAATACACTTCTAAACAGAAAGGAAGGAAATATTTCACTACTCAACAATCTCACAGTCAGCTCAATACTGACACACCACAATGCCAAACAGGTCTGAACATGTCTAAACAACAATGAACAACAATGAACCTGCACAGTCATGTTTTATTGCGCTTCAGCATGACATTGCAAATAATTTCAATAATACAGCTTGAGTAAAATAGCTACATATGAGGTAACGGTTCCTATGACAGGTCAAAGAAAATGCTAAAATCATATTTTGAAAAGTAGCTTTTACAGAAAAACTATGCCTGATGGGAAAGATCTGACTACATATCTGAATTCAGAATGGAAAATGCCACTAGATTCACTATTCAGATATCTTGTGAAAAAAACCTTGTCGACCAGTGTAATTAATAACATTGATGCACCCACTTACCAACTATCAAAATGGCTGGTTCGGATCTTCAGATCCTTCACAAAATTTGAAAATTTAAGTATCAAAAACTCGTTTGAATTGTTAAATCTCCTGAAGAACACAAAGATCAACTCTGCAGATGCTTTAGTTTCCTTTGACGCCATTTCTTTATATCCAAGTATACCTACCAATGAGCTTATTCCACTTCTCAAAAAATGGCTGGAATCAATACAAGTAACCTCTGAAGAAATAGAAGAACTTTCACAACTTACAGAAATTTGTATCAATCAGAATTTTTTCAGCTTTAATGGACAGATCTATAAACAAAAAACGGGCCTATCTATGGGGAACCCATTGTCTCCCTTCTTAGCAGATTTATTTATGAGTGCTTTTGAAACACACATCACAAAAAAATTTCCAAACTATTTCAAAGTTTGGTATCGCTATGTTGACAACATTTTTGCAATAGTACCTAAAAAACTCATACAAGATGGCCTTAGATGTTTCAATATACAAAATCCAGCTATAAAATTTACGTTGGAAACAGAAGAGGATGGTGTGCTTCCCTTTTTGGACATCAAGATAAAAAAAAAAAATTGAACAACAAACTCACTTTTGGTATTTACAGGAAACCGACACACATAGATAATTATATTAAGAACAACAGTTTCAACCCAAAACAACACCAACATGCCATTTTCAACAGTTTAATATTTCGGATGATCAACTTTCCACTAAACAGAGAAGATTATCAAGAAGAATACCTACACATAAAAAAAGTAGCTATGTCCAACGGCTTCAACCCAAATTTAGTAGACAAAACAGTTAACAGACTCAACAAAGCTAAGAAAATAAAAGAAACCACCACCCTAGAACCTACAGGAGGAAAACAGAAAAAAAAGTTTAAAAAATTCACCTTCCATCCATCAGCCTATAATAAATTCCAAAAAATCTTCTCAAAACACAACATAATTCTTGCACCTCAAAAGAGATTTAATATCAGAAATTCGTTAAAAGGCCCTCCCAAAAATTCAATCACTACCAAAGAAAGACCAGGAATCTATGAGATCAAATGTGAAACTTGCCCTAAAATTTATATAGGAAAAACAAAAAGAAATATTAACATCAGAACTAAAGAACTTATAAGAAACATTAAAAATGGTGAAACAGAAAGATCAGCAGTGGCTTTTCTATTTTTGAATACTAGACATGACACCAACTTGGAAACATCTCTAATAAAATACGTTAACCACCCCATAGATCTTTCCACATGGGAAATAATCTTCATTAACAAAAATAGTCATAGAGTAATGAATTTGGAAACTCCACCACCGGACATCTTTGACAAGTACATCGCACCATCTATCGATGATACGGAGAAAGAGGAAACCACTACAATTTGCACTAGTCGAGTACCAGCTGATGATAAGAGCAAAAGCTCTTGAAACATGTCCTGTGAAAAAACAGTGTGAGTGAAGCAATGTGCCAATATCTTCTTGATTCACTTTTGTGCTAAGTTGTGCTTCACTGTCTCTACGCTTCTTTCAAGTTTATACTTTGAATATTGAGACTGTTTAGCTTTTACTGTAACTTAACTGTTCTGATCACTGTGACTTCACTTAGTTCTCAGTGTCACATCACTTTCTTCAAAACACAATGAGGTGCACATGAACTTCCGGATGGTTGACCCATTAGGGAGTTGAATGCAAAGCTCCTTTAGTCCCAACAGCAGCAGCTGCACCAGAAGCAAACTCACTGGCTCACTAACTTGCAAGAATGCCCACCTATATAGTTAATCAAATTTTCATAGAATGTTCCAGAAGATTCTGTTTATCTTGACAGTAGCACTTCTGTTGTTTACTGTGGGTGAGGCCACTAGGATATTTCTGTATATCTTGACTGTGTGGCACTAAGCTACCACTAAACTTGGACTATAGCTGCTGCATAACACTTTAATACTGTTGATTATAGAATGGTTTGAACTAAATCCAGATGGAAATTCAAATAATATTAGAAAATCTCTTTGAAAAGGTGATCAAAATGGATGAAATTAATCTATAAATAAAGCTGTAATGAAGTAGGCATGAAAGTAAAGGAGTATTTTAGAAACACATTTGCAAGAAATGCGAGGTGAAGTAGATGAAATAATAAAAGCGGCAGTGAAAAGAATAGGTGAGAGGAGAAAAACATTAAATTTAGTATTTGCAAGAATGAAAGAGAGAAGAGTATTTGACCAAAGCTTAACATTGTAACAGCTAGTTGCAGGAATGAAACATTATTTCTGGAAGGAACTTATGGTTTTTGTACAGTATTTTAGTCTTTCTTTTAATCTCATTGTATCCCCTTTTACTGGACAATTTATTTATTTTATTTTTGTATTTATTTATATTTTTGTCTAGAATTATATAATAATAATAATAATAATAATAATAATTATTATTATTATTATTATTATTATTATTATTATTATTATTATTATTATTATTATTATTATTATTATTATTATTATTATTATTATTATTATTATTATTATTATTATTATTATTATTATTATTATTATTATTATTATTATTATTATTATTTTATTGTCATTGAGCTTTACAGCAATAGACAACGTCAAGAAGATACAATACAAATTATTACACTATAATACAGGGTATGTACAAAGTTAAGCTTAATAGCAATGAATGTCGAAGAATAACATAAAGATTACAATATAGAATGTTTCTATTCAATTATACATAGAATGTACAAGAGAAAGTACAGTATTGTACAAAGTCAAAGTTACGATCTGTACTGTACAGGTGTCTCAAAAGTTTCCACTGTATACATATGCAGAGTAACATAGATAAATGAATCAGTCAACAAGTGCTTATAGTGAGGGTGCTTACATCTCATAGTACTCCTGTAATGAATAAAAAGGTGTGGCAGTAAGCCAGTCATACAATTTGTGCTTGAATGCTGTTGCGGGACTATGTTTTGGTGTTATTGGTAGTTTATTGTACATTTTAGAGCCTAGCACTTCAAAGCTTTTCTCAGTTGTCGTCAGTCTGCAATATGGAATATCTATATCTTGACGAGATCTAGTACTATAGGTGTGTACTCTAGTCTATTTTGTAGCTGTGGTAAGCGGTTCTTTATATATAACAGTATGGTGTATATATACATTTATTACTGTCATTATTTTCAGTTTAATGAACAGTGGTTTGCAATGGGCCAGCTTTGATTCATCGCACATTATTCTAATTATGTTTTTCTGTAACAAAAGTATGTCCGACACTTGTGAGCTGTTGCCCCAAAATAATATACCATATGCAATAATGCTATGAAAAAATGCAAAAAATGCTGATCGAATGTAAGCTTCCTGAACATGCCTTTTTAAGTTTTGAATAAGGTGTAGGACTTTGGAGAGTTTTGACTTTATGTGGTTAATATGTGGAGCACAGGATAATTTGCTGTCTATTACATCACCTAAGAATTTAACATTATCTGAGATATATTGAGATTTAACTGTATTGGAACACCACAGTGAAGCGAAATAATTATTAATTTTTAGATGAGTCGTATTTATTACACATCTAAAAATTAATAATTATCTGAGATACTCCTTGTTACTACTCTGTTACTAAAAAGCATGTGTTGTGTTTTGTTCTGATTAACCGCTTCGCCGATGGCCATTTAAACCCTTCAGGGACCGGAAACGGATACCCAATAAACAGAACAGGACATTTAAATTGTTAAATGCTGTAAAAATGCATCATAAATACAATTCCGTATATTCCGTATTTATTAAGTTATTTAAACGAAACAAAAACTGGTTTAAAACTCATTAAAGGCAGTATAAATCTGCAGTAACAATAAAGTAGAGACTACATTAATAAATGGTTGAAATTTCACTACTTTGTTTCACTTTGGTTTCACTGTAGCAAAAGGCATTCTTTGCGCCGAACACGCCTAACATTTGAATCATTTTGTTTTGTGTGTATACGAACGAATGTATATATGTATAGCTATGCAAGCGACTTCTCTGATTCAAGTTTAGTTTAGTTTATGCTATACCAAGCGATAATCATACGAGAATATATTGCGTTACTCACAAACTGGAAAGGAAACTCTCTTGTCAGCATCTGCTATTACAGTGTTTCTCAACCAAGGTTTCTGATAGCCTTATGCAGCGGTTTTCACTCTGTATTTTAGTTATTTATACTCTGTGTTCAGAGTGATTTCTTATAGCTATCAAGAGCTAAATCAGTGGCACATTTGAAATTGTTAAATTTCAATGTTAATCATGGCTTATCCCCGTAATGTAGCAAATAAATTAGCTTGGGTATGATGTGTACAGGCTTCTGATATTACTGTAGAAAATCTGGAAGATTTGTTGTACGATTATGAAGGAGATCTATAGGACATACGTAGCAGTGACGTGTGCTGGTCTACAGATGGCATGTTAGCCACTCCATTGTTTGGGGAAATGGCGGGTCAAATATGGGTGATGCGGATCAGCTATTACTAGCTACTCCTCTTTACGGAAAACAGTTAAATGGTAAAAAAAAAAAAAAAAGTATTTTTATACCACTGGATGTAACTATGCACAGTTGTTTAGTAATTTTCAGAGCTGTAAATTCATGCAAGACATTCATCTACCTGTACTTGCGCATATAAAGAGCTCGTAACCTAATTGAGTATTATAATACTCAGAGGCCTCTTTATACTAGGGGGTAAGAAATTCACCACGACATCACCCCTCATACTTGAGAGAAAACACTTTCCTAAAACTATACCACCCACAACCAAAAAAAAAGTTGTAACCATTTCGAAAATGTGTAGTGTGTTGCGAAAAAGAAGTTCGTATGAAACCAATATTATTTGGTGTGAATCTGCAGATGTGCCCTTGGATGTTTATCCAGGTTTGGAGATGTACAATTCAAAAAGAAACCTTTAAGGGTACATTTACATTCCTTATAGAACTAATTTTAATTTATTGTAAAATAGCAAGATTAAAATAATTGGCGTTAAATGAGCATTAAATGCATGTATGCGCAGGACGTCTATACACGTCCATATCGGTTTGGGGCATTTTAACTTGGACGTCATATGACGTCCATATCGGTGAAAGGGTTAACTAAGATTCCTTTACACTATCGAGGTTTTCCCAACTGACTTGCATTATTTTATCTCTGCTATATGTTCATCTAAATCTTTAGATCGTTTTCCTGCTCCTTTATATTGGGTCTTGAGATGATCTTTTGCTTCACTATTTATTTTGTAATAATAAAAGCTAAATCCTTGTCATTAAATTATATTTTTAAAATGTTGATCATCAGGGTCAGAGACATCTTCAAAAGATATGGCAAGAGCATCTTCCAAATCTTATGTTCTTCTTTTCTGGGACATTTTTACTTAAGAATACAAAAATTGGATGTGATGTGATGTGAATGTGAATAGGGGCGCTCAACTACGGCGGTTATCAGCGCCCTTTAAAAAACAAGTCATGGCAAACGCCAGATATAAAAATTTCTAAAAAATATATAATTATATATAAACCTATTAAAACTGCACACACACACATATATATTTAAAAAACAAAAAAACAAAAAAAACAAAAATAATTAAAACTTGCTAAAAATTTCCTTCACTAAATCCTAAAGTCTAATTTGGAGAAGAATCTAAATACCTTCTCCACCACTGCATTATCGTCTGCTAGCATTTCTGCGAAGCTGGCCGGCAGCTGCAGAGACGTCCTAAGGTCTGCTAGGTGAAAACACTCTAGCAGCACGTGTTGCACAGATAACACTTCATTGCAGAACGGACACAGTGGAGAAGGCTCCTTTTTAAAAAGAAAACTATGAGTAAAAAAAGCAGTGCCCAATACACAACCGAGCCAAACTCACCTCCTCGCGACGAGATGACCGACAGGAGGTAACCCAGGGAATCGGAAGTTCTTTCACAGATCTAAGTTTATTATTGCGGAGAGCGGACCACTCTTCCTGCCAGCAGGTTTGCACAGCTCTCCGCAATACGGCCCTAAAATCTTCCGATGTCACAGATGGTACTCGGACCCTAGGCTCCATGGTAGCCGTCTTGGCTGCCGAATCCGCTATTTCATTCCCCAGCAAGCCTACGTGTCCAGGTATCCATGCACACACCATGCTCACGCCAGAAGCATGTAAAACGTGGAGGGCATCCTGTATCCGCTGCACAATAGGGTGGTAGTTGTACAGCTGCCGTAGGCTTTGAAGTGCACTGAGGGTATCACTCAGGATTAAGCAGTTCCCCAACTTTCGTCGACGTACGTGTAAAATGGCCCTGTAAAGTGCATAGAGCTCTGCAGTAAAAATGGAAGTGCTAGTGTGGAATCCGAATGTTTAGGGTTCGGTTCCACACACGTAAGCACAACCAACACCATTTGAGTTCTTGGACCCATCAGTATAAATTATAACATGGTCCTGATATCGCGATGAAAATTCTAAAAAACATGTGCGGATACTAGACATAGACATGGTAGATTTATCATATTTGGTCATGCCCAGATCAATGTGGGACGCTCTGCACTACCAAGGAGGGTATGTCCTCTCCCACCTAGGATACATCTTGGGCATTTCAGTATCCAGATGTCTAAGGAGCTCCCGGAAACGAAAACCAGGTGGCTTTGGTTTAATAGAAGTGTTCCTATAACGCACGTCCATGAAGGTATTAAAGAACGGCATAAACGTTGGATGTGTGGGCATGCAATTAAGTCCACAGCCATAATTCGCTAATAGCATGTTGCGCCTGTACTGCAGAGGAGGTTCTGCAGACTCAGCATACAGGCTTATAACTCGGCTTGTTGGAAATGCCCCAACTGCTATGCGTATGCCACAATTATGGACTGTGTCTAATCTCTTCAGCACAGATGGTTGTGCTGAGCCATAAACGATACTACCATAATCTAATTTGGAACAGATGAGTGCGCGATATAGTCGCAATAACACTGTACGATCCGCTCCCCACGATTTTCCACTTAGTACCCGCAAGATATTTAAAGATCAGTCACATCGTGCTTTCAGTTGTGCTATGTGCGACAACCAACTAAGTTTTCTATCAAATATCAATCCAAGGAACCTCGTCTCATCTGCAAAAGGTAGTAGATCAGCGCCTAGCCGGAGCCTTGGAATTAGTCGACTCTGCTGATGCCAAAAGTTAACACAGATGGTTTTCTCAGCGGAGAATCGGAAGCCGTTCTTTAAACTCCAACTCTTAAGATTGTCCAAGGTGGTTTGTAGACGGCGCTCTAAAAACGGTGTGCGCTGAGATGTACAGTAGACGGCAAAGTCGTCTACAAATAGGCATGACGAGACCCCCGGAGGTACACATTTTGAGATAGAATTAATCGCAATAGCAAACAACGTAACACTTAGTACCGATCCCTGTGGTACACCATTCTCTTGAACAGAAAGGTTTGAAAAAACCGAGCCAACCCTTACTCGGAATACATGGTCTTTCAAGAATTCCTGAAGGAAGCGTGGTAGGTGACCACGTATATTCCAGGTGTGCAGAGTACGTAGCAACCCTGCCCGCCAGCACGTATCATAAGCCTTTTCGAGGTCAAAAAATATTCTGACTGTTTGACAGTTTTTAAGAAATCCATTCATAATCTGTGTCGACATGGACACAAGATGATCCACTGTTGAACGGCGGCGTTGAAAACCGCACTGGATGTTATTCAGTAGGTTGTGCGTTTCCAGCCACCATACCAACCGCCCATTTATCATGCGTTCCATCACCTTGCAGATGCAACTGGTGAGGGAAATAGGACGGTAGCTAGAAGGGAGGAAACATGGCATCAACCCAAACACGGTTATAGACCTCGAGCAGGAATGCCTTACCTTCAGGTGAGAGATGCTGTAACATTTGAACGTGGATTCCGTCCGGTCCTGGTGCTGTCAGTCGCGATGATGAAAGAGCGTGTTCTAACTCTGCTAAGGTGAAGAGGCGGTTATAATCTTCAAGGTTTCTGGAACTAAACTCGAAACCTTGAGATTCTACCTGAGTCTTAATTGAGATAAACTCAGGAGCATAATTACTGGAGCTAGACACCTGAGCGAAAGCACAGCCGAAGGTGTTAGCCACGACAAACGGATCAACAACAACTCCTGCAGGTGTTTTCAGACCAGCGATTGGCAAGTGGGTTGATTTTCCGGCCACGCGTCGTAACCTATCCCATACAACAGATGAAGGTGTACATCTGTTAAAAGATGATACAAAGTTGTTCCACGAGATCTTTTTGCTATCCTTAATTATTTGCCTAGCCTTTGCACGTGCTTTTTTGTACTCAATTTGATAACTTAGGGTAGGATGTCGTTGGAATACCCTCAGACCACGTCTATGAGCACGAATAGCATTCCGGCAGTCGTTGGTCCACCATGGGACAGGAATTCGACCGGGTTGGGTAGCCGAATGTGGAATAGACTGTTCTGCAGCGGAAAGAATTTTCTCTGTGAGATGATCGACTAGATCATTCACAGAATCGTGCTCGTTGTAATCAAAGAAAGCCAACTGGGTGTAAAGGTTCCAGTTGGCACGATCAAAGCGCCATCTAGGGATACGTGAGGGAGACACATCTTGTGCTAAGAGACTAAGAAGACATGGGAAGTGGTCGCTGGAATGTAAATCAGAGATGACATTCCACTGCAATGAAACTGCTAACTGGGATGAACACACTGCCAAATCGATGTGTGAATAGGTGTTAAAGGCATCTGAAAGGAACGTTGGCTCTCCGGTATTCAGGAGAACCAAGTTATTGCTCTCCAAGAATTTTGCAATGAGGTTGCCTCTCGAACATGCCCGAGTTGAGCCCCAAAATGGGTGATGGGCATTAAAGTCTCCAACTATTAGAAATGGTGTTGAAAGTTGGGAAACCAGATCTTCAAGGTCAATTAACGAGAGGTCATCTGATGGCGGTACATATACATTGCAAATGCAGAATTCGATTGATGGCAGCTTAATCCTTACAGCTACAGATTGTATATCAGATTGCAGCTGTACCGGATCTACAAATATGTCATCCCTCAGGAGCATCATAGTGCCCCCGTGAGCAGGAATGCCCTCTTCTGTTTCAATATCACACCTCAGTGGTGTGTAGTGTCTGATTTTAAACTTGTCTTGCGGTTTTAACTTAGTGTCTTGTAAGCATACCACCAAGGGGTTATGCTTACTGAGCAAAAGTTCCAGTTCTGGTCGATGTGTTCTTAAACCCTGTTTGTTCCATTGTAGGATAGCCATTGAACTATGGAGATAGAATGTAAAAGTAGGTCTGCATTAAGACGACTTCAACGGTGGCCGAATCAGTTTACCCTTTTTCTTCAGTGTAGGGCTAACACCTTTTTCTGCCGGTTTATCCTGGCGCTTTTTTGTTGCCGTTCTTGCAATGTGGTCAGTATCCTCTTGGTTCATCTCTTCAGCGGAGGAGGCCCCTTTCCCTAAAGAAAACTTAGGTTTGAGGGCTTCAAATTTATTGGACACAGAGATCGACGAAGATGACAGTCGTCAATCCAAATCATCACCAGAAAGCTCTTCAGAAGAAGAGCTTCGGGATGTCCTAGAGGCTTCCTTCATTCTGGGGATACGGGTCGAATCTTTAAGGAAATCTGTCCTCTGGTAACTGGTCTTAAATACTTTAGGCAGTGGATCGTATATTACAGGCTTGTCATATTTAGATGTAGAAGTCAACGGTTTGGCTTGGGACGGGGCTGAGGTTTTAGTTTCCTTCGTCCGTTTAGGCGATGTATTTGCTGACGCTGGTGATGGATTTGTGGACTTCCGTACTTGTGTCGGGACAAGAACTCTATCTGAGATGGTAGCCTCACCTGCACCGCAGGTTTGCGTTGCAATTTCTTTTCTAGGAACGGGTTTAGCTAAGACAGAGCTATAAGTACCGGACCTAGGGACGGAGGGCAGGCGAGTCCGCAGGAGCTTCCGGGCGTCCGAGAAGGATACCTTCTCCTTAACCCGGATCTCCTGTATTGCCTTTTCTTCCACAAAACGTGGGCAGTCTTTGGAACTAGATGGATGCTCCTCGGCACAGTTTATACATTTAATGGGCGAGGAGCACTCACCATCGTGTAATGCCAAACCACAGTTGACGCATGCTGGAGATCCGTTACACAGTTGACTAGTGTGACCATAATGCTGACACTTGTAGCACCGCAGGGGGTTTGGTATATAGGGCCTAACCTCAATACTCTCGTATCCTGCCTTAATCTTTTGAGGAAGATCTACGCTATCAAAAGTAAGGAACAGGGTACGAGTAGGCAACAATTCCCCACGTTCTCTGTGCTGCACTCGGTACACACAAGTAACACCCTGGTCTTGTAGGTTCTCCTGAATCTCATCGTTGGACATACCGTCCAACGTACGGGTGGTTACCACCCCGCGCGAGGAGTTCAGGGTCTTATGTATTGTAACGGTTATGGGATAACTGCCTAGCATGCTTGCCTTCAATAATGATGCTGCCTGGGAGTTAGAATGCGCCTCAAACAGGAGCGTGCCATTTCGCGATTGTATGCAAGACTTTACAGGACCAGCAATTTTGTCTAATCCCCTCTGGATGGTAAAAGGGTTCACTGTCGTAAACTTCTGGCCTTCTTTATTTCGACTGTTAGCAAGTAGCGAGGATCACAAGACTCGACTACTTCTTTTCCATTGCTACCACAATTTTTAGAATTGTTTTTTTTAGTAGGGTTTAACATAATAGTTGGCGTAAATTTCATCCCCCAGTGCTCCCCACCCACCACGGAGCCCAACAAGGGGTCATCCCACTGGGATGACAGGGCTACACAGGGGATATAGCAAGCTCGCCGTCCCACTAACCCTGGAGGTCGGTACAATACCTAGTCCTGGCCGATTGATTAGTGGTGGGTTAGGCTCTAACCTCCCGTTTAGGCGAAGCAGAAGCCAAAGTAGTGTATTAGAAATGCGCACCCTCCCCTAATTCAGAAAAACACTGTTACGAGCTCAGATACGCATCCCTCAACCACCAGGACAAACATTTCCACCAACACGGGTCTCCACGCATGGCCTACACGTGGGTGGGCCTGTTGACCGTCTCCCTCAACCACGAAGAGCAGCCCACACGAGGGAGACTGTTGGCTCGGGACCCCGGGAGCGCCAAACCCGTACCTACCGGAGTAGGCCCCTGGGGGGTACAAAAATTGGAGAATTGATAGTCATGAGAAATGCATAACTGCGTCTAATATGTAATACAAGTAACTTGTGGAGTGCATAATGGAGGGGTGTGTAGGTTGAATGTTCCTACAATTAAGATTAAAACATTGGTGTCAATTTTGAGGGCCAAGAATTAGCCTTTATAACAAAGTAGCATTTTTGACAGGTAAAAGCACAAAAACAAACTGTGGTGCAATGCTATGTTATATCACATTAGCTTTGGCTATATTATTGATAATTGGCAGCATGGATTTAAATCAATGACCAACAGTGTAAGAGGTAATCACAGTGATTAAGACAATATTAGAGGATATAAATGAAATAAAAGGTGGAGAGAAGAGAGTGGAGGAGGGAATGGAGAAGAAGATGGATCATCTTTTAGCTAGATCAAGAGAGAAAGTGCAGGAAAACTGGCAGAATGTGGCAACAGACTAGCAAGACTGAAGAGATTAGCAGAAGCAAACAGAAAGCTAAATATTATAAGCAGAGAAAGCAGAGAAGCAGAGAAAAAAAACAAATCTGAAAAGAGGTGGAAGACATTTTAGAAGTAAAATTAGGTTTAAAGCTGGGTGGATGAGAAATAATAAATTCCTTTCGAATTGGATGAAGGGGTATGAAACCCAGATAAGTATAAGCATAGGTAGCAACATTTAAATTTAAATATGAAATGTTAAGTAATTCCAAAAGGTTAAAAAGGTACCAAAAACTTTGTTGAACCGATTATGGCAGGAAATAGCAGGAATTAAGACTTAAGTTAACTTGAGATGAATAAATCTAATTTGTTTGAGGAATCCAGTCATGAATAGGCGGAAAATTGAAAATGATGATGTTGGGGCATGTCAAGGAAAAATCAAAGAATTTCGGGCAACCTGAGCAATGAAAGAGAGGAGAGAAATAAACTGCTGGGAGTGGCTTCAATCCTACACAGCAAAGAGGGAAGTTCATGTGTTCATGAAGTGAAGGAACCAGGATCATCGTTTACTAGGAAAGTGAGTCTGCCCAAATAGCTGATTAACAAAGAGGGAAGAGGTTTCAAGGAGCCACGGTCAGAAGCAACATGTGGAAAAACTCTTGAAAATCCCAAACAGGAAGCATTTTACGGGTAAAAGATGATATAAGGTTGATGGTACAGAGAGAGAGATAAGAAAAAAATCTAAGTTATAAAAGTTTCCAGCAGGTAGAACTGGATCAATTTAGGGAACAAGATGCCTGGTGGTAGTATATTGGAACATGGAAAGGTTATTACACAAAATCTCACAAAGTGAAATTGTGCAAATACTGAGATTAGATGATGTGGTATCAATGATAGAAATGTGGTTAACTAATTGTATTTGAGATAAATTTCTTGGTTTTGATTATTTCAGAAAAATTGAGTGAAAAAGGGAAGGTTGCAGGAGGGATAGGGCTGTTTGTAAACAAGGATAGGAAGTTGAGGCACAGGAAGAAAAGTGTGTAAGTGTAGATACAGTGTTGTGGGTTATGTTGCATAATGTATCAAGAATAAACCAAAACATAGGTACTGTCTGCCCATCACAAGAAGGCCAGGCAGAGGAATATGTAACGTAATCACTTTTGCTGTGCTTATGCTCGCCTTCCGGTTATGATATTGATGCTAGGTTGATGTAAAATATACAGTGTCGCTGCATAACCCACCCATGCATAATACCTATCATTGCAGTTACTGAAACGAGCATTAGCATATGTACTCTCATATACCATTTCAGAGTAAGCAGATCCACTAACAGAGCAGATAAACAGTTCAAGCTCCTTTCCCCTTCATTTCCTGCTTGCTTTGTTGTGGTGGGCAGAAAGTAAAGGAGTGGCATAACATGTGCCAGGGATGTCAGATTTTTTTAAATCCATATATATATAATTAGAAAGTAATATTGAGTGTCCAAAATGGAAGTACAATGTGGTAAATTTCATAAAAATGGCAGACTTTAATGCAAGCATAGAGAGGAACCATTACATGCGATTTAAAGTGAATGTGACCTAAGAAATGGAAATCAACTAATGCAAAAGTATAGGAGAAACAGCTAACGAAGAAGTCATGAAACATTAGAATTTTCTGAAGTAAACAGTGTAACCTTCTGTAAGGTTTAAAAGCATCATCTAAATGTGAAGAATTAACTCACTGTAATCGAAATGGTCTGAGTTTGATTAATTACGTGTTTTGTTAAAAAATGTTGGGTAATGTTCCTAAAGATTTTAAGGTCATGAGTATTATATTGAATACCTAAGAATTCCCTTTATTAGCAAAATTTTAAGGTGAAAGTAAAGTGGAGGAAGAAGATGAGGATGTAAACAATATTTTAGTTAGGAAAGAAACCTAAAACATTTTTTGGTGCCAAGAGGTAGTGCAGTTTTTCTGTAAGAAATTAGATTCAGGGAAAGATAGAAATTTAGAATTTAGAGCTACACAATTAATCAGAAAAGGAAAGTCTAATAAAGCAATGACATAGTTGAAAGGGAGGATAAAAATTAGCAGAATTTAAAATTAAAGCAAGGAAAGAAATGACCGAGAAAGGAACTGATATGATGAAGAGTTTGGTGTAGTTCAGATTTAGAAAGAAAATATCAATTGCTAGTGCTATCTGTAAATTCACGAATAATGTGTTAAAATCCTTAAATGAAAGCAAGTTGTAGGTAGAATATTCTCTGATTTAACTAAGACTACAAAATACTTTTACAAAAATAAGAACATTTTGGCATACGGGGAACTGCTTTAAAATGGTTTAATTCTTGATATATAGAGTCAATATTAAAAATTCAATGCTATGGCCAGGATTTGAAACACAGATCTCCTGGTTTCTGTCCAGTCGCTCATACCCATTGAGCCACCATGGCCAACTTGCCGTCATGATATTAAATTCTCCATTTGACTCACATATTTCCCCAGTAAACCACTAGGGGCTCTTGCATTTGAGATACAACATTTGTGGCGACTTACTATCGTAAGTACTTAGGTCCCAGGCTTCATCATTAAACTCTTATTATTTTAGTTAACTGTTGGAAATTAATCATTTCTTCACGCTAGCCATACATAGGCTGAGGTTTTTGATAGATAAGAGTCAACATGAAAAATTCAATGCCATGGCTAGGATTTGAACCACAGATCTCCTGGTTTCCGTCCATTTGACTTGTATATTTCCCCGATAAATCACTAGGGGCTCTTGCACTCGAGATACACCGTTTGTGGTGACTTACTATCGTAAGTACTTAAGTCCCAGGAAGTCAAATGGAGAATTTAATGTCATGACGGCAAGTTGGCCATGGTAGCTCAATGTTTAAGATCGACTGGACGGAAACCAGGAGATCTGTAGTTCAAATGCCGGCCATGGCATTGAATTTTTCATGTTGACTCTATCTGTCAAAAACAGTCTATATATGGCTAGTGTGAAGAAATTATTAATTAAAATGGTTTAATTCTTATTTAACAAACAGAATGTGAAAAGTGAAAATTTTGACTACTATTTCAAATATACCAAGTCGTTCAAACTGGAAATTCATAAAACAAGGTTGTATATTAGAACCATCACTCTCTTTAGTTATTGTAAATGATTTAGTACCGCGCCCGCCTCGGTAGCGTGGTGGTAGCATGTCTACCTCACGTTCAAGAGGTCCCGAGTTCGAATCTCGGTCAGGGTGAGTTACCTGGATAAGGTTTTTGCTGGGGTTTTCCCTTATTCTGAAAGATGAATGTCAGGTAACTATAAGCTCTATGGACCCCGGGCTCATTTGAGCATCATTTCACCCATTCCATTCATCGTCCGATATGACTTAACGTTGGAGGACGTCAATTACAAAAACAAGCAAAACATGATTTAGTACCAAGTCTAAACAGGTTCACAAAAGTATTTTTCTTTGCTGATGATACAACACAATTAATTCCTCATAATAATGGGAGAGTGTTAACAAAGAAGTGCTAAAAGTCAAGATAATAAGAGTACAAAAGGAGGGGGATATAAAAAGGATAGGAGAATTTATGGGGAGAACAAGAGGCAAATGGTTGAGGAAAATAAAGCTCATCATGCATAGAGTCAACAAGAAAATTTAATACCATGGCCGGGATTTGAAGCATGGATCTCTTGGTTTCCATCCAGTCGCTCTAACCCATTGAGCTACTGTGGCCAACGTGCCATCCTGACATTAAATTCTCCATTTGACTCATATATTTCCCTGATAAACCACTAGTGGCTCTCGCATCCGAGATACACAGTTTGTGTCAACTTACAATCGTAAGTCAACTGGACGGAAACCAGGAGATCTGTGGTTCAGATCCTGCCCATGGTATTGAATTTTTCATGTTGACTCTATCTATCAAAAACTTTAGCCTATATATGGCTAGTGTGAAGAAATGATTAATTTCCATCAATTAACTAAAATTCATCATGCATATTATTAAAATCAAATGGTACAGGGCAAAGACTTTGTAAATATGTGTATGTAAATAGTGTTTGTTAAAATATTAAT
Organism: Mantis religiosa; assembly: GCA_030765055.1. NCBI lineage: Eukaryota > Metazoa > Arthropoda > Insecta > Mantodea > Mantidae > Mantis > Mantis religiosa. Next base: position 180,413,300 of record CM060950.1, read on the forward strand.
ACCAAGGTTATATGAATTATGTTAAGGTCCATCATGCATAAAAAACCACGGTGGAATAAAGGGGTGAAAATAGCAACTCAAGGTTATGTATATGAAAATTGTAAGATTTTTGTACAGTATTATTATGGAAATAAATACTAAAATTGCTTATAAAAACATGTAATAAAAGAAAGTTCATGTCATATAATAACGTAATATAGTCATAGTTCAGTGCAAATGGAATAAAACTTAATGTTGATAAATTAAATATTATAAAATTCACTACAATCAATGCAACACATTATACATTTTCTATTGAGATAAATAACATTGAGATGCTATCAAATTGTAAGGTTTAGAAATAGCCAAACATGTAAATTGGAATACTCATATTGATGAAATTGTCCCTAAATTGAGCTCAGCATGCTATACATTACAAATTTCATCCTCTTTCAATGATGTTCGTACTTTAAAATGAGCCTGTTTTTCATTAAATATAGTATTATCTTTTAGGGTGGTTCTACAGATTCAAAAAGGATCTTCAGGTTACAGAAAAAGACCCCCAGAATTATACAGGACTCCCATGCAAAAGCATCATGTAGAAACATTTTCAAGAACCTAGAAATATCAATTCTTGACGGAAGAACATGTACACATTGATGACCTTTTACATAACAATTGCTTTGTTACTAATACTGACATTCATAATATCATTCATTCGTTATCTGCATTAAAAATTACAGTGTAATCATAACATCATCAGGTACATGAGATTATACATAGATTTATAGGTGATATGAAACAATTCATAGACTTAGATTAGCTGTAATAATTACATGGAATTCATAGCACTGTTAGCGTGCAAGACAATAAGTACAATGTGATAATATATCTGATCTTAAGAATATAGTAATATAGCAAGCATGTTGCGTTTTCTCTAAAATTCTGCTTTTAGTATACAAAACACAATAACTTCAAAAGAAAAAGCACAAGAATTTCAACAATATTAAGCTGAGATTAATCAAAACTCAGTTTGTACAATAATAGAGGAACTTTTTACTTTAGCTATGATACATACAGTAAATATAATCATTGTATACAGTCAAAACGTCAAGACTAAAAACTATCACTTTATGTGAGGCTAAGATTTTGAAATTCCTGTAAGGTATATGGCATGTAAAACAATAGGAGTTAATTTAATTTACTTTTGAATTGTTATTATCCAGTCATTTTATTTTCTGGGGTAATTTATATATAAACAAATTCCTCTGGGCAATGCTGTTGAGGCTTTTGTAAATCCTGTGGGAGTTTAAATGCAAATTATTTGCAATTCTGGTATTCTACAAATGAAAATCAGAAATTTTTTAAAAATATCTTGAATTCTGGTGGACAAAACACATTGTTTCTAAGATGTACACAGAAGCAACAGGTAATATTTTTAATGCTTGAAAGTTGCTCTTGCTAGGAGTTCGAATAGGTACCTTTTTCATTATTGTTATAATTTTCTTCTGAATTTTTAATACCTGGGATACTTTTGCTGAAGCACCCCATAATGGTATGGCATAGGAGATGTGAGTTTGCACATAGCTGAAATATACTGATCACAACACATTTAACATAACATTACTAAGGACTAGGAATGCATAGCACAAACGAGTAAGTTTATGTATTAACTTATCAATATGAGTAGTACTCCAGGAGAGATGTGAATCAATCCAAACACCAAGAAACCTTGTTTCACTTCTTGGATGGGTAAGTTATTCATAAAAATATTCAATGAATTTCTTACCTTCTGGTAATTAAAGTTAATGTAAATGGTTTACTAATGTTTAAGTAAAGTTTTTTTTTTTTCTAACCAGTCTTATAACCTTGAGTTTGATTTATTCACAACAGACTGGAGTTGGTTTAAATTGTTACCTTTGAAAATAATATGTGTGTCATTCACAAATAACACTGTTTTTGCTTGTGGTAAGAATAAGGGTAAATCATTTACATATAGTAAAAACAATATTGGGCCCAAAATAGAACCCTGAGGAACGCTGTGCTTCAGACTTAGAATGTTAGAATGAAAATGATCAACATATTGTTTTCTATTTTCCAGGTAAGACGCAAACCATTTCCCTGCTACACCTCTTAATACCATATCAAGTTAATTTTTTAAGCAGGATAGCATGATTGACTGTGTCAAAAGCTTTTTTGAAATCAATAAACAATCCCAAAGATTGATGTTTATTGTCTATGGCTTGGAGAATATCATCAATTAATGAAAACAATGCATCGTTAATGGTTTTCCCTTTCTGAAAGCCATATTCTGATATTAAGAGGATATCATGCAATTTAAAGAAAGATTTTGATCTATTCAACATAACCCTTTCAAGAGCTTTTCAGAAAACAGATAACAAGGATGTTGGTCTGTAGTTCTCAATGCTATTCCTGTTACGCTTTTTAAAAGTTGGTTGTACCCTGGCAATTTTCAGACTGTCTGGGAATATTCCCGATGTTAGAGAGGAATTACATATATCTACTAAGCGATCAATAACAAAATCGGAACACACTTTTAATAAAAAAATCTGGAATACTGTCCACTCCATAAGATTTTTTATTTTTTAGGCTTTTTATTAAACACCATAATTCCTCTTTAGATACTGGTTTAAGAAAAATTGTATTTACTACTGTGCTACTAACGGTGTTATTATCAGGCGAATTAAATGCCTGAATATTTTAACGGAATCAATAAAATAGTTATTAAATGTAGTAGCCAATTTTTGGGGATTTGTTATATTCATAGGCAAGAGTTTTTGTTTATAGCGATTTTTTCGCAAATCTTTCCTTTTTTCGAGAATAATATCTTTTAGCGATAAATGAGAAAATTTCTATTATTTTTAGTTTGCATAGAAAAATTTACATTTCTTACAAATTGCATAAATATAACTTTAATTTTATATATGTCTTCATAGCATGAAGCTAGAAGTCGTGAAAAAAAAATGTTTACAAGTTTAACGAAAGCAAGATAAAATTTAACAGTTAACAAAGCCAATAAAGTGATATTATCATGCACACTGAAATAACAGCTAAGCGTTGCAACAATAAACTGACACCACAGCGCTGGGCTGGTCTGTGATACTGAGAAGTGTTTGTCGTATGCTAACTAGAAATGTTATTTATTGGATAGCACACCGCACACAGCAAAAAACTCCTATTATGCTGACTAAAGGTACTGAGAAGATTGAATTTCTTGGAAGCTACTCTCAGACATTACATTAACAAGAAAATATTGTCCCTCTGGGCTGAAGAATGTGTTCCGAAATGTCCGAAATTTGAAAAAATGAATACAAACAATACCTCACTGAAAACCACCCAGATTTAGAAGCTAAACTGTTCCCATTGGCTGTACTGACACGCTCGTCTATCTGGTTTAATTCAGTAGTTTACATTGCCAGCTATTTTGTTGCAATTGTCGATTTCTTTTCTAAAAAAGAAAAGCTTTCAGTTCTTGCGCAAAATTTGTTAAATTATGATTTTTGCGATGCCAAGTGCTGCAATATTATAAAGGTACAGGCAACATTTGTTTCTGAAAATTGCCGATTGATGACAGATCCGGTATTAGAATTTCCATCTAAACAAAAACCTGTGGCTCATCTTGTTTTATCCCGAATTAATTCGCTGGGAGCCAAATGTGAAATATTAGAGAGGGGTCACTTTGGAAACAGAGTAAGTGCACTTGTAGATCATACCATGGATCCCAGTGTTAGAAAAGCAGTAGAAGAGAATCTTAAAGTTTGCTGCCGTATGAACTCCATTACGGCAAAAGAAACTGATGATATAATAACCATAAAAGCTTTAAATCATTTGTTTGAGCTTTCTAGTCAAGTTACTAAATCAAGTATTTGTGATTTAAATCATTTAATGGCAGCATTTAAACAACTAAATGCATTTAAAACCCGTGAAGTTACTTGTGATTCTGATTTGCTTCATTTGATTTTATTCATGTTATCTACTGTCTGCTGATTTCAAATAAAATATTTGAATTTTAAATAAAGGGGTTTTAACAGTTCTACTACTCCAGTTACCTGCTACTTTTCATTTCAGCTACGTCATTACTCATTAATTCTTCCCGAAAATTTGCACAAAATTTATGCAAATTTATGGTAAGAAACCCACAAAACACAACCAATGAAAATTATTAATGCGAATTTTATAAATAATTGTCACCACAAAATCTTGCCCATGGTTATATTCATATTTTCATAGGAAATATTTATTTTGCTCTTGAGGTCATGGTTTACATTCCCAGTTTCTCTTTTAACAACCTCCCAAAGGGCCTTTTCTTTATTAAGTGAATCTTCAATATATTTAGAATTATGCATCCTTTTTGCTTCTTGTGTTACTTATCTTATAGCTTCTCATACACTTTTTTAAGATACAAGTATTTTTTTGTAATACATCTTAAGCATTCTGAATTTCTGAAACACCTAGGACCAAAGGGAAGAAAGGTACTACTGAAATTATTTAATATATCATGGACCTCTACTGTACCTACAGAGTGGAAAAAGGCAATAATTATTCCTATTCTAAAAAAAGACAAAGCTTCTGACAAAATAAATAACTACAGGCCAATTTCTTTAACAAGCGTTATTGCAAAAACAGCAGAACATATCATTTCAGCAAGGCTAAATTGGCTCTTAGAAAGTAATAACATATTAACAACTGCTCAAACAGGATTCAGACAACACGTATCTACTAAAGAAAATACAATTCAACTATCCCAAGATGTCAAAGAATCTTTCAACAAAAATCAAGATACGCTGTCAGTTTTCATTGATTTTGAAAAAGCATACTATTCAGTATGGAGGCATAAACTTCTTGAGAAACTTTCAAAACTAGGCATTCAAGGTAACATGTTAAATTGGATGACTCAATTTCTCTCCCAACGTTTCTGTGCTACAAAGTACAATGACAGTACATCCAAATTCAGACAAATAAAAATGGGCCTACCTCAAGGTTCAGTACTGAGTACAACCCTTTTCAACATTTATAGCAATGATCTTCCCGCGGCTGTATCAAACACAGATATAAAGACAGCTCTTTTTGCAGATGGCATGATCATGTGAACATCTTCCCCACAAATAGAGAAATCCAAAACTTCAATGGAAAAGGCTCTGATACTATTGGAAAAGTGGACTGACAACAATTTGATGAAAATAAATACTGATAAAACAACATTCCAAATATATAGCTTAAAAAAGAAAATCCCTAAATTAAATCTGCAGTTCAAGAAAACCAACCTGAAACAAACATATGAAACAAAATATTTAGGAACAATTTTTGATTCAAAATTATCTTGGAGACATCATATTGAAGCAGTAGTAAACAAATCAACAAAAAATTTTCAATTTTGAAAAGATTAGCTGGAGTCAAGTGGGGCAGTAACCGGGAGACACTGAACACCACATACAGAACATTTATCAAGCCAATACTTCTTTATAATGCAGAGGTTATAATTACAGCAAACAGTTCTAACATAAATCACCTAGAAGTATGCAAAAATTAGGCCCTGCGACTAATAACTGGTGCAGCAAAATCAACTCCAATCACGGCAATGCAAACCTTAACTCGGAACTATCCAATACATCTAACTTTAGAGGAGCAGGCACTAATACAACATGAAAAAATGTTGCGGTTAAAAACAACAAAATGGGAGAAAAAACTACTACAACCAATCAAGATGAAAACACAAACAAGTTTCCTACACAAAGTTATGGAATTAAAAACAGATCTGAATCTTCCTAATTCTAAAGAAAACATTTTATCAAAGAAAACCCATTGACTTTTGAACCAATTAATATTCAGTTAGATTTAGAACAACTAGTTACAAAATCTGAAACTTCCAAACCTGTACGAAAAGCACTAGCATTAGAAACTGAACAGTAATGCCCACCTGAAGAATGGTTACATATCTACACAGATGGATCCAACATGGACAGCAACTCAGGAGCAGGAATTAAGTGTGCACTGTTCTCATTCTATCAACCAGCAGGATACCACACAACAAATTTTGATGCAGAAGATTTCACTCCAACACCTTCTATACAGAATAGATAAATTCAAAAATGCTGTCATGCTTTCTGATTCTAAAGCAGCATTATGTGCAATAAGTTCATATATAATGAGGTCAATCCAAATTAAAGAATGTCACAAAATGATCCAACAACTTCAAAAACTAGAGAAAAGAATTAAATTACAGTGGATACCTGCACATTGTGGAATTGCTGGAAATGAATCAGCAGATTTTCTTGCCAAAAAAGGTGCAAATTTAATTCAGAACAAAAGTAAAAACTTACCCTTTACATCCATAAAAAGATTAATTAAAAACAAATATAAAAACAAAACCAATTAATTTTTAACAAAGCCAAAGATAAAATATGGAACATTTTAATTAAAAATCCAGAAATTATTCCAGAAATCCCACGTAAAGCTGCAGTAGCAAATTTTAGATTACTTACGGAACATGATTATTTGGCCAAACACTTACACAGAATAGGAATTTATACAAGTCCAAATTGTCCTCTGTGCAACAAAGAGGAGGAAATGACTGAAGAAAACCTGTGAAGCCCTACCTGCCAAACCCACTACACAGAAATATTGGAGAGCAAGAGAGCTAATGGCTTCATTGCCAAAGCCTAGCATTTGAAAACAACATTATTTGTGCTTCTATTCATTTTTTGCAACATTTTCTTTCTTTCACAATAGGTTATTATTCCTTTAGTTATCCATGTATGACATTTCATTTTTTAAGTAGTTTGAAAATATTTGCTTTTCTTTAGGGGAAAAGCTACATCAAAGCAATAAATTATCATGTTTAAAAGTTCATCGGTCTTATTTGATGAATCACTTGCATTTACCACCGAATCCCAATTTTCATTTTTAAGTAGAAAGTTAAAGTAATCTGTGTTACCTTTTGTAAAGTTTCTTGTGAATTTGGTTTCCTCGTGCTTGGATATTTGTGTTGGAATTTTGATCTTTAGATCTAGAAGAACAGCATTGTGATCAGAGATACCAAGATTTATATTTTCTGTACAGAACGGAAAAAGGTCCCTATCAATTATAATTTGATCCAAGCAGGTTTTCTATGTACCTGATATATCTGTAGGTGAACAAATTGTTATTAAGTTAAAGGAATAAATTAATATATTAAAATCTGTAACTGCCTTATCATTTGCTCAAAAGTTTATATTAAAATCTCCACAAATTATTAATGATCTATTATTAATAGTTTACTTTTCTTTCTTAGGATAGTCATCAGAGTATGTAGTTTATCAAACCTACTTGTAGGTCACTATTTGGTGATCTATAGATACACGCTAAAATGTTTTCTATATCCTGGAAGGATAATTTTGCAACTACATGCTCAAAAACTTTTTCTTGATTTAGAAGGGAGGTATTTAAAATTTCACTACAAGCTATGCCAAGTTTTACATGTATAGTCTCCTCCTGACGCCATCTTGAACAAACTCAGTTCAGGTTTGAACTTGTATACCAAGTACTAATTTCATATGTGTTAAAAAAGGAGTGTATTATCCATAATAAAATATTTAATATGTTACTTCAGAATTTGAAGAGCTGTAGTAATCTAACATTCAGGACTAACCTGAAGCAATATCTTCAAGAACATTTATTTCACTAAAAATTTCATTAGTGAATTTTTAAATAATACCTAATTTAATTAATACTTTAAGTTGTAAATAATGTAAGTATTGTATAAACATATTGTGTGTTCTATATCCTGTCATCAATGACAAAATTTTAGTATCTATGGAACACAATAAATGTGTGTATGTATATACTAGTGTTTTTTGGAAAAGAGACCTAAAAGGTGGAAATACATAGAAGAGAATCATGAAAGAGAACAATTTTTAATAACAAGATGGGTATATAAGGTCTAATTAAGGCAAAAAAGAAAGACTGGACTGATAAACTTGGAAACAACATTTATATAGTGGCAATTGAAGAAGACCGTAATCAAATATGGAAACTAGTACAAATGCTCTCTATTATAGGAATGTCTAAGAGGAATGGAATGGTGTCCAATAGTGCTTAGATTATTTTAATGAATTGCTGGAAGAAACATTTGACAGTGCAGACAAGCCCGCCTCGGTAGCGTAGATGGTAACGTGTGTGCCTCACGTTCCAGAGGTCCCGAGTTCGAATCTCGGTCAGGGTGAGTTATCTGGATAAGGTTTTTTCTGCGGTTTTCCCTTATACTTCAAAACGGATATGGGGTAACTGTAAGCTCCATGAACCCTGGACTCATTTGAGCATCATTTCACCTAATTCATTCACCGTCCGATATTACATAATAGTGTTACTATTAGTCATATGTACTACAAATTAAGGAATAAATTCATGTGGTACAGTGATTATAATTCATTAATACAATACAAACTTTTTGTTAATAAGTACTTCTTCAGAGCACCCTCGAATTGCTTGCCTTTACAAGACCTTAGATGTGCTGGCAATTTTTTGTGAAGCAGTAAGCCCATCACATTTGGATGCCTGTCGGAAACATTCTTACTAAAACTTTGCCTAAAAAAATGGTCCTTGTGCCTAGTGTTATGACTATGAATATTACTATTTTTAAGATTTTCCTTTTGTACTGCATAAGTTACTACTTTATAAACATACAGAGAATATACTGTTAATATTCCTTTATCCTTAAATATTTCCCTACATGATTCTCGGGAACTCAAATTATAAATAATTCTGATGGCCCTTTTTTGCAATCGAAATAACCTTCCCATATGTGTTGCAGCAGCACAGCCCCAAATTTCAATTCCGTATAATAAATGTGGATATATGACTCCATAGTAAATAATTTTAAGCCCTTTTTCATCAAAGACATTTTTGAAGTAACAAATATACAGCTTTACTTACTTTATCACAAATATGATTTATGTGTCCTGCCCATGTTAGTTTTCTGTCAAGAAATATTCCTAAGAATTTATGTTCACTCACATCTTCGATGTTGCAGTCATTTACAAGTAATGACAGATTTGTGGTATTTTTGTTACTCTGTGAGAAAAGAATTAAGGTTGTTTTTGTCATATTACAAGAAAGATGGTTTTCTTTAAAGTAATTTATAACCAAATCAATAGATTTCAATAAGTTATCCTTTAATATGCCTGTATTCCCACCCTTACATATAGCCGTAGTATCATCTGCATACGATATTATATTTGTATTTTTGGAGTTTGGTATATAATTTACACATTTACATATAGTGTAAACAATAATGGTCCCAGGACCGATCCTTGTGGTACCCCACACGGCCTGCTTGAATTCTGATTGCACTTTGTTTACCAGTTTTCCCCTTCTATTATATATTAATGTTGACTGTTTCCTGTTTACCAAATAGGACCTGAACAGTTCTTTTGCCAAGCCTCTTATCCCGTATGCTTCCAGCTTCATTAACATTATAGTGTGGTCAACGCAATCAAATGCTTTAGAAAGATCGAAGAATAATGATCCAACTTTTTCATTTTTTTCCATATATGTATCAATTCCCTTATTGCAGTAACTGTTGATCGTCCCTTCCTAAAGCCATGCTGAAAATTTACCATAATGTTATTTTTATCCAGAAAATCTACTAGTCGATTTAGTAGGAGTCTTTCAAAGAGTTTTCCTATCTCTGACGTTAAAGTGATGGGTCTGTAGTTGTTTATATCATTCACATTCCCTTTTGTATGCAATGGACGAACTACACTTTTCTTTAAACACTCTGGAAATTTTCCATTTACTATAGCAAAATTTATTAAATGTTCAAGTGGATTGGCCAATACGTATTTACAATGTTTTAAAAGGACTGAGCTAATTTCATCCCACCCACTTGTGACCTTTTTTGGAAGTTTAGTTATTTCAGTAATAATCTCATTTGCAGACACTGGATAGATGAAAAACGATGGCTTTACAGTGTTGTTCTGAAAAAATGGTTGTGTGTTTTTGCCAGGAGAAAGCTTTTCTGCTATACTGAGAAAATAATTATTTACAAAATTACATACTCTATTTGGTTCATTTACAATTTCATCACCGATACAAAGTTCTAAGTTTTTATGTACTTTTGTTTCAGATCGCGCTATATTTACAAAACCCCATGCAGTTTTGCTAACATTCCCTGATTTACATAACTTCTCTTTGTAATCATTAGCTTTTAAATCTGCCAAGTCATTTAGATATTTTTGTTTTGTTGTATTGTACTTTGTTTTATACACAGTACTTCCACTAGATTTGTACAGTTTATAGAAATGCTCCATTTCATTTTTGAGTTTTATTAATTGTGTGGTAAGTTTAATGCGGCTAGAATTGTTTAGATAAACTTTTCTCGTTTTTATGGCACAGTATGCATTAAATTGATTATTAAAGGTATTATAAAAATGGTTCCATTTTTCGTCTACAGTTTTTGCATTATACATTATGTCCCAATTTTCGTTTTTTAAGCTATCCACCAGATTGCTGATACATGCCTGATTCAAATCACAAAAAGTTTTGATTTCATATTTGCTTTACTTATTACAGTTTAGCCCCTTAAACTTTATATATTGAGCATAATGATCAGAAATGTGCGTGTTTATATTCATTATATTTACAACTTCAATATTCATGTTTGTAGCAATATGATCAGTTATGGAAGATGAAGAATCTGTTACCCTTGTTGGCTCACGTACAAGATCCATTAAACCATAAGAGTTAAAAACATCATAAAGCTTTTTATAGTCCCCTTTTGTGTGGTCTAAATCTATATTAAAGTCACCTGCTAAAATTAACTGTTTATACTTATTGTACAACTGACCGAAAATTTCTTCAAGACAATCAACAAAATGCTCTGGAGAAGTACCCGGCGACCTGTATAATCCCAATAACAATACAGATTTTTTATTAAATTTTATTCTTGCAGCTGCAACTTCAAGTGCTTTTCCAATTGATACTTATCTACATTTACCTCGGAGATAACTATTTCATTTGCGGCCAAGATTAAAACTCCTCCTCCCTTACAACTTGTTCTAGAAAAACTACTAACAATTTTATAACCATTTATTTTACACAAATTTAGTTGCTCTTTACTCAGCCCATGTTCTGTCACAACAGCTAGCTCTGGTTTTATTTCATTTAGAAAGTGTTCGTAGGCTACTACTTTATTATTTAAATATTGAGTGTATAGATGAAGTATTTGAAAAGTATTTGTGTCATGACTTTCAATACTATTGATTTTATGCTCACTATCATTTTTTATTGCACAGGTTAGATTACTAGAACATTTACTGCTAGGTGTGTCCACATCTCCACTCACATCCTGTTTAACATTTCCTTTCCTGTACAAAAACTTACAGTTTTGCTGATGACGTTACTAAGAATAAAGGACCCTTTTCGATTTAGGTGCAGACCATCTCTGCCCAAGCACCTGGAATCAAGGAACTTGTTTACATTCACAAAAATTGCTCCTAGTGACTCACATGCCCAGTTAATGCTTTCGTTTATGCTGTCTATATACCTATTGTCCACATCTGCTCATTATATTACACCATTCACTATCACACGAGATTTAGGAAAACATTCTTTGGTTGATCGTAGTACACTGTAGACTTCAGCCATCACTTCATCAGGATTGTTTGCACTCTTAATGTTATTAGTTCCTGCATGCAGCACTATTACTTTTGGTGCAGTCACAGTAGCATTTTCCATCTCCTTGTGAAGTTCTCGTATCTTCTTTTCCAGTTGCTCTGCCCTAATTCCTCTATATACCATAGTTCGCGCCTCCTTGATGCTCACGTGCTTCACCATTGAGTCCCCCATAACCAGTACTTCTTGTTGGCGGCTGCTTTCCGTGCTGGTTAGGTTAGGATTCACCCATTCAAATTTATTAACTGCTGAATTAGATACCGTAACTTCATAGATACCGTGTGACTTAACGTTGGAGGACGTGAATTACCAAAAAAAAAAAAGAAAAAGAAAAAAATGCAGACGAGAACATTAGAGGAGTTTAACAACTATGTGGAAGATTTAGATAGTGAAATTGTTCTTAAGGAAGTAATTGAACAGATCACAAAATGAAAAGCTAACAAAGGCAATGGAATAGATGGCATACTATACTCTATCTCAGGCTAGTTCAATCCTGCTGTAAACAAGGCGGAGCTGACTCAACTTGCCATGTGTTAGATGCTACATGCACGCACATAAGTTTTGCAACACTAGCAGTATATATAGCAGTGCTAACTTCTAGACAATAAATAAATAAATAGAGTTCAGTTACACATTAACTTATTAAATCTATGAGTTGGTTCTTTCTGAAAAAATTATCATGAACTTTACTGCGTATAACACTTTTCATAAAATTGTGATATTTCTCCACATGCTGTTTGCATTTATGTGATTTTTCCAGTGTTCTTAAAAGTTCCGGATGCGTGCTGTTCCATTCTAACACTATGTAAATACACTACCTGCGGAAGCACCAACGAGATCACTAATGTCTTTCTCAATGTTTTTGTAGACGATTCTGGTTTCTTTCTTTAAGCACTGCGAAACAATGTGTGATCATTCGCCTCTCGCCACTTTTTAAGGTTTGCCTCGATTGTGTTTCATTTCGGCTGAAGCACCAGCCTGCTCCTTGATGAAAAGCTTACTGATTTTAAATTGCATATACATAAGTGTTCTTGGGGTTGTGAAGTATGCGAGATTTACAGGAAATACAGTGTTAAATATCAGAAGCAATCCACACTATAAACAATAACATCTTAATCAGCATTCAACTCTATACAGACCTTCTTGCAAGAGAGCTGCTTGGTATAGGAATGCAAAACTATTAAAAATAGTAGTCCGTTAGTAATTGTTAAATAAAATGCAGCTTAATTTAACATAATAAATTAACAGTGTGTATAATTTCACCTGTCATCTGTCTAATCTGTATATAGTATACAGAACACATCTATGGGGTATGTGAAGCAGAAAGATAAAATGTGGGGCATACTTCTCTCTCTCCAAAATTTAGCTCGCGTAGAGAAGTGGTCAGAAAACTACTTATAGTACTGTACTTAAAAGAGTGGTTTATCATACGCATGCAAATAAAAGAAAATGTCCATTAACTTTGTTAAACCAATCAACAGCTTAACTGTTTTCTGTTCCAATATCTCTGTCTCTGTCTCTCTTCCCACCTAGATGTTTACATCAGGATCAAACTAGGTTGAGATCGATTATAGGAGTATAATTTCCGAAAGTATGTTATAAAGATAATGTGAGAACATGCTTGTAAAATTGTTTAACATATTAATGGAAAGTAGGTTTCTTAGAATCAGAAACTGGGGTTGATTAGACCAATGTTCAAGGAAAAGGGAGATGTAAACAAACCAGCAAATTACAGAGCATTAGTGTACTGTCATATATAGGGAAAGTATGCACAGGGGTGCTAGCCAAATGTTTGTAGTGATCATCAAGCAGGCTGCGCCATCTCCTACCCCTCCAGCCAATATGCAAAGCCAGAGTGATTGCCACACCCACACTCGACTCCTGCAAGGCAAAACTGTAATAACAGCAAATTGACAGTATGATAGCTGATTGTTTTTATTATCTTTATTGCCACTGTCATTCTTGATCTCTTGCTTTTTCATTTTACAAGGTGTTAGAGGTATGAGTGCGCAAACTTCAATGGCAACTTCCTAAAGTTAAGCTGAAACAAAAGTTTCTGTACCATTTTCTTCTAAAGTGCATGGTTAACCCATGGCGCAACAGCCCATAGAAGACCAAGATCTGTCAACACGACTGCCGGTCTCATGCCCACATACGCACAGTAGAGGTGGGCGATCATCCAACTGATACAGGAGATGTGGTCAGCATCTCGGCACCCCCAACCAGAAATTTGGCTTTCTTGACTAGGACCGCTTACCTGTCACAAGCTCCTCATGTTCCTCACAATGCTGAATGGGCACTGGTCCTATACCCAGGTCTTAAAATCTGCACTCACCAGGGGTGGGATCAAACCGGGGCGCCTTCCGTGACAGGGAACCAAGGCAGGATGCCTTAGCCCACTACACCACAGCCCAGGACAAAGTGCATGATTGCATAGTTAAAAAATAAAATTAATCAAAGTTTTGATTGTGAATATGTCATCACAACTTAATCATTTACTTTTTCAATTAAGATAAAGAGATAGAGAAAGGATGAGCTATTTATTTATTTCCCATATGTTGCTAAAATGATTTGTTTGGCCAAAAAATGTGAAAGGACTGGATTCCAGCATGTCTACTGCAAAAAAGTCACAGGCTTATGTTTGGCAACCCTGCAACATTGGCGTGCGTTTAGAATGGAAGGTCAGAAATGTAAACAGTAAGTCTACCTGCCACAACACTTGGCACAACAGCAGATTCTGTTAGTGCTTCAGGTGCATTTAATGCATTCAAAACTGTGGCAGTCTTTACAAATCAAGAGTATACTTCTGTTTATGGCAAAGCAGATACAACTCTCATGAGGCTCAACATTTGGGATAAGTTTCCCAATAGGTGAATTCCAAACCCCAAGAGTCCAACATCTACTGAGTATATACTGTAAATAGTTGTCATGTTGAAGTTATTGACCATTAATAAGTTTCCTGTTTAGCAAAAATGTGGCTTTGCTTTAATTTTATACAATAAATCTGAATGACGTATTTCCGTAATTAATAGTTGAATTTGTTATCCTTGTTCAATTCATACATAGCTTTTACACAACTTTTAATTTAGGTTTTGTGATACAATCAAATAGCTTAAGAGAAAACCACCCCACCCTTTATTACCAGCAGTAGCTGATAAACACCAGGCATGTGGCAAACCACTTTACAAGCACTAGTCTAGTTTAAAGTTTCACCCTTTCTAGGTGTGAATGCATGCTGGCCGCAAACCAAAACAAAAACATTTCATTCTGAAATCTTACACTGTTGCCAGACTGTGCAGATAACACTGGGCAACAAAAAACAAATTTTTGAATGTTTCCAGCACTTCATGAGTCAAGTTTTACTAATTTTGGGTTGAGAAAAGCATACTGGCCGCAAACCAAAACAACATTTCATTCTGAAATCTTACACTGTTGCCAGACTGTCCAGATAACACTGGGTGACAAAAAAACAACATTTTTAATATAAAAATTATTTGTGGTTGGTTTATTGACACTCGTCACTTACTTTTTCATATATTTATGAGAGACTAGTTTCAAAGGCCCTGGCCTCCATTTTCAATCTCTTCCCAACTGGCATCTGTTGTTATCTGCTCTCTCTGGTGGTGGAACTATGAACTTTTTTGTCAAATTATCTACTGGCGGGATTTCAAAGTTCATTACGCGATCCTTATTTTTCCAGATGAATATGTTCTCCCATGTTGTCAATCTATTTTGGTTTATCACTCCTTTTAATAATTTTGGATTTGGATCAATGTCATGGTTTTCATTCCAAAAATGAAATGCTACTGCTGACTTGTCTTCTTGTTTCAATCTGATGTTTCTAAAGTGTTCTTTGACTCTGGTTTTTAAATTTCTTTTTGTTTGACCTATGTAGCATTTTTCACAATTCTTACAATTTATTTGGTATATTCCAGATTTGTTACCTGAAGGGATTTCATCTTTTGTTTTTGAATTTAGTAATTTTAAAATTGAGTATCTATTAGTAGGTGCCAAGATGATATTTTGTTCCTTGAATATCTTTTTAAATTTATTAAATGTTTTTGGATGATATGTGAATGAACTGAATATGCTGTTGCTTTCTTTTTCTTTAATAAATGTGGTTGCTTCCTTAATGGTTTTCTTTAGTTTAGATTTTCTAATTTTCTTCAACACCAAACTTTTGTTGTATCCGTTTTCTTCTGCTATGTGTATTATTGCTTTTTGTTCCTTGAAATATTCTTCTTTTTCCATGGGTATGTTGACTAGTCTGTGTGTAAGGCTGTTTATTATTGCATGTTTATGTGTAATTGGGTTGTGGCTATTATTTTTTATATAATTTTCTGAATGTGTTGTCTTCCTGTAAATTCCAAATTTTATTTTTGTATCATTCCTGATGATATTTAGATCCAAGGAAGGTAGTTGTCCATTGATTTCCTTTTCTATTGTGAATTTGATAGTCCTTTCTTGCAGATTGAGTAATTTTAATGCATCATCTAAATGTTTACTTGGTACAATTGCAAAGATGTCGTCAACATATCTATACCAAACCTTGAAGATCAATGGGAAGGACTTTTTAATTTGTTTTTCAAATGCACTCATAAATAAGTTAGCCAAAAAAGGTGAAAGTGGATTGCCCATTGATAATCCTGATTTCTGCTTGTAGTGTTTTCCATTAAAGCTAAAGAAGTTTTGTTCAATGCATATTTTTGTTAGAGAAATATATTCTCCTGCTTCTATTGCTTCCATATCAATTGTAGCTAGCCATTTTTTTAACACAGTCTGCAATTTTTCTGTTGGTATGCTTGGAAATAAAGATGTGACATCAAATGAAACCAGTCTGTCATTTTTGTCCAAATTTATATCTTTGATTTTTTCTACTAAATCTAAAGAGTTTCTTAAATTTGCACTTTCAAATTTTGGAAAACTATTAAATTTACTTAGTAACCATTTGGCCAAATTATATGTGGGGGCATTTATGCTACTAGTAATAGGTCTCATGCCTTTCCCTGTTTTATGAATTTTTGGCAGCCCATATACTCTTGGTAATGTTGGATTATCTACTTTAATTTTGTACAATTCTTTTTTGTTGATTATTTTGCTCTCTTTTAGCGTTTTATTTGTGGTTTCAATGCAGTACTTTAATGGATTAGTTTCTACTTTTTGGTAATTACTGTCTTCTAACAAATCTTCCATCCTCTTTGTGTATTCTTCTTTTTCCAGAATTACTAGTTTATTTCCCTTGTCTGCTTTAGTATAAATAACCGGTTTCTTTTTAAGAGCTTTTATGATTTGGTTACTAAAATTCTTTTTCTTTTCATTTTTAATCTCTTCTACTATTTTGGAGCATTTGTTTTTTACTGTGTTTTTACTTTCTTCATTAAGTGTTTGTGTAGCAATTTGGATGTCAGCAATGTAATCTTCAATTTGGTTGGAATAATCTACACATGTCTTTAAACCTAGATTTAGCATATTCAGTTCTGTTTTTGTAAAATTTTGGTTTGATAGGTTTACCACATTGTTTAGATGATCTTTTAGGTTATGTTTGTCTTTTTGATTTATCTTTTTAAAAGTGCCTGCTTTCTGGCATAAATTTTTTAATTTATTCTTTAACTTTGCTGTTTTTGTCTTCATTTTTCTATTGAGATATGATAATAAATTGTTTTCAACATTTTCCCAAAATATACTTCCTAATTGTTTGGTAAGTTTTTGATGCAAATTGTACAATTTTATTTCTAGCGTGTTTTTATTTCTATAGTGTTTATTCTTTTCTACAATTAATACTTTTCTCTCTGCTGCTTTTTGTTGTCTACTATTTTTATCAAATTTTACTACTTTTCTTACGAAATTAGGTACTACTAGAAAGCAACAGCATATTCAGTTCATTCACATATCATCCAAAAACATTTAATAAATTTAAAAAGATATTCAAGGAACAAAATATCATCTTGGCACCTACTAATAGATACTCAATTTTAAAATTACTAAATTCAAAAACAAAAGATGAAATCCCTTCAGGTAACAAATCTGGAATATACCAAATAAATTGTAAGAATTGTGAAAAATGCTACATAGGTCAAACAAAAAGAAATTTAAAAACCAGAGTCAAAGAACACTTTAGAAACATCAGATTGAAACAAGAAGACAAGTCAGCAGTAGCATTTCATTTTTGGAATGAAAACCATGACATTGATCCAAATCCAAAATTATTAAAATGAGTGATAAACCAAAATAGATTGACAACATGGGAGAACATATTCATCTGGAAAAATAAGGATCGCGTAATGAACTTTGAAATCCCGCCAGTAGATAATTTGACAAAAAAGTTCATAGTTCCACCACCAGAGAGAGCAGATAACAACAGATGCCAGTTGGGAAGAGATTGAAAATGGAGGCAAGGGCCTTTGAAACTAGTCTCTCATAAATATATGAAAAAGTAAGTGACGAGTGTCAATAAACCAACCACAAATAATTTTTATATTAATTTTGACGTCACTGTTACTAAATTCCTCCAAACACACAACATTTTTAATGTTTCCAGCACATCATGAGTTAATTTTTACTAATTTTGGGTTGAGAAAAATGAATATGACTATGAAAAATTTTTCTTAGCTCTAGTTTCTGTGATGTACACTAGGTGGTAATAGCCCACCTCAGTAGATATAGCGTAGATGGTAGCGTGTCTGCCTCACGTTCAAGAGGTCCCAAGTTCGAATCTTGGTCAGGGTGAGTTCCCTGGATAAGGTATCCTGAAGGATGAATGTTGAGTAGCTGTAGGCTACATGGACCCCGGGCTCATTTGAGCATCATTTCACCCATTCGTTCATTGTCTGATATGACTTACCGTTGGAGGACGTAAATAAAATAAATAATTAAATGGGTGGAAGTATTTCATATAAATGGATTAAAAGAAAAGGATACATTTTAATTACATAGGCTAACAACATTGAAAGTGCATTTGATTTTTCTAAAATGGTAGTTACGTTCTAAGAGTTCTAAATTGCGGGAAGAATACCTCGCAGATGGTCGTGTCTGAAGAGAATCATGTGGTGGCTTCATGAGATCATCATCTGTTAGCTTTCCTCTTATAAGGGAGTTCGGGACCATCCCTACACAAAGACCAACAGTAATCCGCAAGCATTGCTTCATTCCAATGGCCCTGACATCTTTGTTCCATAACCGACATGTCCAGATGGAATCCTTCTCCATGTTCATCACTAACAGTGCCACAACTAGGTGGGGAAAATGTCTTAAATAGGAGTGGAGAAAGTGTATTTTAAGGGACATGTTGCAGCCAAAGTTGTATTTTTGCACTTTTACCAAATGTGTGCAGTTATCATCTCTTTTGCTGTCTAAAAATCCACAAACAACTCCCCTGAAGGCTTCCCAAGCTTCCTTTTCTTTCCCCTACAGAACTTGGTCAAATGCAGGATCCTTGACAAGTTCTCAAATTTGTGGCATGACAAAAATACCTTCCTTAACTTTTGCATCACTTAATTTTGGAAATTTCTCTCTTATGTACCTAAACGCTCGTCCTTCTTGGTTCATATCTTTGACAGAATTTTTCATCAAACCCAGCTTGATATGCATGGGGGAAGTAGAATATCTTTTGGGTCCACGAGAGGTTGGCAACAACATTTTTCTCGGTAATCTTCAGATTTCTTGCAGGCCAGTGTCCTTTAATATAATGCAATTTCTCCCAAATTGAAAATGTTGATGCTGAAAAATGAAATGTCACTTTATATCCAAAGCAAGAGCTAATCTCTCATTTTTATGGTGATTTTTTAATTCAGCAGATGGAAATATATATGAATTGACGAGCTTACCCAAGTGTCTTCATGACTGGTCAAATAGTAACATTTTGCTCATAAGAAGTATTTTTGGGCCCGAAACATTTTCATTGTTCCCCAGGGTAATGTGTTAAATAAGTTCAGTTATCTCTTTTATTTTTCAGGATAGATAAAATTGTTATGGGATTTTATTATTCATCATATTTAAATCTCCCAGCTTGTGAAATCTTTGCACTCTTACCCCTAGCACCCTGTATACTATTTTCTTCACGAGAGTTGTGCATCAGCAGATATGGAGAGTGGATATGATCATGCAGTAAGTGTAAGGTAAGGGAGGAGAAAATAATGCAAGCAGAAATTCAGGCACGCAGAGCGAGAATTGGAAGCTTTAGGGGCAGGAAAGGAAGAGGAAAATACAATTAAAAGGATCAGAGGTGAAAAAGAAAAAGAGATGGGTGACATTAGTGATAGTGATATTACTAATAATAAGCAATGTGGAAGTGAATCCAGGACTAACAGATTTGGATCAAATACTGGATATGTAAAAAGGAATAATAGCAGAAATCAGGAAACTCAAGAAAATTGAAGCAAAATTGTACAACAAATTGGACAATATAAAGCAGATAAGAGTGACCATAAAAACATAGTGGGAAAACATAGGCCAGGAAATAATGGAATATAAAGTGAAAATGAAAATAACGAGGAAGAAATATAAGCATGGACAGAATTAAAATCAATATTATGACATTGAAAGAAATCTAAAAAGAGAATCAATGGCCAAAATAGGAGAAGTTGGAAGAAATAGGGGGGGGGGGGGGGAAGAACATATCTTAGAGGGAAAACTTATATGTCAAAGGAAAAGAGTGGAATTTAAGAGCTAGAAGGAATGAATGAGGGAATGAATGGGCATCAGCAAAGGGGCAAGTGGAAACAGCTGAGCAGTAAGGACAGTGACACTGTTGTCAGAAGCGGGGTGAACAAATCAGTTTGAAAAATAGGGGCCAACACAAGATGACAAAAAGAGAGGGAAAGTGTTCTGGTTGGAAGAAAAGTGGTAGGTGGGGTAGAGGTCACAAGTAGGAGGAGAGGAAGTAAGAAGATGGGAAGCAACAGCGAAGGAATAGGATAAAGTGATATATGTAGCAGGAGAGAATAGTGGGCTAAGTCTAGTGAAAAAATTTAAAGGTAAAGCAAGATACAGAAAGCAGTACAAGACACAGGAGAATGGGCAAAGGGAGGAGGACTAAAAATAGCAATGATGGGAGAAGGCAGTATACTAATTTAGGGGAAGGAAGAAACATTCAGTCCGAGATTGACAAGATAGTAAAAGTTACAAACATTTAGAGAGGGAAAGTGAAAGCTGAGGTTATTTTTGAAACAGCGAGTTTAAGAAATAACAACAGTAAACCTATCTTCCAGGCTCGTAGGCCGTGGTCTAGTAGGATTGGAATATCCTGACGTTTTGCCAAGGACTGCGCTTCAAGAGGAGTGACCCGTGTTCATCAGAGCTTGAATGACTCAGTAGTGGCTGACGCACTCTCATATACAGCACGTGGGCAGAACTTGCCACCCAGCTGAGCACTCATTGGTCCAGGTCTTCAGAGGACTGTCTCGGGAGTTTGTATTTTATCCTTTTTTTCAGCACGGGCATCCAAGCCTTGTGTATGCAGAGGACTTCTTCCTTTCAATTGAAATTGTTCTGATGTTTGAAAATTGAGCAGCATTTTTTCAAAACTCGATAAATGCAAGATTTTAAAAATTGAATTAGGCATAGTAATGCCATAATGTTGACCTTTTACATCAACCTTGAAACCCAGTTTTAGCTATAGTCGAATAATGCCTCATATATGTATAAGTGCTTAAAATCACTAGGTTTTAACAAAACCCAATATATGCACTAAAAGAGTTAAACCAAAACTCCACAAATGCAATAAAATTACTCACAAGTGTTTTAGCTCTCTTTTCCTAGCATGCTGTTGGTAATAATGGACTAGACTGGCATGTCATGTTGCTGTATATCATGTTACTCATTATTGTAGCAATATTTACCAGCAGGAAACAGTGATCCAAACGGACTTCATTGTAGTCAGAGCAGCTACAGCTTACTTTCAGTCAAGTATTCACCTGATACTGTTGTGTTAGTGTGCATAGAAGCACTGCAAGCTAAATCAAAATGAATGATGATTCTTGTGATTATGACAACAGCATACAAGTCCAAGAATGTTCCAGAGGGAGAAAATCGTGATTCAAGAAGAGATTACCTTGACCTCAAACGCAAATTAAAAGGTGTAAAATGGAACCTATTATTAAATGCACTCATGGACTTGAGGTTTGGCCTTCAAAAGGTAATGGAAAGAAGGAATGCAAAGATGCTGAAATGCTATGATGATATTACCCAGTTCCACCATCATTTGATATCATTAAATAAACCAGACCAGGATAAGTTTCTGTTAACATTTTTTAAATATTTCTTCACCTCAGCGCAGAGTAGTGAACACCAAGAATGCAAAATAAAGAAAACAGTGACAGTGAATTATATAGCATTAGAAAAAGGAATGGTGAAATAGAGCCTAATCGTGCTGTCACTTTTCAAGAAGTTTCTGGCATGTCAAAGGATAGATTATCTTATCTAGCAGGTAGGTTTCATGAAGGCGGAAAGTTGGCAAGGAAAGTAGAGGAGGGTACAGTACAGGAAAGGAGCATAAGGTCCTAACTATTGCCATTAAGGATGATATAATGAAATACAAATGCAGAGAAAGCCACCCTGGTAGGAGGAAGTCCTCGAGAGGCTATTTGCCTTTAGATTTCACATGAATAAAATGTTCAAGATATTCTGTGAAGAAAGAAAAGGTTTAGGTCTCCTAGGGACAAAGCTCTTTACCAAAATACAATCATGTATTTTACAAACATTTCAAGCAGTTAACTATATTTATAATAATTATATTGTGTTAAAATATAGAATTGTTATTATTGTATTATGTTACTGTATTTGTAATGTTTTTGTATTCCTAATAAAGTTAGAAGTATAAATTAAAACATTGCAGTATAACAATACTTATAAAATATGTTTTGTGCAATAATGCAGATATGTAATGAAGAGCAAAGCAATTAAAAATATTTATTTCCAGAACAAAATTAGATCGCATCATGGAACTAAAAGAGACAAAATAGCTGATGGAAGCAATGATTATGTATGCATATATCTAGTTTTGGGGAGAAAAAATAACTTGAAAAATCAAACTTTTATATACCGTCAAAAATTGAATTTTAATATATTTCATTACAACACATTATTTATTTCTATAAGATCTAGAAATCACCTAAAAACCAACCTTTTGAAGCATAGTATCTAAATGAAAATAGAAAAACTTGTTTTATGAAAAACAGCATGTATTACATTTATCAAGTTTTGAAAATATGATTTCTATTGCTTCCTGTTGTAGTCAGGCATGACAGTTGACGGATGATGATAGGAGCTGCATGTCTTTGTAACTAATATCATGGCCAAATAATAAAGAAAATTAAGAAATAAAGTCATTAGTGAAGAGATCAAGAATGTGGTAAAACAAACGGATGTAATAGGGCTAGTTGAGATGTGGGAGGAAGGAAAGTAAAAAAGATAAAAGGGTTTAAGAAAGAAGAAAATATCCAGATGAAAGATATGTAAGAAGCTGAGCATTCGGGAGGGTAGGAAACTTCATAAGAGTAGATTTAGAAGCAAACTTGGATGTAAATGAAATAGGGAATGGAAATTATCAAATAATGGTACAGTAATCACAAGAGTAGAAGGAAAAGGGATAAATTTAGGAGCAGAGTAGAAGTGGAGTTAGATTAAGTTTTGGAGAGGACATCTAGTACCATGACTCGCAATTGGAGCTTTTGTGGGTAATGTTGTAGAAGTGCTTAGGGATCGCACAATATCACTAAACCATGCCAACTCTACATGAAGAAACTCACTACATCCCTGTAGCGAACAAAGAGATTGGCAGTTATGAATCAAGAGGAAGATGGGTAATGGATTGGAAGTGGGATCTAAAGAGTGGAGTAACGTTAGCCAAGAGTAACAGAAGTGAAACTGAAACACAATCATAGAGAGAATATCAATAAAGGAGAAAAGGGAAGGAAATAATGGTGACAGTTATTTCCAAAAAACATATGATGTTTAAAGCATTCCATTTGTTAATCACCTCCCACATACAACACTTATAAAACATTGTATTTATTTTTAAACATATATAATTAAAAATATTATCATTTTAAAATCACCTAGCCCTGCACAGTTCCATGAGCTTAGGATTTCATCAATATTTGAGGTTATGTGGTTTATGGATTCAGTTGCTTCATTGCAGTATGAAGGGATTCTCATTTATTCTGTAATTGTGGTTCTCAGCATTAAATTTCAGTGATCTTTTGTGTTGAATTGAGGAACATATGGTCAAGTAAAATGCCATTATCGATTGGAAACTGTCCATAGTGTGTATGTTACAGTTAAAGCACACTTGCAGTAAAAGTCATAAAAAGGCTAACAATAATGATAATAATAATAATAATAATAATAATAATAATAATAATAATAATAATAATAATAATAATAATAATAACAACAACAACCTCCACTTCTAATTTATTAGGTAATTGCTGACCTTAAAAAGACAGTTCTTGCAAAATTGTTGAAGAGACCAAAGGGATGAAGAAAGAAAATAGATTTATTAGGTATAAATACTGAAAATGATATGAGTGAAGGGTGGGAGGGAAGAGACTTGGAAGAAGTATCTCTACCAATATCTTGGCCACATTTTTCACTTCATTCAGTGGGACGATATGGAAGATAACCAAATTCACGATGATGAATGAGAAATGTTTTCTGCCTTCTTCATATTTGTATAACATTTGTACATGCATTGCTGTAAGTTCCCTCAGTTCATTGTCTTATACACTTTGTCAACTAAAAGCTTCCACGATGCAAATGATGTGGCACTACCATTGCCTGCTCTCTCATATGTTGCCTGCCTGCATTACATGGCCCCTAAGCCCATCTGTGCAACATTACCCTTTTATGCATATGCCCCTGGGAGGAACAGATGATATTAAGAAACCACATGAGACATGGGCTGCAGGGGCAGATGATATAAGTGGCATAGATGCATAGAGTTGAGTTTCCAAACAGTTACTGACTTGACCATCTGGCTAAAAGGAGTCGGTGATAACCCATGCAGACTGCGGAGGGTGGCTCAGAGGTAACCTCCAGTGGTAACCGACAAAAGTTCAGCTTAGCAGTGGAAGCTTGAATGGCCACCATCTGTTGGAGCCAATAATAAGCTCCAAATCACAAGCCTCTATGCCATCTACCTGCCATCAAATAACACTCAGCCCTGGAGTCATCTTATAACATGAAAAAAGGAAATGAAATGAGAAGAAATGACAAAGAGAAGAGCCATGATAGAGGACACTGCTCCTGCATTCACCTAGTAAACTAGGGAAAAACGATAGAAAACTTATGGTCAGTGTGGCGACTACCTGGGATCGAACCCAGGACCTCCTGAATGCAAGCCTCACACATTACAGCTTACTCAGAATTAGGAGTAGTATACAACCCACTGGATGTGTCATGTTTTTATTATAATAATTGGATTGGATTACGGTATGGAGGAGACTCGGCACTGTGAACAGTCTTGATCTGTTGTACTTATGCCTCAAGTGGGGCATCTCCAAGAGGAAGGATGAGGTGAGAGGAGACAGAGGGTAGCCGTCCCAAGGCGCCACGGCAGTGCAGAGGGCAGGATCCCTACATTTACCAGGTGAAAAATCCCCTGCAGGCCAGCATGCCTGGCAGCTCACCCGATTGAATCTGAAAACAGCCCCACCAGACAGGGCTATGAGACCAGAGACCACCAGAGGATAGATTATATGATAATGGAGATGAAAGTGGGAATTTTGATAGATAGAGTCAACATGAAAAATTCAGTGCCACAAAAAAGTATTAATTTCCATCAATAATTAATAATAATAATAATAATAATAATAATAATAATAATAATAATAATAATAATAATAATAATAATAATAATAATAATAATAATAATAATAATAATAATAATTAATAATAATAAATATTTATTGAGGTACTAAGCTTTTACAATTTTTGGACTGCCCTCTGTTTTGGCCCAGGACACTGCTACACAGCACAGTCCATTAAGTATATTTACAGACATGTTATAATATGTATTAATACAGAATAGTCCCTATTATTCCTTCTCTGTTTTTACAGTCCATATCCAATTGTTTTTTACCTTACTTAAAAACTGCTCTATGTTTTTATAATTTTTGTCTGAAACCTTGATTAAGTTGATTCTCTTATTCATCTTTGGTATTTGACATTCTTTCCTCCACATCTCCGTTTCCTTACAATCAAACAGTATATGTTCTATATCCTCTTTGTCCCCACACAATGGGCACTCGTCTTGCAGGTATCCATTTATTTGACCTCTTAATCTCCATATCCCTGCTCTTAACCATGCTAACCCCTTTCTTTCTTCACTGTTCGTGCTATCTATATACCTCGCCCTCCACCAGCTATCTTTCAATGGAATATAGAAAACAAGTGATCTCTTCTCTGCTAATTGACTAAACAGTTTCTGGATCTCCATGTCTTCAAATCTTATTCTAGCCCCTTTCCAAAACCTCCATCAATTAACTAAAATGAAAGAGGGAAATTTGGCAGATGTAATTAACCTACCAAGCATTCACCTGGCAAACCAGAAAATCCCCTGAAAAGACCCATGGGTCAGGTAGGTCGGCCAGAGGAATCGAACCTGGGCCATAGGCAAAACTGTCCAAGCCATCCCACCTGGTATTATAATAATAGTAATGATGACTTTTTCTTTTCTTTATTTTATTATTTTTTAAAGAAAAATTTACGTTCTCCAATGTTAAGTCATATTGGAAGATGAGTGAAACGGATGAAATGATGCTCAAATGAGCCCAGGGTCCATAGAGCTTAGAGCTAATGGAAAACCCCAGAAAAAACGTATAAGATCTTAGTATTAAATTCATAATGGGAGATTTGAATGTGAGAATGGCAGAAAAGAAAATTAGGATAGTGGAGAAGGAAGATGGCAGAAGGAAAGAGGAGGAAATAATAAAGATAAAAACCAGAGATAAAGTGTATAGTAAGGAAGGAAAAAAGCTTATACAATTTTGGGAGGATAATAATATGATAGTACATGATGTGGCAAAACTTAAATACAATAACCCTTAAGACTGACCTCAGCACATATGTATATCAATATTATTTATCAATGATGATGTCCAATTAAATCTTGTCTCTGTTGAAAAACTGTAAAACTGTAGTGATAAGTTTGCAGTAAGCTTTCCTATTTTGTTTACTTGTAATACTTATGTAGGCCACTTAACCTCACCATACCCTTTGGCAGTGCATACTTTGAGGTTATGTATATTTTGAGGCCTTTTTTAAATATATGCACCACAAAAATACACTCAGCAATGAGCAGCAAGTATTCATCTTAAATAACAATTAGTACATCCCTCATGAACATCCAAGTAAAATATGCAAGCACAACTTTTAAGTTCCAGTATTGTTACAATTGCCTATTATTGTTTACGTTTTCAATTTTATTTTAACTGTTACATTTTGTTGTGTTAAAGAATTTAAAATATAAATAATAATTCCTTTCATATTCAATATCACCTATCATGTTCTATGTTTTTTTTTCTCTAAACAGATATATTTAATTAATTTAGTGATGGCTTTTTACACATAATGTCCCCTTCATAGTTATCCAGATTTCATTGCAATGTTTATCCATCCTTTTATATGTTGTTCATATGTACATGTTAGTTGATCCAGTTAAAATTTTATTATTCTTATTCCCTTTATTCTGTTCGAAAATTTCTCTGCAACATCTTTATTGGCTATTTTCTCTTTTGTTTTTAGCACTTTTTGTCTGTTGAGCAATTTCTTTTTCTTTGCTCATCGTTGTCCATTCTAAATTTCTTTATGCTTTATTTTGTGGTACAATGTATTCATGAGAAAATATATTTCTAACTATTCTCCCACTACATTTACTTTATTTCATCATAGCTCATTCTTTCCTCTTTCTTTTTTTCTTATTTACTTTCTTCCTTTCCCTCTTTCTTTCCTCCTTCCTCCCTCCCTCCCTCCCTCCCTCCTGCCCTCCCTCCTTTGTATATTTCATCAAATTGTAGAATTCTCTTTCATATTTATTTCATCAAAGACATTTAGTTCTTTGTTCCTTTTTATTTCTGACATCACCATATGTCAATAACATACTTATATTTCATTAAAGATGAAATTCTCACATATGTGATGTTTTGCATTTTGTGACCTTGATACAATAACAGTTAAAATTGTGCATGTAATGCCTTTTTAAAATAGTTTAGCCAAATATCCAACTTCTTATTTCACTTCCATCTATTCATTTAGAAATATATAAACTTCTACTTGTTAAATTTTATTGTGATGATTTATTTATTTTCATTCATTTTATATTTCAGCATTGACTTTATTTACTTTTTTTTCATAATTCA
The DNA here is from genome assembly GCA_030765055.1 of Mantis religiosa. NCBI lineage: Eukaryota > Metazoa > Arthropoda > Insecta > Mantodea > Mantidae > Mantis > Mantis religiosa. The sequence continues at coordinate 180,441,304 of CM060950.1, forward strand.
TTGTTCCTATTCATTTATATTATCCTGTTCTAGCTATTGAAATATTGTAGGATATTTTGTGCTTCTCACAGGACAATGCAGTTTTGTTTGAAGAAGGAAAGATTATAAAATGTGTTATTTTATTTAATTCTGCAAAAGAATTCCTCTTTATTAAAATTATAGAAGTGTCTTTATATTTGTTTTTATTATTTTTTCAGTAATTCAATAATAATTTTGCATGTGAGTTGAAAAAAGTAGCCTGCTTAACATTGATACATGCTGAATTATTCAAACATTCAATCTAATTAAATTTAAAGGGAGTCGATTAATTACACTAAACAACACTTTCTTTTAAACTTCCCGGAACATGTTGTGTCAGGTTAACGATGGAGGCAAATAGCCTCTGAAACATGTTCAAGGAAATTTAAAATAAGTGTTATTTAATGTCATTAATCGCCTCTCTTTAAATTTAATTTATTACAACACTGTTTTCCAACACTTCCATGAAAGGAATTATATATTCAATCTAAATTTTACATTGGGTTGCCGTCTGTATGCATATTTCAATTATCTTCTTGCAAACCTGTTTTTTCACAATGAGTATTCTGATCTTTGTTCTTGTGTGTTCCAATAACTCTGGTTTCTGTAGTATATTCCCCTGGGTTTTACTGTGTTTTAGCTCCTCAAATAGTCACTGCAAAATTCACATTGTTAATTTGTTTATCCCTTCTTGTAGGTCTATTGTAATAACATTTTGCAATGCTATTTCCACGATGTGATTCACTTCTAGGTATGCCCGCCTCTGTTGTGTGGGGGTAGCGTGTCTGCCTCACATTCAAGAGGTCCCGAGTTTGAATCTCAGTCAGGGTGAGTTATCTAGATAAGTATTTTTTTGCGGAATTATTTCTTATTCTGAAAAATGAATGTCAGTAACTCTAACCTCTATGGACCCTGGGCTCATTTAGAATCATTTTATCCATTTCATTCATTGTCCTATATGACCTATGTTGTAGGATGTTCAATATAAAGAGAACTCCTAGGTATTAATGTGTGGTACCTTTCCTTTGTGCCCTATAGTCTTTCATTGTTATAATTCGTGTATACTGGGTGCCATATACCTCTCTTGTTTATACCCCTGTTAATATCTATTCATGTTGGATTTTGAGATGTACTTATTGGTGTGTTCCTAGGTTATTCTTGTGCAAGGTTACATGCTCCATTCCTGTTTTTGTGGTCAGTTTGCCTCAAGTTTTGCATTTCAGATGCTGTCAAGAGTTCTATAACATTACAACCTCTGCTACAATGAATCCCATGCAAACTGCATTTGGGAAGTATCTGGTTATGCTTGTGATAAGTTCTGTTACTGACATGTGTGGTTCTAATAATTTTCCTTTATTTGTAACCTTCATGTAATAGTCTGCTAATAACAACCCTTCACAGCCATCTAACTCTTTCCTTTTTACAAGCTCAAACCTTTCTTGATTCTGTTTTGCAGGCCCCGAATACAATATATATACTGTGCGTTCCCTGAGTGACCGGACCGCCTTGTGGCGGCAACATAATGGGTGAGGGCCGGCATGCTCTATGCCAAAATTACGTCTAAAGGACTGGCAAGTAACGTATATGGAACTCTAACTACAGAACTAACATACATTAGGCTTACCTGAAATCACAATAGATGTTGAAAATTATGATCTTCAATGTGAATACATCCCCCAAATCTCCGAAAACAGTTCTGGTTCACTCGAAGAAGTTTATCTTGCCTGATTGCCTGTATTTCTCTTGTGATGTTGTCCTTCAATTCTTGTAATGTGTACAGTTTGGATGCATACACTTTATTCTTTAATGTTCCCCATAAATAAAAATCACATGGAGATAGGTCAGGGGAACGAGATGGCCACAATCCTCGACTAATTATTCTGTCACCATACACATTTCGCAAGTCATGCATAGAATTTGCAGCAATGTGCGCTGTAGCTGAGTCCTGCTGAAACCACCAATACAATCGTTCATCTCTTGTTGCCGGAAAAAAAAAATATTTAAAGTGCAATTTACAAAAATGTGTGAATCATTTGTTGTATCGAAAAATATGGGATCGATAATTCCAAGTGCACTTACTGCATACCAAACCCCAAATTTTGCAGCATGGCGAACACGCAGATAGGACTCTTTCCCTCACCACAGATCCAACTTGACTGACATGGCAGTAGTAGAGTGCTATTCCTTGGTGCCAGATATGCCACTCGTCACCCAGGCCAACGCCGCTGCGAAGCGGTCCGGTTGCTCATGGAACACACAGTATATATGTAATATACGAGGGCTGTTCAATAAAGAATGATCACAATTTATTTTTGCAACGTAGCTTTACTCATCCTCATAATTTTGATGGTCCTTCTCAAAATAGTCTCCCCTGAATGTGATGCACTTGTCCCAGCATTACTGCCAGTCTTCAAAGACATGCTGGAAACCATTTTTTGAGAGCTCCTTCAAAATTGCCTCCGCAGCCTTCACTACTGCTTCTGATGATGGATAATGCCTCTCATGAAGGCATTTCTTCAAGTTAGGTAATAGAAAAAAGTCACATGGGGCTAAATCTGGACTATAGGGAGGGTGAGGGATGTACTACTTCATGTTGATTTTTGCAAGATATTCAGCAACAACATTGGCGATATGCAGCCGCACATTATCGTGGTGCAGCATCCAGCCTGCTTCATGGAAATGCATGAAGCAAGCTTCATGTGGTCTTTTGTGCCTGATATGGACTTGCAATATTTTCAGGACATCTCTGTAGTATTGTCCAGTTACTGATGTGTGTGCAGGTACAACATGCTGATAAACCATTCCATGAAAATCAAAGAATGAGATGACTATAGTTTTCCCAGCAGAAGCAACCACTTTTGCTTTGTTGGGGCTTGGTGATGAAGGAGATTTCCACACTGAGCTTTGTTGTATGCTCTCAGGATCAAAATGATGTAGCCAAGTTTCATCAGCAGTGTTTATGTTTGAAAGAAACTCTGGATCTTCCTCTAACATCAACTTTAACTGCATGTTACCTCCATTGCAGCAGTAGGCGATACTGAACATGTCTGAAGTTGTCTGATTCTCACAGGCGGGAGCCAGGAGTACCAACAATGAACCTACTACTACGTGTTTGTTTCACATTAAGCTAACAGAATATAATAAGATTGAATTTTAGTGCGAAAAATCATGACCTTAAAAAAAATTATGATCATTCTTTATTGAACAGCCCTCGTATAAATGAAGAACATGTTTATATCCTAAATAACTTAGTGCTTTGTCTTTTAGACTCTTTTTCGCAGTCATCATTTTTAATTTATGTGTGATTCTCTTTATTTTGAAATATTCCATCTCCTTTATCCTCATCAAATTTGGAGGTGTGATTTCATTTAATATGCTGTTTGCATAATATGTATTGCATGTAGCAATTACAATGTGTATGTGGGCTTAGATGTCTTAGTGACTGTTTCATTTACGTACATTGGATACATCATTTATTTGCACATTTTCATTTTGCACTTGCAATAATATCACAATGTTGTTCATATTATGTATATGATCTTTTTCTTTTTGCAAACTCTTATTATTTTTATTTAACTCTTCATTCTTGTGTTATTTGCGGTTGGTTCTACATTACATTATTTATGACCCATTGTGGTTGCATTGAATTTGCTATCATTTTAACTTTGAATGCTACAGTTTGTTTTATGTTTTAAAAAATACATATGCATTTGTATAATGTAAAATACATTTACAAATTCTTTTCTAATTATTTCTACTTCCTGGCTTAATAGTTCCTTCACTTTCTCTATCTGTTACATTTCATAATTATTTTGGTCTGTTTTTATTTTCTCTACTTCCACAGTCAGTTCTATTCTTTCATCATAAATTTTACTAAGTTAGCCCTGCATTCTATCATTCCTCTCGTGTGTTTTCCTATCTCCATTTCTAATAGTACTTTGCTTTCTCTCATTTCAGTCTCTAGCTACCCATTCTGTTACCTAAGATTTCTATTTTACTTTCCAGAGTACTTTTAGTTTCGCATACTCTTTTTTAAATCACTTTTTATCTCCACCGTCCTGCGCCGTGGCGTAGCGGGCTAAGGCAGCATGCCTTGGTCCCTGGCCACGGAAAGCGGCCCGGGTTCGATCCCACCCATGTGGTGGGGATTTTAGGTCCCGGGTATAGGACCGGTGCCCACTCAGCATCGTGAGGAAAGTGAGGAGCTTACGCTAGGTAAGCGGCCCTGGTCACGAAAACCAACATTCCGGCTGGGGGATGCTGAGATGCTGACCACATCTCCCCGTATCGGTTGGATGATCGTCCACCTCTGCCGTGTGTAAGTGGGCGTGAGACCGGCAGTCGGGTTGGTAGGCCTTGGCCCTCTAAGGGCTGTCGCGCCATGGGTTATATTTTATCTCCACCATTCTCTTACATTCCTCTCTACGTAGTTCTATTTTCATTCCTAAATATAACTCCAGTTCTTTTCACATATTTCTGTTCTCTGCCACAGATCATATGTTGTATGTTCCAGCTCTTCCATATTTTGTTTAATTTTCCATTCTGTTTTCAGTCCTAAACTTTTTTAGGAGAAACTTTCTTTTGTGCGACGCGAGAATATTTTGTAATACATTACGCAATAAGTTAATAAACAAACAATTAATAACATTAAAAGAATGCCCTCCAACACAAAATTGCACTAAAAGTAAAGAAATTACAAAAATCATGGTTATATATAAAAACATCAAAAAGTGTGAAGGAATTAGAAAAAAATTGCTGCGTCGCATATTAGAAAGAAAAGCCCAAAATATTCTCGCATAGCAAGAAGAAAGTTTCTCCATATTAATTTATCCATGGTGATGTCCAGTTAATTTTGTCTCTTTTGAAAAACTGCAAAACTGCAGTGTACTTCAGAAAATTTTTCATTACCCAACTACTGTTGTCAGTAAGTATTTAAGATATAAAAAAGGTAAAATATATGTGGCCTTTATTGATCTCGAGAAAGCATTCGATCGAATAGAGATGAATTTGCTGTGGTATAAATTATTAATGTAGGGGGTTAGTAATAAAATGGTAACCATTCTAAAAGGGTTATACAAAGAGAACACATTTTGTATAAAATATGAAGAAAGAGCAATAACTAGGGACATACACCAGGAAAAAGGGCTAAGGCAAGGCTGCAAGTTAAGCCCAGTTTTGTTCAATTTGTTCATAGATGATTATTGAATAGTTTTTGAAAAAGGTACTAAACTGAGTAAACATGAGAAGTGGCAGAAAGAGGGAATAGAATATAAAGTAGTACGTGAATGTAATTACTTAGGAATGAAAATTGACTCAGGAGGGAAATGAGAGAAGCAAAAGAAATGTGCACTGGCAAAAGGGAAAGCAGCAATGGCAGCTGTAAGAGAATGTTTGTATAAAACACCTGAAATGGATGAAATGGTTAGAAAGGGTATATAATTCGGTGGTTGAGGCACAAATGCTATATGGTATTGAGATATGGGGTCTGGAAAAGGTATGGGAAGTTTTGTAAGGAAGTTCTAGGGCTGCCAATATCAACTGCAAATGAAGTAGCTCTAATTGAAATGGGGAGAGTTCCAAGAAAAGGGTTGGTTATAGAAAGAACACTAAAATATTGGTGTAGAGTATTGAAATAGTGCTTGAAGTATCAAGAACTAAGCTTACCAAATACAGGATGGGTAAGTAATTTACGAAATAATTTAGAAGATAATGGTATGGGTTATATTTGGAGAAAGAGAGAAACCAACTATAAAGGTTTTTGGAAAGGGGCTGGAATAAGATTTGAAGACATGGGGATCCAGAAACTGATTAGTCAATTAGCAGAGAAGAGATCACTTGTTTTCTATATTCCATTGAAAAATAGCTGGGGGAGGGAGAGATATATAGATAGCACGAACAGTGAAGAAAGAAAGGGGTTAGCATGTTTAAGAGCAGGGATATGGAGATTAAGAGGTCAAAGAAATGGATACCCACAAGAAGAGTGCCCATTGTGTGGGGACAAAGAGGATATAGAACATATACTGTTTGATTGTAAGGAAACGGAGGTGTGGAGGAAAGAATGTCAAATATCAAAAATTAATAGGAGAATCAGCTTAATCAAGGTTTTAAACAAAAATTATAAAAACATTGGACAGTTTTTAAGTAAGATAAAAAACAAGTGGATATGGACTAAAAAGAGGGAAGGAAATATAAGTGACTATTCTGTAATAACACATATTGTAACATGTCTGTAAATATACTTAATGGACTGTCCTGTGCAGCAGTGGCCTGGGCCAAAACAGAGGGCAGTCCAAAAACTGTAAAAGCTTAGTACCTCAATAAATAATATATATATATACTGTTGTCAGTAGCTTTTTACTGTAAGCTTTTCTATTTTGTTTACTAGTTATTAGACCATCTAGCCTCTCCATACTCTGTGACATTGCATACTTTGAGGTTATGTATATTTTGTGGCTACTTTTCCAAATATATGCCTCATCAAAATACATTCACACATGAGCAACAGGTATACAACTTAATTAGCAACATGCGGAATAATACCTTCTTGAACAATCCAAGTAAAATATGCAAGCACATTTTTTAAGGTCCTATATTAACTGTTAAAAAATAATCAGTGAAATAATAAACTTTGGTCATTTCCCAATGTAAATGGAAATAAACAGCACAGAGATAGAAATGGAGGAAATAGAGTGGAAAATAAGCTATTGAGAATGATAGGGAAGAAGAAGAGAAGGAGAGTAAAGTAAAATGTTTTGAAAAGGTATGAATTCAAGGTTAGGAATAATTAGGAATAATTTTGTAATGTGGTATTGAGGTAGCTATAGCAGTCAGGACATTGGAGCTAATGGAAATGTTAGTAAACAGAGCAGGGGAAGAATGAACATACAGCATAGAAGGGAACAAATAAGCAGAGGTTAGTATGACAAAGAGTGCACAAACTCAAAGAAAGTGATTTTTGAAGGTTTAGGCAGATTGAGGAGAACAGAGGGAGAGAACGTTAGGCTTTAACTTCATAACATGTAATCAAATAAATAAACATATAATAATTTCAAAAGGTAATTGGAATTAAAGGTAAATTGGTAATAAGAAGTAATTAATGGAATTAATACTGTGAAGTACAGAGTATCAAAGTCAACTCATAGTATAATTAAACACATAAATGTTTTATAAAGCAATAAATAAGGAGGTGGCAAGAGATAGAAAATAGTGTACTAAAACAGATGCTAAAGAGAAAAATATTAAGAAAATATGGGAAATGGTGGGGAAGATAAACAAAAAGTAAAGAAATGAGAAGATACAACCAAGAGAATGGCAAGAACATTTGAGAATTTTATTTGGAAAAATAAGAGCAGGCAAAACAGGAAGATGGTAAATAGAACTAGGAGAAAAAAAGGGATGAAAGACTAGATGGAGAAATATGTTGTTTCTGATGTTGTTCACCAATGGCACTGGAGATTAGTCGATCTGCATCATTTGTTCAGGATGACATCTTCTTTGCAGATAATTCAGTTATGTGTAGGTAGGCAGTGTATCTTGTGAAGGTGTTCTGTGAGGCAATCATGGCCAGTTTCCATTCTAAACAGGGCCACTGCAGTTTTCCCTGAGATACATTCAGAGTGACACGATTTCTTGTTTCAACTGCTTTAATTAACCTTCTTATTTCTTTGGTGTTTCTTTTTGTTTTGTTCTATAATTTACTATCCCATCTATGGCTGATTTTAAATCTGATAAGGTGCCTATGTTTTGTTTTGTGTATGGTGTGTCTAGGATGTTCGGCAGTGCTGCTTTTATGGCTGTTAGATCTCCATCATAAGAGTTTGAAGTTTCGTCTAGTGTTAGATACTGTGTGAAGTGTTTACAGTACACTCCTGCACCAGCGTCTTGTTCATTAATAAAAGATCCATCTGTGTATATTCGATGCCGTTCTTTTTCTGGATATCTTTCATTTTCATGGCTATTTCTATGGCTCTCATTTCACCTGGTAAATTGTATTGTTTGTGTATTGTACATATCAGGTCATTCTTATGTTGTATGTCAATATATTCTGTTGGTTTAATTTGAGTTGAACTAGTACTTAATGCTCCATTTATTACTATTATGGGCGCATTATAAGTTGGTGATTGACGGTTGAAGGAGTGGGGAAAGAGAGGGGATAGCACCGTTGCCACTTTACCGTCCCTCTCCACGTGCTAGGCAATGAAGGTGACGGGTAGAGGGGAGGTGGAAGTTCGGTTGCAGTCAGTTGCAGTAATGCACACGCACATATTCCTAGAAATTTGCATACTGCAGTATTAATCGTAAGATTGCCGTAAGACTGTCTACACGTTTAAGTGAGCAGTTACCTAAGTACAGCATACGAATTTGTAACCACGATGTACATGCCTGATTTTCTTCACTAGCGTATTTCTCTTTCCCTACTCTAACTATGGTATTCTTACTTACACCAACAGCAGCTGAGGTTCTGTCCAGTACTTTTGAAACGGGAATTATTGGACTCCCATTGTCTCTTTCATCCTCAAAATATTTTCTTACGGAACATACAATTTCCCTTGCTTGTCCTTTAATTGGGATTCCGTGCCCAAAAACATTTTTTGTGGTCTTCGCAGATAGTTTCTTTCTGTCTGTTTCTGTAGCACAAATGTTTGCGGTAGCCATGAGTAACAATAATTAGCTAAATATTGAAGTTGCACTGAAACACTAAAGTTGATCACTGAAACACACGAATTATATTGCGAAAATGTAAAGCTGTTTACACTCTGTGAAACATTCACTACTTGAAGCAGTACACTCTTAGTTTGGCAGTGACGACTGGGAAAAATATCCTAAGTAAGGGTTGGTCATTAAACTGTAAAGGTTGGTCATTGACCCAGAAAACGTCATAAGATATTCCTTGAAACTAAATCCACACCTGTTCCCTTCCAACAACGCATACCGTCTCATACTAAAGGGCAACGAACGACGACGGTATTGTGATACTGCAGATTCATAAGCGAAGCAACAATAGGACCAGTGTCTGTTTACTGAAAACCTCAACATGCCGATAGAATAGCGTCATGCATAAAGCACGTGGTGCGATAGAGTTGGCAACATAGGATAAGCGACTTGGGTTGCTATGACAACAGTTTACTTTTGATTGGTGGATTGCTGGTTGCTAGGCGACGGCAATGACGTGTCAGTGACGTGTTTATCTCCTCTCCTTGTTTTCGCAGCTGAACAGCACGTGGAGGCAAAACGCCAATCACCAACTTATAATGCACCCATTATAATATCGTATCTCTCAGACTAATAGTCTTATCTCTCAGACTAATTCTAGGATTAGGACAACAGGATACATGTAAGCCTAGCTTTATAGACCTTAAGATAATGACTTTACCGTCAATGTATATATACACCAATATCATACACGTTAAAGAAAATCAAAACTTATTTATAAATCATTCCTCAGTACACAGTTATGACACTCGATGCAAACATAATTTAGATACACCCCACAACCGATTGACAAGGCCATAAATAGCCTCTGTTATCAACAGTTAAAATTATTCAATAAGCTTCCTCTGGAAATAAAAGAACTGCCACAAAACAGATTTGTTATAGTATTAAAAAGCTGGTTTAAAAAAAAAAACCATTTTATACTGTACAAGAATACTTAGAATATAACATACATGCTAGTGAATTTATGTAAAACTATTGTAAATTATAGTAGTAGGTACCTAATTGTTTAATTTTATTATTACTATAGTAAAGTTATTAACTGACGATAATTACTACCTTAAGCCATGCAAATATTCTGATTTCACCTAGAATTTCATATGCATTAATTTGTAAGCCTTCCGCACTTGTAAATACATTGTAAATACTTTTTATAACTGATGAAACCTATTACTTCATGTAAGCTTAATGGTGAATAAAGGATTACTAGTGTTCACCTGAAACGCGTTTTGTTAGGACCTTCCTCACATCAGCCGATGTCTAGCATACCATTTTTGGAATGATAATCACGCTATAGAATGAGAAATCTACTTACTAAAAAGTGTTCAGGGTCCAACTCCATTAATCACGTGGAAAAAAATATTCATAAAGAAATTTGAAAGAAAACTGTTCAATTTTGACACCACCTTTGAAGAGAATACAAACTTCAAATTCATCAAGATACCAAGGAGTTCACCAAACCAACATTCAATATTCGACATCAGTTGAGGATGTAAGAAAGGTCCTAATGAAATGTATTCTAGGTAAACACTAGCAATAAATGGAGCATTGAGTACTAGTTCTACTCAAAATTATATTAATTTTGTGCTTCATTGTATCATAGTCCTTACTCATTTCAGTATTTGTTGGACTCTTTACATTTGTTGCTGTTATATTTGTTGTTATTATGTTCTCGTGTTTTGAGCTTTTGATGTATGTTCTGAAACTTGTATGGGGTTTTTGAGTACTTATAGTATCTGCTGTGTGATACCATTTGTATCTATTTTTATTAACTTGCATCTTTTGTGCTAAGGTAATTGCCTTCAGTTCATGTTCTAGTTCAGTGGCCATGTTTTTGTGAAACTTTGTAGTACTGCAATTGGTGTTGTTTTTACAGTTCCTGTTATTATTCTTAGTGAATTATTTTGTGAAGTTTCTAGTTTTTTGTTGAGTTTCTTGCTTACTGTTGCTAACTGTTCTCCTCTAAATAGTAGGTTGGGTTTTATTTATGTTGTATATGTGTTATTAAGGAGGTCCATATTTCCACCCCATTTTATTCCTGCTAGACGTTTTAAGATGTTCTTTTTATTGATCTTATTTTTTACATTGTTTGCATGTTCTTTCATTGATGGTTTTTGGTCTAATTCTATTCCTAGATATGTTGATATAGTTGCTTCTTGTAACTTTTTGTTATTGATTTGCAGGCAACTATTTTCTGTTTCATGTTGCATTGTGAATAATTGATACTGAGTTTTTTTGTGTTTATCTCCATAATGTTAGTCCATTGTTCTAAAATTATGATTGTATTCTCCATTGTTGTTTGTAGCTTTTTATAATGTTTCCCAGATCTTATATTCTTTTTCGAAGTTCATATTACCAAAGTATAAAAATTGAAAGAAGCGTAGATATCCATATTGCCTCTTCGTCGGCATACATTCCCACTTGTATGTTACATATTTTCTTCAGCACATCTGCTAGGTTGTTTATAAATATGTTGAAGAGAATAGCACTTGTAACAGACCCTTGGGGTAATCCAACTTTGGTTTGTTTCCATTTGGATGTGGCTGTTTTGTACTGCACTGCAAACCATCTTTGGGATAGGAAGGCTTGAAACCAATTTAGCATGTGGCCTGATATGCTGTATGTTTTCATCTTGTATAGTAGCATTTGTCGCCATACTGTGTCAAATGCACCTTTGAAATCAACAAAGAGCGCTAGAGTAGTATTATTTTTATTACAGTTTTGTTTAATGTTCTGAGTGAGTCTTACAACCTAATGCACTGCTGAATTGTTTTTCCTAAACCCGGCTTGTTCAGGGACTAATAGGTTTTGTGTTTCCAGGTAAAATTCAATCTTGTAGCTATCATTCTTTCTGGCAGTTTTTGCATGATTGAAGTTAACGATATCAGTCTGTAGCTATCTATCAATTGTGCTGATTTTCCTTTCTTCTTGATGGGTATGATTTTTGCTTTTTTCCACAGTGTTAGTATGTTACTGAAAATTTTTAATGGAGTGTGAAGTGCTTCCTAAATTTTTTAATAGCTCTGGATGTATATTATCAGGACCTGGACTCTTTTTATTCTTTAGTGTCCTTATTGTTTGTTTTATTTCTGGAAATGTAAATGACTCATTGAAGATATTTTGGAAATTGGGTGTATCATTGAGGTTGCTGTTTTGTAGATATTTATTCTGTTTATTGTTTTTATTTTTTTAATATAGTAGTATAGTGCGTCTCATGCTTAGAAGACAGTACAGGTCTTATGGGACACCCTGTTGCCACACGTACTGTATGTACAATCACAACTTTGGCCACGGCAGCTACCAGTCTTCCGGTTTGATATTATATTGTAAATAATACATAATTAATATGGAACTATCTACACTGCTATTAAATTCTATTTTAAGAGATTCAATTTCTGAGTGCATGCATTTTAATTTTTACTCCTTGTACTTGTTACTTTAGTAGTTCGAAACACGATTTTGCAGACAAAAATATATATTATAACAAACCAAATGGAGGCATGCAATGATAAAAGCTTTAAATATGCTTTAAATATGTTGGTTAATTTTATGCTTCTTCACTGTTATCTGATAAGGTTGAAATTCCTTCCATTTCGTCGTACACTAATCCGATAATATCTTCTCTTTCTATTAGTATACTTGTTACTCTAGTATATACTAATTACTCTATACAGGCGGGAAGGCTTCCCCCTCTTTTCTCTAAGAGCATGACATCACTGAGCCATCTGATCAAGCATGCATGGCTTGAGTCATGTCGGTATCAGGTAGAATTCCTTTCTCAAAATGCTGTACAAGTGCTGTGTTCCTCATTTCAAAACCAATTATATATTAAAGGATGTTGTTAGTGAATATGTGATGAGTTTTATTATCAGACAGATAAGAGTCAACATGAAAAATTCAATTCCATGGCCGGGATTTGAATCACAGATCTCCTGGTTTCCGTCCAGTCGCTCTAATCCATTGAGCTACCATGGCCAACGTGCCGTCCTGACATTCAATTCTCCATTTGACTTATATATTTCCCCGGTAGACCACTAGGGGCTCTCGCATCCGAGATACACCGTTTGTGGCGACTTACTGTTGTAAGTACTTGAGTCCCAGGCTTCATCATTTAACTCTTATTATTTTTGTTAATTGATGGAAATTAATCATTTCTTCATACTAGCCGTATATAGGCTAAGGTTTTTGACAGAGTCAACATGAAAAATTCAATGCCATGGCCAGGATTTGAACCACAGATCCTCCTGGTTTCCGTCCAGTCGCTCTAACCCATTGAGCTACTATGGCCAACGTGCCGTCCTGACATTAAATTCTCCATTTGACTCATATATTTCCCCGGTTATTCCTAAAGACAAAATATTGCATGAAAAGGGGTAAGAAATAACCCAAGAAAAGACTGGATTCCTTCAGTTACAAATGTCGTCTGTATTAAACATTTTGAACCAGATTTTATTCAACATGAAATATCATAATTCCTTTCTTGGAAGTGTTGAAAACAGTGTTGTTATGATAAATTAACTTTAAAGAGAGTCGATTAATGACACTAAACAACACTTACTTTTAAATTTTTCCGGAACATGTCGAGGGCCGGCTGATGATAGAGACAAAGCCTCAGAAACATGTTCCGGAAAAATTAAGAAGTGTTGTTTAGTGTCATTAATCGACTCTCTTTAAAGTTAATAATAATGAAATATCATACCTGTATTCAAAAGGGATAAAAATAGCATTAGTGTATGAAAAGCCTAAGCTAAAATTTGGTTACATTGCTACAAATTTTGAAGGCTTGTCAGCCTATCTTTCTAAAAAGCTGCCGACGAAAAGAAAGAATCTTGAAGAAAGATCTGCTGACATGTAAAGAATAAAGTTAATTGCTGAATTTCAAGCTTGAAAAGATACTGCTGAAGAGGACAAAATAACAAAATTCTATAGTATTAACTTCGAATCTATGTCAATAGAATTCTATATGAATGTAGAAAGAAATCTTAAAGTCTCTGCTTATTTAAATCACAACCCAATTTGTTACCAAGACCTCAGTGATATTCTTGGATCAGATTTATTATTGAAAAGGTGGAGCTGTTTGCAAGAGTTAGTTAACAAATTCATTAACATGAATTTTTCACCTTGTTCGGCTAAACTTTTAGAGCATAAAAAATCTAATCTGGGTAATCTGAAACAAACTTAGTAAATAGCAATGATGATAGTTTAGCTGAATAAGTGGAATTTTTCTTGGAATAGTTCTCCTAGGCTTTAGTATCAAAGAACGTATATTCACCTCACATGATTATGATAGCCTTCATTATTACACGCAATCAAAAAAATTTTACGAAACCTTAGAGCAAATAAAATCTTGTCTTTGCCGCACCCTAAATATTTTCAACAGCTTATAACTTCTTTAGGTGTATCTCCAAAACAGAAATGTGAGAATGATAATTTTCTAAAAGCTGTTGGCGATAAGTTATCAGGACTGGAAAAATGGGTTATTCTGCAACTAGATGAAATATATGTTCATGAGGGAATAGATTACAGTATGGAAAAATTACTGGTTTCGCAGAAAATCCTAACCATCTCACTGAGGCTAAAACAGTTCTCGCATATATAATATCTTCTGCATTTTCTAGTTTAAAACATGTTGTTTCCCTTCATCCTGTAAAAACAATATCAGGTTCTGAAATGGCCGATATAACAAGAAAGGTTGTGGAAATTATTGAAAAAAGTGGCTTCAAAGTACTGTTTGTCATTTCAGGGAACAACAAAATAAATCAGAACATGTTTTCCATTTTAAGTAAGGAATCTAAAAATGAATGTACGTTGTTCATGCCTGAAATTGATCATGATGTTTACTTTATGTACGATACTGTCCACTTGCTGAAAAACATAAGAAATAATTGGCTAAATCAAAAGGATCAGAATAAGACATTTTCATTCCCTGATTTTGAAGTTCACAGTAAAACCTCCAGTAAAAATACAATAAAAAAGCGGAATTCAGTCATATGAGGACTGCATCCAAGAATGAGAGAGAGAGCATTGTAAAAAATGGTTACGAATTAAATTACAAGACTTTATACCCCACCGATATTGAAAGACAACAAGTATCCCTTATTTAAATATTTTTCATAAAAGCATTAGGGCACTAATGGCTGTCCATGGATATACATTCTTGGTATTACATGGAAAAGGTGGTCCATTGTAAATAAAAAGAATCCTATTTGTGGTGCACACAGGAAAAATGAATTCAGATATCCATTTGATTCCATGGAAGATATGAGATTGCAGTTTCTTGAAAATTTCATTAACTGGGTAAAAGAGTGGATGAAAGTTGGTGAGCAACTTAAAGGGGGATCACTAACAAATGACTCCGGCAAAGCTTTAATACAAAGTACAAAATACTTTATAAATATTAGATTCATTCTCTCTCTCTCTCTCTCTCTCTCTCTCTCTCTCTCTCTCTCTCTCTCTCTCTCTCTCTCTCTCTCTCTCTCTCTCTCTCTCTCTCTCTCTCTCTCTCTCTCTCTCTCTCTCTCTCTCTCTCTCTCTCTCTCTCTCTCTCTCTCTCTCTCTCTCTCTGTACTTTAAATGTGAAATATGTGTTGTGTGGAAGATTTCAAACTGATAAGTTAGAGAAAAGGTTTAGTATGCAGCTCTGTTATGTTTGTGGTTATGCAGCATTTAAAACTGTATCTGAACAGCATGAAGATGCATTTTTTCAAGAATGCAACAAACAACATGCATTGTTGTGTAGACTGACAGTAAAAAAAAGTGCGTGAAAACGAAGAACTAAATTCAGTCATAATGAAAAATTGTCTTTGCGGAAATGACATGCGTAAAATTACAAAATTTTGTGTGTGCTGTATAACATTTTGTTAACAAGCTATAAGAAGAAGCGGAACAGGTCATTTTCAATGCAGCAGGCAGGCACATCAAGAAAGTTGAAGATACTGCAATAAAATTCAAAGGTATGGGATAGATGTAAAATGTGAAGCGAGCTATCATGACGGACTCCATGCAGTGTGATGGCCATTCTACGTCTCTAACCCCTCCAGCAACCTTCCCGCCTGTATATAGTCCATCATGTCTAGAGTCAAGCACCTGTTCATGTTGTGGCCAATACCATACTGCCGAGTGGAGCACACACTACTAGTCCCCGTGCACAATGACAGCTTGTAGGGGGAAATCTAACAAGGTTACGGGAGAGGCCGTGCATTCCATTAGGCTTTGAATGAAGAACCTTGTATATATGATACAAAATCAAACACTATCTTGCAATTAGGAGACTAGGAAATGTATTTTTTAATATACAAATACATTTTGGTAGTATCTTTATTTTTTTGTTTAATTTAATTTCTCTTGGTTTTTGTCAGTTGTTCAATATACATACATTAAATAGATTTGGAACAGGCATCTAAGGTAAATTGGCAATGATTTGTCATTAGAAAAGTTAGGTTCTACTTACAGCCCCTCATATGTTTTATCAAGACAATTTGCCTTAATTACAGAATAAAATGATTTTGAGCATAGGTTAGGAATAATCCTGTTATAATTTGGATAATTAAACATAAACTTAATAACGAAACTAAATTTCATGAAGAAGAAATATTAGATGGGGTAGGAAGATTTGCAAGGTCATTATTTGAAATTTTAATTAAAGGGTATGTTTTACTTAAAAGTTTATGCATTAGTTTATTTATCTTAAAAGTGCTTTATAAATATTAATGATTTTAACAACTACAATTTTAAAAGTACTGAAATTATCAATTTTTCTTTTGAGATCATTAGGAAAAGCATAAATATTTTGATAATTATTATTTTCATAATGCACATCTTTCTGGAAGCAAGAAAATTTTAGCACTAGGATGATGAATGTCACATTTTATTCTGGTGTTTATTCTATGAATTTCATTGTTATAAACAAAGCCTGATTGCATACAATTGATTATAATTAAAAATGACTGAAAGCTTGCATGATGCCAGAATACTTCCTCTTTCCAAAGTGATTAACCTGATGACCTAAGTGTGCGAATCTATAAGTTTCAGATGGTCAAAGTAAAACTGGCCCTGAAATATGTAATATGTTAATTGATATGTTTGATGTGGTATTTCCCATTGTTAATTAACAGGAGAACTGCCAATCACAGTAAATGCTGCAAACCATGATTCACACAAAATATGAGCTGAATCTTTCCTGGTGGCGTATAAGCTTACCTGGCTCAAAGCCCGAGAACGTCTAGAACATGATTCACACATCAATTAATCATTGTCATTGCACATGTGCATATAGATGCTTTATTCTGAGTATGTTGTTGTGTCATTATATATATTGTGACTTTGTGGGTTCTCGAAATTAAAAGTCCAAGTTACAAACACCAAAAATGGCACTTTATTTCCGTAGACCACTTCGTACACAGCAGTCCAGAATTACGTCACATACACAATACAACTTGCAAGGTCATCGACCACAAACACACAGCTGTTTACGCACGCGAGTTCAACTACCGACTGACTGACTACTGTGGCGGGCGGGCTGCCTTTTTACAGATTCTCACATTCCAGAAATTTCTCAAACAATCGAGACGCGGCTAGAACAAAGAACTAGAACTCTCGAGAAATCCATCCCCTTTCCCCCGCCGTTTCGGTGAGCTTTCATCTACACACTGCACGCCCATGCTTTGAACTAGTCACCGGCGCCGCCTTGATCAACAATGGGCTCGCGACACTGCTCCCTACCCAAGGCTGGTCGTCTCGAACAGCACCATCGTAGCGGGCCAGGCGATCCAGGTGTACCACCAACATCTTTCCTCGGGGCACCTTCTGGATGCAGTACACCATGTCGTTAATCCTCTTTACCACCCGGTACGGTCCTTGCCATGGCTGCTGAAGCTTCGGGCAGCGTCCCTTTGTCTGGGTAGGGCTGTAGAACCAGACTAAGCCACCTTGCTGGAATCCTTGGCTGCTAACTTGCCTGTCGTATCGGGTCTTCATGCGGTCACTCGCCTTCTGGATGTTCTAACGAGCCATTTCATGCATCTCGTGGAGACGGTCCATCCACCAGGTTCTCCACATACTCAGTTGCTGGCTGCTTCACCTCCGGGGGGCTCCCAAGTGCCAGGTCACAAGGGAGGCGTAACTCTCGGCCGAACATTAAACTGGCTGGCGTCATCTCAGTGGTATCTTGTGTCGCCGAGCGGTAGGCCAACAGAAACAGTGGCACCTTGACGTCCCAGTCCCGCTGATGGCTGGCCACGACCTTCCTCAGATCTAGGGTCTTGATGTATCTCTCGACCATGCCGTCCGACTGCGGGTGTAGTGGTGTTGTCGGGTCTTGTTCACCCCAAATCTTTCCAGTGCCTCCTTCATCAGGCGTAACTCAAAATTGGTGCCCTGGTCACTGTGGAGCTCTAACGGCATCCCAAATCGGCAGAACACTTGCTCCACGAGGCAGTCTGTAATTGTCTTTACCTCCTGGTTCAGGATGGCATACACCTCCGGCCACTTGGTGAAGTAGTCCACTTGTTGCCTCGGTCGGACACTGGGAATGGTCCAGCTATGTCGACAGCGATCCGCTCGAATGACGCTCCGACACTGTACTGTTGCATTCGACCCGGGCTCCTAGTTTGGGGGTCACGACCCGCCGCGCACACGTGACATTGACGGCACCATCTCTCAGCGTCTGCTCGGAGCCTCAGCCAGTGGTAGCGCTGCCGTAGTTTGCTGAGCGTTCGGTCTGCTCCCACGTGTCCTCCTGAAGTACCGGCGTGCACTTCCCCCAAGACTTCCGGGACTTTACTTCGGGGAAGTAGCAACTGCTGCCTCTGCGTCTTTCCATCGGGTGATTCCCATACCCGGAACAGCAGATCCTCTCTGATCTTCAGCGAGTCCCATTGGGCCCAGTACGACTTTTACGCAGCGCTTCTGGGTGCGATGTCCTCCCAGGTCGGCCTCGTCCCAGCCTCCACTTCCCGCAAGAGTGGCCTCAAGTCGGCGTCCGCCAGCTGCTCCCTCCTCAGGCTTGCGCTATCCCAGCCGTCTGCAGGCACTGCCGTGACCACTCTGACAGCTGCGGCACGCTCCTTTATCTTCCACTCTTGTGCATTGACCGCACTCTTCTGGGCAGGGACTTAGAGACATGGCGTCTGCGTTGCCGTGGCTCTTCTCTCTACGATGTTCAGAGGTGATGTCGTACTCCTGCAGCCTCTGGACCCTACGTGCTGTCTGGCCTTCCAGGTTCCTAAAACTAAGTATACAGGTGAGGGCGGGATGGTCAGTCAGATGGAATGACTGGCTGTACAGGTACTTGTGGAAGTGCTCCAAGGTCTTTACTACCGCCGGTAACTCGCGCGGGTGACGCAGTAGTTCTTCTCTGCCTTGGATAGCATCTTGCTGTAATAGGCCATCACCCGCTCGTGGCCGTCCTGGACCTGCGATAGGACGGCTCCAATGCAATGGCCGCTGGCGTCGGTGTCCACAATGAAGGTGCCACCTGGTTGTGGAAATCCCAAAATGGGAGCTCTGCACAGTGTCTTTTTCAGCTCCTGGAACGTGACTTCGGCGTCCTCCGTCCACACATATGGCCGGTGTTCTTCCGTCAAGCGGGTGAGGGACTTGGCGATGGTGGAGATGCCCTTTATGAATCGGCAGTAATAGCTGCACAGCCCCAGAAAACTGCGCAATTCTCTCTTATCCTTTAGCCGAGGCCAATCTCTCACAGCGTGGGTCTTCTGCGGGTCTGTGGCTACTGCGGTTGGTGAGACTATGTGGCCCAAGTAGTTGACTTCCAGAAAAGTTGGCACTTCTTTGCGTATAGCTTCAGCTTAGTCGCCTGCAGTCTCTAGCACCTCGCTCAGATTTTCGAGATGGTCTTCGAATGTCTTGCCGACGATGACGATATCGTCCAGGTATAGCAGGCAGGCGTCATAGGTCAACCCTCTCATCACTGATTCCATGAGGCGTTGGAAGGTAGCTGGTGCGCTGCAGAGGTCAAAGGGCATAACTGTGAACTGCCAAAGCTCATGGCCTGTCGGGAATGCTGTTTTCTCCTGGTCTCTCAGGTGTAGAAATGAAATGAAATGTGTAGTGTTTAACTCCCGCTTTTACTACATAGGCACCGCAGGCGGTGACACTGATGATGCATGAAATGAAGATGGAGCACCGGTGGAATGAGATGGCGGGGGAAACTGGAGGTCCCGGAGAAAACCCGCCCCAACGCCGTGTTGTCCACAACAAATCTCACTTTGCGGTCGCCTGGGATCGAACCCAGGCCGCCTTGGTGAGAGCCAAGCGGTCTAACCACTGAGCCACGGCGTGGCCCTCAGGTGTAGAGCCACCTGCCAGTAACCAGACTTTATGTTCAGTGTCGAGAACCACTGCGCACCAGCAAGCGTGTCCAGGGTGTCGTCAATCCGGGGTAAGGGAAAACAGTCTTTCCTGGTGACAGCATTCAGCTTCCTGTAGTCCACGCAGAAGCGTAGCTCACCGTTCTTCGTGACCAAGGCTACAGGCGAACACCAAGGGCTGTCAGACTCTTTAATCACTCCCCTTTATCTCATGTCCTCCAGCATTTGCCGTACCACAGCTTGTTTCGCCAGCGGAACGTGTCTAGGTGGTTGCCGAATAGGCCGGGTCTCTCCGGTGTCGATGTTGTGGAGCACTCGGTCCGTGCGGCCGTAGTCGCTGTCGCCTTGGCTGAAGACGTGGTGGTATCGTCTCAGCAGTTGTCGAACTTTCTCCAGCTGTTCTGCGGTCGGGTGGTCGGCCGCCCTCTCCAATAAGGCTGCCAGCCGGGGCCCCAGGTGTTATGTCGGCTCCGCCTCCTGGGTCTTATCGATTGGTGCTACGCTGACGACGGGATCGTACGTCCCCAACTCCGTCCCGGCCTGGACATCGTGATCGGTGTCCGTTTGGTTTAGTAGCCCCACTGGCAGCTCCTCTCAGCACGGCAACACTCCTGGCTACACACATCCCGTGCACAGGTGTCTTCTGGTCCAGCATCATGTTTTTGTTTCGCTGGCCTTCCAGTCTCGCCGCTACCTCCACCTTGCTTTTGGCGGGGACAACCACGCCTTCCTTCAGGACGACCCTGCAGATTCCCAGGCGTTCTTCGGGTTGGCGGAGTATGACCTCTTCCACATTGAGCCGCAGGACCTTCATGCCGACATCGATCATCGCCTCGTGGCTTTTCATCCAATCTCAGTATCACCTCCAAAGCCACCTCCGCGACGAACACACACTGACGCAGGGCACTCCGTCCCAAGGTCAACTTCAGCAGGGCCTCCTCCACAGGCAAGGTGTCGCCCGATGCCATCACAAGCTGGTATGGTCGGCTTGGTTTCCTCCACGGCAAACCCCTTGTTACGTCGGGTCTGATGACGGTCACGGCTGCCCCGGTGTCTACGAGCACGCGGCACGGCTTCTCTTTCACCCAACCATCCGTGATGAGGCTGACATCCATCCGTCTGCTGACGGTGCGCAGTGTCACTCGAGGGGATGGTGTTAATGGAGCTGACGTGCCCCTCGCCACGCCGGGCCTTACTCGTTCTTCCGGCTGCTCTCCCTGGTGTGGGCAGTCTATCTCCAGGTGTCCCGGCTGGCCACACCCCTAACACACGCCACTTGGTTTTCGCCGGCGTCCCTCGGCTGGTCTTCTGTCTCCAGTGTAGCGGATACTCCGGGTTCTCGACGTCGGAGTAGCCTTCACCTTGGCCGCCTCCATCCTCAATGCTGCCGTTAGCGCCTCGTGGATGGTTTTGTTGTCACCGAGCATTAGGCGCTGACGTATTTCGACGTCTCGTAACCCTCCATGAACGTGTAGGCGGCTTCCCGGGATACGAATTCAGGTGGGAGGTCGACCAAGGCTTTGCTGGCCAGCTGTTCAATTGCCAGGGCGAACTCCTGCAGCGTCTCCCTTGGTTGCTGCATTCTTAACTTCAGTTGGCTGCGGTAGGCTGCGGCCAAGTGGTGGTTCCTGAAGCGGTTCTCCAGGGCCTCCCAGATGTCTTTGGGCGCCGCCGCTGTGTGGACCGCGTTCATGACTTCTAGGGCCCGCCCCTGGAGGCTGGCTATTAGCTGTGCGGCCTCCTCCTCCGGCGACCACTTGTGCTTGGCTACTGTGTCGAATTGGTGGCGGTAGATTTCTAACGTGGACGTGCCGTCGTTTTTCGGCGCTTTGACGCGCGCAGATGTGTAGCGTCCCGGCACGTCGTTCTTCAAATCCTTCATCCTTCTGCCTACGATGTCCTACACCATGGCGTTGAGGGACTTAGTGTTGGTGTCGGACTTTCCCTCTAGGTTTTTAACGCGCTTCGCCAGGTCTTCGACGCGCTCGTCCATTTGACCCATCCGCTTGCCCAAGCTCCTTGACGTCCTCCTTTCCGCCCGCCAACTGTTCTTCAAATTTTTCGGCGAGGGCCTCGTTCGCAGCCTTCATTTCAGATAGTTCGACTTTCATTTCCGTGGCTACTTCGGTCATCTTCGCAGCGAGGTTGTCATTCGCTGTTTTTATTTCCTTCAGCTCGGCTGTCATCGTCACGGCCAAGTTGTTATTTGCCGCTTCCAACTTCTCTTCCGTTTTCTCCGTGATGTTATCGTTAGCCACCTTCATTTCTTTCAGTTCGGCGGTGAGGTTGTCGTTCGCCTTCATTTCTTCCATTTTCGCTAGAATTTGTGCCAATGCAGCCTCCATCTTCGAAATTCTCACTCCTGACACCAATTGTGACTTTGTGGGTTCGCGAAATTAAAAGTCCAGGTTACAAACACCAAAAATTGCACTTCATTTTCATAGAAACACACTTCGTACACAGCAATTCAGAATTACGTCACATACACAATACAACTTGCAAGGTCATCAACCACAAACACATAGCTGTTTACGCACGCGAGTTAAACTACCGACTGACTGACTACTGTGGCGGGCGGGCTGCCTTTTTATGGATTACTCACATTCCAGAAATTTCCCAAACAATCGAGACGCGGCTATAACAAAGAACTAGAACTCTCGAGAAATCCGTTCTCTTCCCCCCGCCGTTTCGGTGAGCTTTCATCTACACAATGCACGCCCGTGCTTTGAACTAGTCACCGGCGTCGCCCCTATCAACAATGGGTTCGCAACAATATATATATATATATATATATATATACACACACACACACACACACACCCACACACATACATATACATGACAGAAGCATCTGTGTTTCATGAACAGTTGAATGCAATACAAAACCTGGTGTTTACCATAAAACAATGCATGTTCATTGCAGACCTCCAGCAAGGTCTGTTAGTCAAAACTTAGTGGCATTATGGCACAATAGGGACTCTTTGATAAATAAACATTGTAACTATATGAAAAGAATTCAATCTCCAGAAAACATTGCTTGAAAGCAGGAACACCGGGAACAAAATCGGATTAAATCACAATGCTCTTTATCTGTGCAAGTGGGAATTAAAAGATATTGTTGAAACATTATTGAAAATTATTGAAAATGAACTGCATCTGTATCCTTATAAGGTTACTGTTGTGCATTCTTTAAAGCATCTGGATGAACCTGAATTTTTTGAGTTCAGCTACCAGTTTCTGAATTAACCCCGCCCCAGGATAAACTAAAAGTAAAATAAAATAAAGTCTGAATATTGTAGCCCAGCTCCTTGGATGCGAAACTGGAGCATATATTCACATTAGTTATGTAAAAAACTGAAGCTGCTGACAGTGAAGTAAACTAGGTTATCAATAATAACTAAACACTAGTAACACAACTTCACTATTTACTTGTAAGTAAATAGTGAAGTTGTGTTACTAGTGTTTAGTTATTATTGATAATATATTCACATTTTCTGTTTATTTCAGATCTATATTATAATTTATATTTATCATTTTACAGATTTATCTCTAGAAACTACTATATACTATAATAAAGTATAACATTATAATGCAATAAAGAAAATTTTCAAACTTACAGTATAAGCAGAAATAAAATTTAATTACTAAAACTACTAATTTCAATTTATTGATGTTCAGCACTTGCAAATGGGAACCAGCTGCATCAATGAAATGCATGTGTAGTGTTTAACGCCTGCTTTTACTACATACGGCACCGCAGGCGGTAACACTGATGGTACATGAGATGAAGATGGAGCACCGGTGGAATGAGATGGTGGGGGAAACCGGAGGTCCCGGTGAAAACCTGCCCCAGCGCCGTGTTGTCCACCACAAATCTCACTTTGCGGTTGCCTGGGATTGGACCCAGACCATCTTGGTGAGAGCCACGGCGTGGCCTAACTGCATCAATAATTCAAATTACTCCCAAATAACATGATATATTTAAATTGCTTAGTTACCTTAATTATCTAGCATAAAACTAAAATGAATAAATGTCTTTAATTTGTATTTACCGTTTCACTATATATACTTCATTTAATACATTTTTCTCCGGAATATAACCTTATTACCTTTATTTTATACTGAAGGTATGTGTTTGGGGCACTCAAGACCCTGAGTTACTGAACTTTCCTGACTCTCGGTGTGTGTTGTTCCTTGTGTTGAGAACACGGCACGGAGGTGTCATTGAAGGTGAACCCTGCTCCATGAAACAGGGGCCTTCGACTCATTTCCATCCCAGGACACTGTCCCTTACTGGTATTTTATGGAGAATAAGTCATCTGGCGGTGGGTAGACAGTTGGCTTTTGTTCTGTTTTTTTTTTTATGTATAATTAGGAGGAGAAGAAATATATAGAAAGATAGAAATAGAAAGTAATGATGATGATAGATTTATGGCATGCCTAGTGAGGTTCTTGGATGTTTGTAGGTAGCCCCGGGGTCTGTATCATTTTCCCCGAGACCCCTGATGAGATGGTTGAAACTGGATGGTAGGTCAGAATAAAATTTTTGAGAAAGGCTTAGAATGTAGGTGGTGAGATTGGGTAATTAGAGGTCATTGTGAATATTGATATTGAGGATGTACCATTCCGCACCTGTTGCTATTCCTAGATAACGGTTTTCCAGGACCTGGAGTTTATTTAAGTGTGATGGTGCTGCAGCACCCCAGACTTGACATGCGTATGTTATAGCCGGCCTCAGTATCTGTTGGTTAATGAGAATCTTGTTTCTGAGACTCATAGGCAACTTTTTATTATAGAGTGAATATAGCATGCCCATACGCTTTGTGACTTTGGAGGCAACAGATAGAATGTGTGCCTTCCAAGTAAGGCACATGTCAAGTAGTACCCATAGATATTGAGCCTGCTTGCTCCAGGGAATGTCTTACCCTGCTAGATGTAGCTCTGGAATGTCTTGAATTTGGCGACGGATGAAGGTAACTGCCTGTGACTTTGTGGCGTTTATGCGTAGTCGCCATGTGAAGAACTCTGCGGATATCATGTTAGTATAGTGCTGAAGTTGTTTTACAGCTGTGAGGTGTTTACATGAGACCATGGTGATTGCTGTGTCATCAGCAAACAGATAAAGTTTGCAGCTCCAGATAGTAGAAAGGGTGTTGATATAAGTTAAGAAATGCAGGGGGCCAAGTACACTACCTTGGGGCACCCCTGCGTTGATGAGATAGGGTTGGGAAGCAATATCATCTCTGACAATGGAAAAGGTGCGATGAGTAAGGTTATGTTTGACAAAATGGATTGTGTAGAGAGGAAAGTCGTATCTGATCAATCGGTAAAGGAGGCCTTGATGCCAGACAGAGTCAAAGGCCTTTGAGATGTCCAGGAAGAGGGCTGCAACATACTGATGATTATTGAAGGCATTGGTCACCTTGTCAACCAGATGTAAAAGTTAGTGCAATGTGGAGTGGCACCGGCAAAAACCAAACTGCTCTGGGCGAAGGATGTTTAGCTCATCTAGGAGATTCTGGAGGCGATGTTGGAGCACCTTCTCAAATAGTTTGCTAATAGCTGGTAGTAGATTAATGGGTCGATGGTTTGCGATGTTTTTAGAATCCTTGCGAGGTTTGGGGTTGGTTATGATTTTTGCATGTTTCCATTTTACAGGAAAATATGAGAGAAGGAGCAGGCTATTGAACAGATGAACTATAAAGGCTATCCAGTGCTGTGGGAGTGCCTTAAAAGCGGTGTATGGTATGGAGTCGCAGCCAGCAGCATTGTAGGGTCGGACTGAAGCAATTAAACCATTGGCCTTGGCGGTATTGGTGAGGAGCACCTCTTCTGTGTTGTAGGGAGAGGCAAGAAAGTGCTGAACCACTCCTTCAATCTCAGCGACCTGTTCATTATCAGGGGATTCTGCTGGATGGAAAGTAGCAGCCAGGTGTTCGGCTAGGAGTTCAACCTTTTCTCTGGAGGATTGTGCTACTCGTTGACCGTCGGTAAGTGGCAGGTCTGAAGTGGGTATGCGCAGCATAGCCTTAGACATCCTCCAGAGAGAGACATCAGTGGTGTCGACAGTACATAATTTTCGCTCCTATTCTTCATTGAAGTGGTCTGAAAGTTCCAACTTCACTATGGCTTGGAGGCAGTTCCATTCCTTCTTGTCTTGTGGTTGGCGTGTGTTCTGAAATTTGTGCCGAGCTCTGTTCTAGGCCGAGAGGAGATGCCGCAAGTGTGGTGGGCATGGTTTGAGGGGGCTATATGAAGCTGTGCTAGCAGGAGTTGCTTCATGCATGGCTGCAGCCATGTTTGTAGTGATGTACTTTTCAAGGTCATCAGCTGCTGCAGGTGTTGTACATGGATGAATATTGGCAGGTTTTTCTGCCATGATTTTAGAGAATTTGCTCCAGTTTGTTAGTCTGGGGTTGGCATGGGAAGGTAATGATTTAGGCGTTAGTTTTGCCTTATACAGTAAGAGAATAGGAAAATGATCGGAGGAAAGTTCAGGAAGAGAGAATATTGTTGGGTGACTGCGTAAGTTGCATAGGAGGGCTATATCCAACCAATCAGGAGGTCCACGATCGCCATGTGTTATGGTGGGAGAGGTAGGAGCAAGCACAACCAGATTTTTTCACTCTATATAATGCTCCAGAAGGCATCCACGACTGTTGGTGATGGTGAAGTTACAGAGTGTGCTCTTAGCATTGTAGTCTCCCATAGCTACAGTGGGAGAGCCAGTAAAAATGAGGTGTAGGTCTCGCTGAGAGATCGCTCTACTCGGTGGTATGTACACCGAGTAGATGTTGAGGGACCCCTTGTCAGTTGCAACTTGGATTTCCGTTCCTTCATGACCATCAAAAGCTAGCAGGTGAAGGCGATGATGGAGGATATTCCTTTGAATGTATACGGCAGTCCCACCATAACCATCCGGACGATCAGTCCTATGACAAATCATTCCTGGAATGGTGGCCTTATAACGTGGAGCTAGATGTGTCTCCTGAACAAGGAAGATGTTGATTTTGTTCACAACAATGAAGTTGGTTTTGCTGAGTCAAGGAAGCGATTTGAACGAAGTTGTCCAACACGCTCGACTGGATATTCCAGTTTCTGAAGTAGTTCATGGACGTCAGATTCTGTGACGTACATGGGTAGGTCTTTTAAAGTCATGTACATTAACTTCTCAATCAGGCAGCAAGGTGGTGAGGTACTGCACCTTGCAGTCAGTTAGAAATTTACGTATTAACCTTTGATCAGCAGGTGTGACAGGGAGGAAAGCAGTGGAGCTACTCATGTTTTTGATAGTGAATTTTGTATCTGAGTGACCATCATGTAATGCTTTTGTAAGTTCACGGGCTTGTCCTGGGTCGCGTAGGAAGATGGGAGTGGTCTTGTTTGATTTATTGGTTCCTTGAGCAATAGTGGTAGGTTGAGTTTGATTGAGGGGAGGTGGGGTAGATTCATCTGCTAGATCCTCTTCCATAATCTCAGCAGGTGGAGGAGGAGGATTAGAGCATTTATGCCTCTTCTTATTTGTCTCTGAGAGTGATGGAAAGTCCTCAGCCATGTCTGTTTCTGTGAGGACAGCAAAACTGTTTGATGTCTTGGTTGGTGGTGTAGTTGTTGTGTTATTAGAATCCTTGGCAGTCCGTTTCAGTGCAGGTGTTTGTCAGGAGTTCATTTGATATTCATTATGCTGCATTAAGTAAGTGGCAATAGTATCGATCCTCAGACGAGGGTAAGAATAGATTTTGAAGGCAGTGGCCGTGAGGCAGACATTCTTAGAGGTGGGGACAGAGAACATTTCTGCATCTGCTTGGTTAAGGTATTTTGTCCTTGCTTGCCTTTCCAGTTTTAGAATCCGTATATCACCTCTAGATAGCGGATAGCTTGGTTGCACTATCAGAGCTTCCCCATGAAGCTTGAGATATCACCACTAGCCAGGTAGTAGTCATCAGAAGTTGGCTCCAATGAGTTTGGCAGAGGTGTAGACATAGCAGTGCTCATAGCAGTTTTTGCACAACTCGTGCTAACTAAAGATGGGTGACCATTTGGGGTGGTGTGTGCCTACATATTAGCTACAGTTGGTGATTTAGTGGCAGACATGATTAGGTTTAGGTATTGACCAATTGGAGCAGCCAATACAAAAACCAATCAGGAAGGGTAATGCAATGACCAATAAGGACAGAGTATGGTAGATTAACCAAAAAGGGGTAATGAGGCCCCTTTTTGCGTGATGTTGGCATGTGATAAGAGGAAAAAGAAGAATAAGAATTAGATAGAACAAGTCTAGGGAGCTAAAGAGCCGAATAGTAGAGGACCAACCTTTAAAAGACGCCTAAAAGTCAGTCCCAAGGACTGTTGGCTGCAGCCTTACTATTCTACCCAGTCACTTTGTTAATATTGTAGCTTTAGCTGGCTCCGATCCCATTTTCTCGCCTCCACGAGGCTAGTCGGGCTCTTCTTTTCTTCTGCGATGCTTGCAGTACGAAGTCTCGAAGTGAAGTGAGAGTAAAATTTCTGCCGCAAGTGTGATGAGGGAGTCATTCAGAATGCCCACCCATATATAATCTGTGTGTGGAGACCTTTGTCAGTGGAAAGGTATATCTTAGTAGGTTGAGGAATGCTTATCTGATCCTGATTTGTTCTGTTTTCAAGGAGGGTGTTCATTTCCAATACACCTCTTTGGTTTCTGCTTCTCCTAAACGGGTGGCTAGGGCTAACCCAACCCTAGCCAGTTGGCCAGGACTAGGTTATTAACCGTTTCATCGATATGGACATCATATGACATCAAAGTTTAAATGCTGCAAACTGATATGGACGTGTATAGATGTTCTGTGCATACATGCATTTAATGCTTATTTAATACCAGTTATTTTCATAAAATAAGACCTGAAGCTTTCTTGGCGACGAATATGCTCACTTTCTTCTCGGGTAGCTAGCCAGGTGAAAAGATGATTAGATATCAATGTTTTGGGAGTGTGCATCTCTCATAACCCGTTTCGGGTTATAACATTTATAAATATCCTGAACATGGGAGAGATGCGCACTCCCGAAACGTTGATAGCTAATCATCCTTTCACCTTCCTGGCTGCCCGAGAAGAAAGTGAATTATTTTCATCTTTATATTTTACAATACATTTAAATAAGTTCTATAAGAGATAGAAAGTTACTCTTAAAGGTACCTTTTTTTTAATGTTACACCTCAAAGCATAGTTAAACACACCAGGTCATGTCTTCACATTCACATCAAATCATACTGGTTTCCTTGCAAACTCCTTTTTCACAACACACATTTTTTAAGTGGGCATGGCATTTTTGCGGGAGGTGTTATTCTTTCAGGAAACTGTTTTCCCCTCAAGTATGAGGGGTGCTAAGGTGGAGGATTTCTTACCCCTAGTATGAAGAGGCCTCTGAATGTTATAGTGCTCAATTAGGCTGTAAGCTATTGATATGTCCAGGAAGGTCAGTTTCCTGCACAGGTTTTCCAAATGACTAAACAATTGTATATAGTTATATCCAGCTGGTGTAAAAGCACTTTTTATACCATTTAACAGTTTTTTGTAAAGAGGGATAGCTTGTAATAATGATCTAGTAGATTCACACCACCCATATTTGAGCAGTTATTTCTACCTAAAAAATGGAGCAGCAAACATGCCATCTGTAGACCAGTACTACATGTCCATGTAGATTTACAAATAACATGCATATTGTCCACTTCTGAATTCTCCTCTTAGCCCCAAAATTGCCTTTAGAGATCAGGGCTTCCTTCACCCTACTCACATATACATTTGTTTACATAACAGTGAGAGACACTAAGTCAGCAATAAAAAGGAACAGTGAAAATAGTTGGTTGGCTGTCAGAAGTTAGCTGTACACCAGAAAATATGTCTATTTGTCTGTGTCTATATGTCTATTTGTGTTTTAGTTATTTTGACCACTCCACAATGTTGATTCTTCACAAACACTGCAGGAAGCAGATCGTTTTCTTCCTCACTGCTACTTATATCCTCAGCACCTCTCTCAAAATCTGAAAACTCTCCATCAATATCCAAATCATGTCAAACAGCAAAAGGACCTTCACATTTTCTAAAGTGATATCAAAGTGTGTAGCTTGTACACATCGTATGCAAGC
Organism: Mantis religiosa; assembly: GCA_030765055.1. NCBI lineage: Eukaryota > Metazoa > Arthropoda > Insecta > Mantodea > Mantidae > Mantis > Mantis religiosa. Next base: position 180,471,484 of record CM060950.1, read on the forward strand.
TAATTTATTTGCTGTATTTATAGAATAAGCCATGGTTAACACTGAAATTTAACAATTTCAAATTACTTCCCATAGTTAAAAGAAATCTCTCTGAACTGTGAGAGAGTGTAAATAACTAAATTACTGACTGCAAACCCCTGCATAAGGCTACCATAAACCAGAGGCGGCTTCTCAATAGGATAGTGTTTTTGCACTACAACCAAAATGCTGGGTCTCTCTTTAATGCAATGGCGCATTCCATTTGGAGTTTGTTTTGACCTTGTCTACTTCAATGGACCTTAGCGTGCTGTATTGTTTGCAGGTGCTGAGTAGTTCACTCCCAGATGCATACCACTGGCATACAATGGGGAGGTATAGGGCAGGATGAACCTATGGTGTGCCAAGGCAAGTAGAGGGGAAGTGCGGGGCATAAGACTGCATGTGGTTGGTTAACCTAGCAGCCAGAGAATAGTGGATGCCAAGCCTTCTCCTTCTGCTTTCATCACAGCAGTGGCATCTATTGCTCTCATGTTAAATGTTCAACTATTGGTCAACAATTACCTGTCAGTACATAGCCATATGGTTTGTGCCATGTTTTAAGTAGTACATCAGAGTGATTTATTTAAATACAGGTAAACTGTGTTATAAGGAGAAACAATGAATTCCATACAGTGTCTTTTAGCACATCGTTTTTAAAAAATGAGCTTAGAAGAAAAAACTGAAATTAAGCGACTTGGAAGACCCACGCCAAATCTAAAAATCACACAGGTAGTTAAAACAAAAACAAGATGTTTTAACAGGAACTTAAAAAAGATGTATATGAGAAATATAATTGAATGTGTGGTTGTGATATTAAAAGTGCCCTGTTTTGCTGTCCTTGCATTCTGTTTGGTGGTGTAGATCATGGACAAAATGTGGCATGAATGATTTGCAGTATCTTCATGATCATGCTAAAAAGCATGTAACTTCAAAACTGCACATGAAAAACACAGTCAGTTTTGCTATGCTTGGCATTGTAAACATAGCAAAGCAGATGGGCAATGCATATCGGGGCATTCCATAAAGCTTTTTTTGAACCTGAATAGGTGAAGGGCTTAAGATGGTGAAACAGTCATTACAATGAATTGGATAATTTTAGGACAAGGTGTTCTGTGTAATTAATCAGTTCTACTTCAGAAGTAGTCGTATCACTTAATGAGTTGTGCACATTTATAATTTTAAACAAAACTATGAAACTATGCACCTTTTAGCAAATGGCACTTTTAATATACGTACCCTAAAATGCTAAATACCCTTTCCCATTTCTTTTTCAGGGTTTTTACAGGTCCCATTTGTTTAATTTTCATTCTTTTGTTGGAAACACCATTTATATGTACACAATATGCTTCTTATGTCAATTTGGTTACTTCTTTCACAGGCTGGTTGTCATACCATTGAAAGAAAGTTACACACATTTAATAAAAATACCTTTCCACCACTTCTTAGTTGCTTGTTGCTTTTATGTTTCTGTATACTACTCTGAGAATTTGAATGCTCCACCATAATGACTGCACATGCATTATGGAAAGGATGGGCAAGAGAACATTGCTTGCCGCAGTAAACAATGAATTCAGGGAGATACTGATTATTTTGTGATAAATAAAAGTAAAGTAGTTGAGCTCATACATAAATGCTTTGAAAATTGAATTTTTATACTTATTCACAGCACTCATTATTTGAGTATATCAATTAAATTGTAATATATGAAATGTAGTAAGGAACTATTTGATGAAATTGATGTTAACTTAAAATGTGAGAACTTCCTAAACACATTTCTGTATTGGTTTGATATAGCTTTTCCTTTAGAAAAGAAATGCTTTAAATCACAAAAAAAAGAAAGGGTGGATAACAAAGGGAATAATTATATCCAGCAATAGGCTACGGTTTTTGTCCAGGCTAGCAAAACATGGACAAGTAAATAATGAGACCAAAGAGTATATCAATAGGTACCGAAAGATCTATAAAACCATTATAACTGAAGCCAAAAGAAGGGAAAATGAAAGATTCATACTAAACTCTAACAATAAAACAAAGGCCCTTTGGACATTAGTTAACCAAGAAACTGGAAAATCTGCCCCAAAAATCAATATTAATGAAATAAATAATAATAATAAATAATAATAAATAATAATAATAATAAATAATAATGATAATTAATAATAGTAATAGTAATAAATAATAATAATAATAATAATAATAATAATAATAATAATAATAATAATAATAATAATAATAATAATAATAATAATAAATCACAAATCCAGAGGATATTGCAGTCTTTTAATGCTTATTTCACAGACATTGCAGAAAACTTAGTAGCTCAAAATATTAACCATATAGGGTGTCAGAAGAATGGTTACAACATAAAGCAATGCAGTCAATCAATTTTTATATTCAAAGTATAAACTTGAAAGAAGCGTAGGTACAGTGAAGCACAAATTAGCACAAAAGTGAATTGAGAAGATATTGACACATTGCTTCACTCACACTGTATATTCACAGGACATGTTTCAAGAGCTTTTGCTCTTATCATCAGCTGGTACTCGATTAGTAGATATAAATTGTAGTGAGTGAAGCAGTGTTTCAATTTCTTCTCGATTCACTTTTGTGCTAATTTTTATATTGCCTGTTACGGAATTGGAATTAGAAAGTGTAGTCCAGGGTATGAAGGCCAAATATTCATCTGGAGTTGATGAAGTACCAGATGTTATCATTAAAAAAGTTATACATCCAATAGCTAAGCCACTAGTCATCTCTATAATGCATCATTGCAATTGGGTGTATTTCCAGATAAGTTAAAAGTATCAAAAATTAAGCCACTTTATAAAAAAAAGGGGAGAAGAATAAAAGAGAAAATTACAGACCCATATCAATCGTATCATCATTTTCTAAAATATTTGAAAAACTGGTTCATAATAGAATGATATCATTCATCTCAAAATACAATATTCTTTCAGAGGCCCAAAACGGATTTAGAAAAAAACAGATCTACCATAACATCCATGGACAGTTTAATAAATAAAATTCAAGAAGCTACTGATAAAAAATTAGTAGTTGTGGGTTTATTTTTAGACTTAACATAAGCATACAATGTTTTAGATCATGAAATACTACTCAGAAAATTAAATAAATATGGTTTTAGGGGTATTATGAATAATTGGGTTAAATCCTATTTAAGCGATAAAAAACAGTTTGTAGAACTTCAGTTTGAAAATAAAGGAAAATTAAATACAGTTCAGTCCAAAGTGAGAGAAGTTAGGCGAGGAGTTCCACAAGGATCAGTTCTGGGCCCCTTGTTATTTTTGTTGTACATAAATGATTTGCCAATTGCCATTAATTCCACTGATGTTATTTTATTTGCAGATGACACCAACATCCTAATAAAAGGAAACAATCAAGAAAGTGTACAGACCAAACTCAGTGATACTCTATGTAAACTGCACATATGGTTTCAGACGAATGAACTAATTATAAATAAGGAAAAGACTATGGCCATTTCATTCCATACTTGCCAAAATAGAAATGTGGTCAAACCTCCAATAGTATTTGATAAAACAGCCATTAGCTACAATAATAAAACAAAATTTTTGGGATTACATATGAATGAGAACATGAAATGGACCACTCATATTCGACATTTAATAAATAAACTGAGTTCCATTTGTTATTTGCTTAAACATTTGAAAAGCTTAATAAATTTAGCAGCATTGAGAAATATATATATATATATATATATATATATATTATGGTTACTTTCACAGTCAGTTACAATATGGGATAGTGTTCTGGGGGAAAAAGGCAGATAGAGTCTTCAAACTTCAAAAAAGAGCGATAAGGATACTAAGTGGGGTGGATAACAGACCATCTTGCAGGCCATTATTAAACAAACATCAAATATTACCTCTAGCATGTATGTATATTTTGGAATTAGTGATCCGTGTAAAACAAAATAAACTACAAATACAAAATTACAAAAATGCCAATATTCACAAATACAACACACGTCAGAAAGATGACTTTCACATTCAAAGTTGTAGAACGGAAATCTTCAGGTCTAGTGCTATCAATAAAGGTATAAGATTATACAACAGGCTACCAGAAAATATTAAACAAATGAAGAGCCTTATACATTTTAAAAAGGGAGTAAAACTCTTTTTACTGCAACATTCATTTTATTCTGTAAATGTGTTTTTAAATGTTAATTAGTTTTAAGTGATTGTAAATAATGACAATAGCCATTAATGTAATTTTTATGCTATGATGTGTCTGATATCAATCAAAAGAACAAAATAAATTGAATTGAATTGAATTAAATCATGAAGTAGAGTAAACGCCACATTTGTGAACAACTACTTTTATATAGCATTTCTCTATGGTCTTTATATAGTTTATATTTATTTGCTTTTTCTACTTTAGACTTTTGTTGGATCCTGTATTTTGTTATAGTTTTTAGTCTTGTGTAACTTTTTATATTTATCTTTGTATCTTGAACTGACGTGTCCTATAACATATGTATTATGTTCCAAAGGATGAAATAAATACAAATACAAATATGCACCAACAATAATTTGCTGCAGAATAATATTGGCATCTGGTTCCAGGCTTCATCTTCTTCTTCTTGTACTTCTACTTCATGGTTTTGGACTTTTCAATCTGTTCCAGCTCCAGTTTCATCTGCCCATATATATATATATATATATATATATATATATATATATATATATATATATTTGTCTTCCCTGGTTTCTTATACCTTTGGGTTTATAGTTCGTGGGTATTTAGGTATTCTTTTATTATTCATCCTTTGAACAGGTTTTTCCCATTGATTTCTATTGTTAGCAATAATATGATTTATTCCTTCTTTTCTTTCCAGATATCTTGACTTCATTTTTTGCCTTTTATTTTTGATGTCTGTATTCTAGTACTACTACTTTTTGTTGATGTCCATGTTTCTGATCTGTATATTAGAATTGGTACTGCCATTGATTTGTATATCTTAATTTGATAGCTGCTCTTCATCAGTGGAGAAACATACACTCATGTATGTGTATGTGTGTTCCATGTTATTCTCATTATTACAAGGTCAGTCAAATACAATTGGGCCCGCCTCAGTAGCGTAGATGGTAGCATGTCTGCCTCACGTACAGGAGGTCCCAAGTTTGAATCTCGGTCAGGGCGATTTACCTGGATAAGGTTTTTTACAGGGTTTTCCCTTATCCTGGTAGACGAATAATGGGTAACTAAGCTTCGTGGACCCCGGCTTCCTTTGAGCATCATTTCACCCATTTCATCCATCGCCTGATATGACTTAACATTGGAGGATGTTAATTGCCCCCCCCCCCCCCGCCAAAAAAAAAAATGGGAATATATTTTCCATAAGTTGGTTTTATGTGTGATTGCTGCATGACCTTGGCAATGTTATTGTTTGATATATTTAGTATTGCACAGGATGCTGGGTCACTCCTACTTTTACTCGTTGGTAGTCAGTCCAGTATGAATGAGCAGAAGGTACATATGTCGGTTACACAATGCATCATAATTGAGTTTCTGACTAGAGGAGGATTAAAACCCAGTGAAATTTTCAGAAGACTTCAAGAACAGTTTAGTGAATCCACTATCTCAAAAATCTGAGTTTATGCATGGCTTAAAACTTTTATGGGGGGATGAGATACTGTCGCAAATGAATCCCATTAGCAAAGGCCAAGAACAGCATCACTGGGAAAAGCATTCAAGACATTTGTGACCTTATTGAAGGTCATGAAGGCAGCTGCTGCATGACATTAGGTGAAATTGCTTGTGCAGTTGGCATTAGCCATGGCAGTGCTCCCACAGTTCACAGTGAGCTAGTCTCAGCAAGATGGGTGCCAAGCCTCTTAAGTGAGAACCAGAAAAATGTGGGGAGGGAAATCTCTCAGCAGCATCTAGCTCATTATGAAAGAGCAGGCAGTGAGTTTCTGCACAGTATTTTTATCTGTGATGAGATATGGATGCATCACTACACCCCAAATCAAAACAGGCCAGCATAGAGTGGCATAGAAGTGGACAACGTGCCTGGTGAAGGTCAAGAGTTACCCATCAGCAGCAAAAGTTCTTGCCACCATATTTTTATATTCCCATGTGGTTCTTTTAACTGATTTCCTTCATGAAAGAAGAACAGTAAATTCAGACTACTACTGTTGACTCGTGGAGAGAGTTAAGACTACTTGTCAGACTGATCAGCATGGAAAAACCATCAGAAGTATTCTCCTGCTTGATGACAATGTCAGGCCTCACACTACTGTCTTAACGCATACAAAATTGGAGGAAATGCACTGGACACCTGTTGAACATTTTCCCATGCAGCTCAGACTTCTGACCCAATTACCATCTGTTTGGACCACTAAAAGATACATTGCTATGTCAGCATTTTGACAAAGATGGTGCAATGGAGAAGTTTGTGTGCAGTTGCCTCAACACCCACCCTTTTTCCTTCAAGGAAAATGAAATTGCAAACCAGCATAAATGTTGGCAAAAAATGTATTTTTGTTGCTGGAAGCTATGTAGAAAAGGAAGATATGTGTTTGGTATTTAGATTTTGATTCAATAAATTATAAAAAATAAATTTCCATTTATATTTGACTGACCCTTGTACTATTGCTGTCATAATAATAATAATAATAATAATAATAATAATAATAATAATAATAATAATAATAATAATAATAATAATAATAATAATAATAATAATAATAATAATAATAATAATAATAATAATAATAATAATAATAATATTATTATTATTATTATTATTATTATTATTATTATTATTATTACTATTAATATTATTATTATTACTATTAATATTATTATTATTATTATTACTATTAATATTATTATTACTATTAATATTATTATTATTACTATTAATATTATTATTATTAATATTATTATTACTATTAATAATATTATTATTATTATTATTATTATTATTATTATTATTATTATTATTATTATTATTATTATTATTATTATTATTATTATTATTATTATTATTGTTGTTGTTGTTGTTGTTTATAGGTGTGAATACTGCCAGAAAGGGTTTAGCTTGAGAAGCATGCTTCATGTGCACATTCTTGCAAAACACACTACTGTTAAACCATTTATTTGTGAAGAGTGTGGAAAAGGTTTCGTTACCAGAGCTGGGCTTAATATTCATCTCAAGAAACATAAAACTGATGAGAAAATTGAATATCCATGTGGAGAATGTGGTAAGGTGTAAGTATACATTTCTGTTTATTAAACATAATGCTTTTGTATATCTTAAATTGAATAATATTAAAACACTATTTTTGGAGGGTTATGATTAGGGCCCGGAAGTTGTTAACCTAAAAATTTTCTAAAAATGAGCTATAAAATGCCCTTAAAACATAAATAAAATGCACAAAAAATGTGAAAAAATGACCTATCAAAAATTAACAATTTATTTCATAATAATAAATTAAAAATGTCACAGACAAATAATGAATATATGGTTTGAATTGCCACATTTTAAAATTAACTTTCTTAGTAAATAATGCAATTATTGGTACTAAATAATAAATAAACTAAAAATTCATCAGGTCATTTTCAATTTTATAAAATATGAAAAAATAAGTTACTGTACACATTAGCCAAAACATTTGTTACTTAGCACTGCAGTACACCACCATGGTCATCTTCAAGTTATCAAAATTAAAGAAACAGTGGTTTTCAGCTAAAACTGTCTTATACTTCAAGAAACTTCTCTCCACTTCCACAGATGTTATTTGTTGCATATTTGAAAAACACTATGTGACTACCTGTTAAATCCTGTTCAAAAATATCAGTTCTGAAGTTTTCTCTTGACAAGATACCGGAAATCTGATAAACTTTTTGGTATCCTTTATTTTTGTCCAACACAAATTTTAGTTTCTGTTTAATTTTGTCCCCAATCTCACCTTTTATATTATGTATCCTCTCTTCCGCAATAATCACTAATTCAAGCGACTTATCCAATGATATGCCACTTTCTTCAAGGTGGGTAATGGTTTCCGTCAAAACTGTAAAATTTGACATAGTGAAAGCTAATTAACCTGGTTTTGAGTATCAGAAAACATCCTGTGTGCTCTCAGTTGCCTTAGAATCTACCCTATCAAAGCTATGCACTACTTCTCTCACTATTTGAAAATTGTCACAGTTACATGCAGTTAACCATGTACCACACCGTGTTAAAATTGGTGCCGGGGGCAAAGTTATATTAGGGGCTTTTACTTTGAAATGCATAGTTCGGGTTGGCACTTTCAAAAATATTTTCTTTACTGTGGAAATTAGTGTATCTACTTCAGGAAATGTTGATCTGACCTGTTCCGCAATTTGATGACAAACATGGTCCAAACACGTTAACATGCACCATCTTACTGTAAAATGATTGGCTCGATTTTGCCGCCTTTACCATGGAAGATGTCGCATCTATTATAAAGAGGAGCATATTGTCATGCTGTATTCCACTAGGCCACAATAAAGACTTGGATTTATCGAACAGTTTGCATATTTGACAGTGTTTAACAGCTTCCGTAACCTCAGAGGTCAGAAGAAACATTTTTCCGGCACTAGTAGTTTCTAGCATATCTATCACTATATTGGCTACATAACGCCTCTCTGAATCTGTTGTCTCATCAATTGACACATAAATTTTTTTCCCATTCACACATTCCTTTATAACATTTTCGTAGGTAACTTTTACGCAAAGTTGATTCATCTGAAATTGTATGACCAATATGATGTTCAAGAAAATCTCATAATTTGGAATTACTTAATTTTCCTAACGGAATATGTGCACTAACAAACACTTCACATAAATCTTTATAAAAGGAAGATGACTTGTTACCTGACGTTGAAGCCATTTCTTTTAACAGTAACTGAGACGATCGTCTTCTTTTTTTCACATTTTAAAGAGCTCACAAACGTTTTTCTCACCCATGTTGTACGGTGAACCATTTGTCTGCAGCGACTTAAGTTTTGCGCACTTTACAGAACAATACAGTTCCATCAGTAGAAAATATGTTTCCGCCAAACTCTGAAACACGGGATGCAGTTGACTGTTTTTGTTTCGGTATTTCAATTCCACAACACAACAAATTTACACACCTCACAAACTACTCTCCTTACTGCAACACATCTAGCTCCTGAAGTCCTGACTGATGCAATCTACACGTATTGCATGATGTAATCAGCGATTCCTCGAATTGATGCATCATAAATTCACCAGTACTGTTAGGATGCTGACCTGTGTTAATTACATGTTTAGAACATTTACAAAGTTACTATTTCATCATATATATATATGTGCTATATGCGCAAGATTTCTTGAGCGTTCGGGTCCCAAGTCCTCATTCAGTAGGTTTTGCCTATTTCCGTAAACACAGATGACAACTTTGAAACAGGAAATGTGCTACACACTGTGACATCTAGTGGCTAATATGCTAAGCTTTCACACATACGCCATTTCATTTTGAGCAATTTTGAGGTTAATTATTAGCCACAACAAATCTAAAAGCAAGATTATGTTGTCAGTGTTATGGCTCTCGAAAGGGGATACACTATTTTTCGTCTACCTACGTATAACTGTGATCTGAATGCAACTGAGCTGGCGTGGGCAAAAGTAAAGAATGTTTATAAAGTACGCAATGTTAATGAGAGCCACAAATCTGCGGCAACTTGCTATAGAAGTGACAGATCGGGAAGCATACACTAAGAAGGTCCAGGAACTGGATTTGCAATATTGGAGAAACAATGGTGTAATAGAAATTTGAAATTTGATACAATTTATAATTCACAAATGCAACATAATCATGGAACGAGAAATAAAAATAATCTAAAACCACCCATGCACAGATTAGCACTGTATGAAAAAAGCCCACAATATGCAGGAATAAAAATATATAATAAAGTACCTGTAAGAATCCGTGAAATGAAAAACCTCAAATGCTTTAATAAAGCAATAAATAACCTACTAATGGACAAAGCCTACTACTCGATTATTGAATATATGGATGATAAAATTGAATTATAATGAAATTTTTTGTCATTTTGTAATTCTAATATTCTGACAATATTATTCCAAGGGCATGTCATAATTATAACAATATTTGTATATAGTTGTATTGATATTATTAGTAATTATATTATTTGTATTATTAGTATTTATATTATTAGTGTTATTGTTATTTTGTGTCATTATTATTATTTTAAATTTTCTACTGTTGACGAGTCACCTGTTTACTGAATTTTTACTCACTATTTGTAAGCGTATGTGACAATAAAGCATCTTATCTTATCTTAGAAAATGCAATTAATGAAATTATTAACACATTAGAGGATACAAGTGATGAAAGTGATGCAGTAGACTTGGAAATCGAAGAATCACAAAGCGAGTGAGTGTTTATAGCTGTCATAATATTTGTTTAATACTTTTATGTGTTTTATAACAGTAAATATATAAGCATACAGCATATCGGATGGAGTTCAATTGTTTGTTGCCACATCTCATAACTTCGGCACATATCTTTGCTTATCTTACCGCAATTTGGCTGAATTGTGCATTTATAGGTTGACCACACTGCAGAAACAAAAGCGTGTTAGCTTTCTTTTGTTCCCCTCTGCCCGCACAGCACCGTAAATCCAGCGCCCAAGAAATCTTGCACATATAGTAAATGAATTTTTAATTACAGATTATTTTAAAATCCCCCAAAAAGTCCATGGGTCAGGGTCAGGTCAGCCACGGGAATCAAACCCAGGCCTCCCGAATGCGGGCTACAGATGAAAATGCCCAATAAATTTGTGAAAAAGAAAGAAAAGACCGGAAAATGTATCTAAAAGTTAAAAAATTATTTTATTATAAAAATGTGAAAAAAAATGCATTTTGATGACCTATAAAAACCATATATATCCAACGTATTTGTTTTAGAATGCACTTAATTTCCAATAAGCATCGTCTGTGACTGTTCAGAGAAAAGATGACTGACTTTTCGTCAAAATCCGGGTCCTAGTTATGATTAACTCTCTGATTATTTTAGGATTGCTCTTCTTGGCATATTGAGATAAGTTAATACCTTATTATATTAGCCTTAGTAAATGCTTTATCTGCAGAGAATAGGAGATACAAATTAGTTTGTAACATGCAATCTTTTTTCCAGTGGTTGGAAAAATAGGATAAGAATGCCTGCAATGACATGCAGTTTTTAGTTAGTAACCCAAATATTCATTTATTTAAATGTTGCAAAACTTCATAATGTGGTGTTGGTGCTGGCAGTACAAAAAGAATGTAGGACAAGTAACAGTAGATATGTAAATATAAGTTGCTTGGTGGTTGTTTGGATTATTGTTAATCAGTGTAAATTTGTTATTTATCCTTCCATTCAAAAATATGTAATTTCCTACAAATTTTGGGGGCTCATCCTGGATGGATGGAGAATAATGCAAAATAAGAAATACGGAAGACGGAGAAATTGAAGACATATGACACAGTTGTAAAAACGCAACTAAAAGAAGATGAATTACGCCGTAGATGTTTCAAGACGTGCGATAACACGTGGATAGTCAAGATCCCCGGCATCTCCGCTTGTTTTAAAAAAAGTCTCTAGCGTTCCACCGCGTAGAGGGTTGCGGGTTCGAGGTTCCAGCATCAAAACAACAGGTCTAGTCAAAAACTAAATGTAAAAATACATGATGAAACCATTGAACAAATAGAGAAAATAAAATTTTTAGGAGTAATTATAGATGAAAACATGTCTTTCAAACATCACATTGATCATGTAAGTAATAAAATTAGTTCTTATTTATATCTTTTAAGACGCCTAAAAGAGTTCCTAGATATAGAGCATTTAAAGTCAGTTTATTATGGATTAATTTACACATATTTACAATATGGGATTGAAATCTGGGGTAGCACATGTAAGGTAAACATTAACAGGTTATTAATAATACAAAAAAAGTGTATAAGATGTATTTATAATCTAAACAACAGAGAATCCTGTAGACAAACCTTTATAGAAGCCAATATATTAACTGTTATATCGTTATTTGTATATAAAGTAATCATGTTTGTAGTAAGTAAATCACACTCTGTATATATTAAAGACAGTCATATGTATAATACTAGATTGCTAAATAATTACTATAGAGATAATATTAGTAAACGAGCCACAGAAAAGGATCCCCTTACTATGGGCAGAATACTTTATAACAGGTTACCAAGTGATATTAAAGCTCTAAGAGGCAATAAATTTCAAAAAAGACTAAAAATGTACCTAATACAGAAGTGCCTATATAGTATTGATGAAATGTAAATATTTTATGATTCTTGACGATGCTTGAAACTTGTATGAGTCTATAAGCAAATAAATTGAAATTGAAATAAATTGAAATTGAAATTGAGTCCCGCCCTGGGCATGGGTGTTTATGTGTATAGTGTATGTGTGTGAAATTACAGAAAACAGATAGGTAATTAAACGGAAACAATAAAAAACGGTTAAATAAGGAAAAGAAAAAAAATATATCTATATCCATAGATATATATATATATATATATATATATATATATATATATATATATATATATATATATATATATAAAGAAAAGAAATCTCAGATCATGAGTACAATATATTTCTCTATGTTAAGATGTGAATGTTCAAGACGGATGCATGCTGCTAATTTGTAACCAGACAAAACATAAACTATTACACTGTCAACCTTAGGCAAGACAGAAAGGATTAGAAGAAACATTTTGATGCAGTCAGTAGCCACAAATAAGACCATGCATAACTTTGTGTTTGATACGAAGGAGATAGGTAGAATAGACAATGATTAAGAGAATTTGGAGGTTTCCAGTTCTCACATGGTGATGCAAAATACGATAAGATTAAATTCGTACAGGATAATTTTAATGAATGCTATTTGTTTGCTGTGTGTAATGTTTTGTGCGTAAGCTATGAAGGAGACAAGAATCAGTTAATATCACAAATCATAACCAATCTGAGCGACTTAACTAAATTTGCGAAGAATGAAGACGATGACGAAAATGAAGATGACGATGAAGTTGAAGTTCTCTCTGACAGTGAGAACAGATTTGAACCAAGGAGAGGCACAAACGGATAGAAGAATCACAAGGTGATGTGCACAGATATTCATCTATCGGTAGCAAGTATGACTACAATGGGATTGATGAATCTTGTAATTTTAAGCCTACCAGATCTTACTTGAAACAGTCAGATGGAGCATTCTCCCTGACATTCAAAGATGTTGAAAGCTGCATACACCCATTTAATGGTAGTAGAATGTATCCTGTTGAGATGTAGATTGCAGAATTTGAAGACACAGCCTCACTCTTCAATTGGAAAAAGATTCAGAAGTTTGTATTTGCAAAGAAATCCCTATCAGGTCTCGCAAAGCTGTTTATTCAAGGAGAAAGAAAGATATCTTCAAGGAAGAAATTAGCTTCTACACTCAAAGAAGAATTCTCGATTGAAGTTAGTACTGAAGACATTCACGAGATGCTCTTTAAGAGGATAATGAAGAAGGAAGAGTCTTGCCAAGAATACTTGCTAGTAATGAAACAAATTGCCAGTATAAGTTCTGTTGAAGAGCAGTCTCTGATTCAGTATATGATTTACGGCATACAGGATGAAGTGAACAACAGAGCTATCTGTAGGGCTAAAGGAACATGAAGGAATTTAGAGAAAAGCTGAGGATCTACCAGGACATAAAAAAGGTAAGAAGTATCACTAAGAAATCCCCTGTAAGAAATACTCCAACATCATCCAAGAAGGCTGAATCGATGCCAAAGAAACAGACAACAGATAACTGTAAGATATGTAAGTACCAATAAATATTATTATTATTATTATTATTATTATTATTATTATTATTATTATTATTATTATTATTATTATTATTATTATTATTATTATTATTATTATTATTATTATTATTATTATTATTATTATTATTATTATTATTATTATTATTATTATTATTATTATCATCATTATCATTATCATTATCATTATCATTATCATTATTATTATTATAAAGGTGTCCCAGTCCTCCTGCAGTGTTTGTGGACTGAAAGAGAAGAGGAGCCTCAGTAACAATTACTCACAGGAGGGACTGATGTATATGGGCATAGGCTCTTTTAAAATATATTTTAAATTTTTAGCAATACGCATTTTCAGCATGCTCTGAGACAAAGATAAATGACTGTTCTAATTACAGTTGAGAAATGTTTGTATTTACTTAAACATGTAAGTACTGAGCAGCACGACCCTGCAGTTGCATATGAGTCTCACATTTGGAGATTCTGGCTTCAAATTTCATTGGGCCAGCCACTCTGAACATAATTTCTTTTAGGGGGTTCCCCAAATAGGCAAATGCTGGGGTGTTTTGCCTTCTGCTACAAATTTCCTGTTCATCATTTCCTTATCCCCATAATTTCCTTTATTTTATTTCTTATGTTTCAGAGTTGTAGGCCAGGCAATGGAGATTGGTATATTGTGATAGGATGGTTAAAATTGCACTGTGAAAAGATTTCTCCCTGGTGCTTGGCTGACCAGCTGGTGCCCCTTCCTGGGAGTGGCTTGCTTTATTCTGTGACCCCCAGGTTGAAGATGGCTAAAGCAGGATCACCAGCATCAGGATATGTATCATTCTGGAATCATTAGAGACCTCAATCTTTCTAGCATGCCTTGTCATTTGGATCTGGTCAACCATCTGGTGGTTTTGTACTCGTGACTGGAGACCCCTATGTCAACTAATACTAATCCTAAACCTTTAACATGTGATAGTTGACAGTTTCTGGACAGTCAAGTGGGCTGTGCTTTCTTATCACATTGCATAAGGAACATTCAAATGAAAATGAAACAAATTGTATAACAAGCATGGGACAGAAATTGGTAATGCTGGTAGGTAAGTGCATAGAAGTGCCCTCTATTGAGAATCAGGACAGAACAGTTTCAGCATTCACCGCTTTGCCATTTGTCGGTTACACATGCTTGAAATAATGTTAGCAAGGTATAATGCAGTTTTTGACAGTGGGAGGACTGTAGGAGGTGAAATTCATTACTGAATATCTGCTGTGCATTGTCAACATAATATTTTATATGTGTAAGTGTTTGAGTGGAATAAACAAGTTCAAGAAGGTCAGGTGTCATTGGAAAATAACAGTCAGCAAGGACAGATTCATTGTGGTGGATGCTGCCATTGGAAATGACTGACAGCAGACAGTAGATGACATTCATATTGAGCATTGGTCACAGTATTGCTCATACCATCTTGGCAGAGAGTCTGAAGAACTGGAAAAACTGTAAGCAGTGGATTCTCCACAGCCTAAAGGAGGAGCAGAAGTTGAGAGAATGTCGACATCACTCCAGCACCTGGAATGGTATCACATTGAAAAATGTTGTTTTCTGTCCCATATTATTGCAGAAAATGAAAACTTTTCTTGAACCTGAACTAATCAAATTTTGCAGTTCTTCTTGTCACTGTTCTATCTTTATCTCTTCAGGTTGGCCTTTCTATTCAGTTCCTAGAATACTCCTACCAGGCATAGATAAAAAATACTTAACCCTTGACTTCTCCATGCATCCTGGTTGACTGTTGCTCCCCTTGCTAGTTGTCTCGAGTCTTCTTCTAAATTAACTGGTGAACCGGTGACATCAGATGTTACTTTCCTTGTCTTTCATGACTCATTCCTTCTGTTATCACCTTTCTCACGCCACCCAACACCTACCCCCACTCTGTGGTCAGTCAACTTTGACAGAGGCTGTGTAATGACAGGTGTGTATCCTGTCTACTTCATCTATCCTTAAATTATAACCTCTGAAGTTAGGTTTCTCACCTTGTTCTTTCTTTCTTTTATTTTTTCATTTTCATAATAATTTTGTGTTTCCCTTTCTGTCCATGGTCTTACTCTCTGAAGATTCTAGTTTTCCTTAACTTCAATATATTTTTCAGCACACTCTACTTGAAATTAATTGTAACCAATTTGAGAAATATCAGTCTCAGATTTTCTTTTTACAAAGTTTGATTTACTGCCACCAAGTACCCTGTGGAAATATATTTCAATGCCACATGATGCCAACATGAGTCAGTCAGATGCATTCTGAAGATGGGAACACAAGTTTCCAAAACATGTTAACAGAGATTTAAAAAAGTGATGTTAGTATTACTGGTACCAACTCATCTTAAGTGAATTACATCTTAACACATCACTGTTTCTAGCTTCTTCCGTATATAAATTATTTTTCATCTGTTATCAATTAATAAAAAAAATTTTGAAACTCTCAGTTCCAAATTTGGTAATCATTTAGTAGGTTTTCAGTATTTGAGTTTGATTTATGAGTCACTATGTTTACACTCAAACTTCACTTACTTGTTGTTGTATAATTGAAACGTTTTCAAGATCATTCGATCTCATCCTCAGCTGTTTGGTGACTAAATGAACCTTCCTCTTCTTCCACTACTACAGAGCTCCGATCACTCTGCCATCTGGAGTTAGGGGCACTAAGTTTTAATACTTCATTTAATGCCGGGATTTCAAAATTTATAACTTTATCACGGTTTTTGTTTATGAATATTTTTCCCAAATATCCTATTCTATGGGTGTACTTAAAGATTTTAACAGTTGTGGCCAATGTTGTGGTTTTCTGTTCAAAAATGGTGTGAAACTGCAGATTTTTCTGTTTGTTTCAACTTAATGTTCCTCTGGTGGTTAACAAGTTTCTCTTAGTTTTTCCTATGTAGCTTTTTTCACATGTTTCAAAATTAATCTGATAAATTCCTGATTTCAAATTGTTGGGGATTATATTTTTCAGTGGTTTATTTAGCAGGTTCCTCAGACTGAATTTGTTTTGGGGTGCTAGTTTTAAGTTTAGTCTTTTGAAGATTCGTTCAAATTTTCTAAAAGCCCGTGAATTTTATATATTGCCAATTTGTGTTTTTAAGTGGTGTGAGAGTGGTATTTTTTGATATTATCTTCAGTTTTTCCTTTCTCTTCATCATGTTCCTTATGATGGCTGGGTTGAATCCATTTAATACCGCTATGTCTTTTATGTGTTGTTCTTTCAAAAATTCCTCCTTACTCAGTGGGATGTTGTATAGCCGGTGAATTAGACTTCTAAAGGCAGCTAGTTGATGTGAAACTGGGTTGTATTCATTTTTCTTTATGTAATTATCTATGTGTTTGGGCTTCCTGTATATTCCAAAATCTACACCATGATGATTTCTAGTTATCTTGAGGTCCAAAAAGGGTAGGGTGTTGTCTCTTTCTACTTCCATTGTAAACTGGATGTGATTATCTTGCAAGTTTAGTAATTTTAGAGAATCTTCTCTAAGTTTTTTCGGAATGATAGCAGAAACATCATCAACATATCTCCGCCAAAATTTATAAATCTGTGGGAAGACCTTTACTATGTGTGTTTCAAAATAGCTCATGTATAGGTCTGCTAAAATAGGCGAAAGTGGACTCCCCATTGCTAATCCTTTTGATTGTCTGTAGAATTTTTGGTTAAACATGAAGTAATTATTCCTTATGCATAAATCTGTAAGATTGATAATGTCATCTATTTCTCTGGGGTCCATTGTAGTCTGGGTTAGCCATTTTTTGAGGAGTGTAGGTATTTTTTCTACTGGAATGCTTGTAAAAAGTGCCTTAATGTCAAAAGAAACTAGTATGTGATTTTCCGGGATGTTGTACTTCTGTAGGTGATTTATCAATTCTAAGGAGTTCTTTATTCCCAAACTTTGAAATTTGTCATATGATTTTAATTTTCTTACTAACCACTTTGCAATGTGGTACGTAGGTGAATTGATGCCATTGATGTGGGTCTCATGCTATTGTCTTGTTTGTGGATTTTAGGTTTTCAGTACTTGGAACAGTGATCTTTGTCAATAATCCCTTCACTTCTGTTGAGGTTTGTGAGCTTGGATGTATAGAGTATGAAATCTTTGAGAATTTGATCATAAACAACAAAAAGTTGACATTTTGAGTCTTTAGTCAGACTTTTCTTGGAAATCTTCCAGTGCAACATGTGGCAATTTCTGCATTCTAATGGATGATAAAAAAATATCTCAATTTGTTTTGGTTCAGCATATCTTTGTGAAGTTGAATTCTGTTTATTAACATAATAACAGGCAAACACCAATCCTGTTGAAAGTCTTAAACCTAGATGATGCATTAAGAGCTGCCTTGTAGGATTATGCCAGATTTCCCCCAACTTGGAGGAAGCATATATATACTATCAAACTTTATATTAATTTGTATATGGATAAATATAATTTCATTTTATATATCTTGTTTTGGGAGAACACAATGAATTTTTTTTTAACATTTATACATAGGGCAGATCTTTGGTGGTGTTATTCTGGAATGGTAAGGGTTTGTGGGTTAAGCTGAGTAGTGGTGAAATTAAGCAGTTATTAAATGTGGCTGGCATAAAAGCTATTGTAGAGACTTGGTTGTGGTAAAGTGTGAATATTGTCATAGAGGGGTATGAGTATTACTGTCAAGTAGAAAAAGAAGCAGTTAGAGAGGGAGAGCAATACGGGGTCTGGGATTTTTTTATAAAGAGAGATAGAAGTTTTCAGGTTTAGGTAGTGCAGGAACCATGTGATGTTAAGGTGCTGTGGATATTAGCTACAGGATACTAAGGAAAGATGATAAGATGGCATTAGGCATTGCATATAACCCACCAAGTTTATCTGAATTTTATGATCCCAAATTATTCTGTAAATTAAATCAGATCATAGAGATAATATTTAATAAACATGCCGATATAAAATAGTTTTAGTTGGGGACTTTAATGCCAGGACAGGGTGTGAATAACCTCAAATAAGAGCTTAGGAACATAATTGTGGAATAGAAGAAATAGATAAGTGACAAAATAGTGTTATAAAAGCGCTAACAAAGAAGGTAGAAAATTACAGTAATTTTGTGAAGATACAAATATGCTAGGGGAATTTATCAGAAGAACAAGGGAAAATAGGTATCAAGAAATAAAGTAAAGTAATATGAATTAAGTTAAGGTCCACCATACATAAATAACCATGGTGTTGAAATGTATGGCAGACTAAGGGATGAAATAGCAATTCAAGTAATGTGTAAGTAAATAAAATTGTAAAAACTTTTTGTATAAATTAATTGGAAATAAATACATACAAATATTTATATGCACAGTTTGAGATGTCTATACTTCAGCTTTGCTTTCTACATCAGAAATCATTAGGAGATGTTTCAAAGATTGCTGTCTCCATCAGCAACCTAGATTCACTGCTGTGCTTCTTCTGTAGATGGCATTTGGCTGGACCTATTGCACAATGAGATCCTTTTCATATGGAACATCCAAGTTAAATAGATTGTGCTTATTAAGTGTGTATGAATACTTTTTACCAAGCATAGGATTCTGCTGGTTTTTAAGGACCCTTAAAAGCTTAGGTTTTTCTTTCAGCTGATGATCCAAGGACCAAAAATGCTCTGCAACTACTTATATACTCATCTATGTGTATTTCACATTTTATGTCTTGTTTAGATCTTGTATCTATATTTTATTTTATCATCCCTGTGCATACTGTCTTCAATTTTTAAGTTCAATTTATTAAATATCAAAAGTTTTCCCATTGGTATTTTATCCTTTGTGATAGTTCTAAGTATGTTTTTGAAGCAATCCTAGTTTACAGCATATAGATAAATTTTATTATGTTGTACTAGACAAGAACTTTGTGAAAGATGCAACAGCTCTGCTGAGTTTACAAGATATATGAGTAAAATGTACAACTATTACAGCTGATAACATAGTTATTACTGTGGTTAAAAGTGAAAAATTTGCTGATTTGCTATCCAATTATCCAAATTTAACAAAACCTCAATTAATACCTACAAAAATTAAGCATTACCTTCTGTATTTCATTCGAACAGAAGGAATCCCAATATACTGCAAGCCAAGACAGATCCTCAGAAGCCTCAAATTGCTAAATATGAATTCCAATTTATGCAAAATAATATAATTATTTGACCATCAAAATATCAATGTGCTAGTCCCCTGCATATAATCCTAAAGAAAAGTGCAAGCTTCCAACCATGACAAAGCCGATATTTCTTTATTGGAAATTATATGGTAAATAGATTTGATTTGAAATTATTCCTGATTGATCTCAGATTAAAGATTTGCACATATTAAGGGGAAAAAGCTGTTAGGCAAAACTGACCTCTTCAAAACATACTTCCAGATTCCAATAGCTAAAGAAGACAGACCTAAAACCACCTTTGCTACTCCATTTGGATTATTTGAATTCAGTATAGCCATTATATCACTCGCTGTTCTCTCACATTGTTCAATAAGAATTGCCTTAATTTCTCTTATATTGGATTCGTGTAGGGAAGCCTTTAGAGATCAAAAATAATGACTTTACCAAACCTTTATATTTATAAAGCCATTTTATATATGATAAAATATGATTATATATATGATACAAATTCCCAATGCAAACAAATTCAGATATCCACCATCACAACACAAGAAATAAAGGTAACCTTGGTATCACTATGCACAGACTTAGCCTATCTGAAAAGCTGCCAAGTTGTGCTGGTATGAAACTTTACAATGACTGCCAGCTGAAGTTAAAATGTATAAAACCTGTAAAAAGTTCAAAGCTGCTTTAAAAATGCAACTAAAAATGTATTTTATACATAAGAGGAATTTTTAAATCAATGAGACATTAATGTATTCAAATTTATTGGTTTTAATGCTATGTATGTATATAAATATCAAATTTAACTGGATTCAGTTGTGTATTAACACCATATTGAATTACAATAAAGTAACCTAAGTAATCAATTGTTTGTGAAGTGAAATTAGTGAGTTATATGTTAAAATTGCTAGTAGGTTTGCATGCCACCAATCAGTTTTACTTCATCTGGAAAGTTAAAAAAAAAGCAATAACTTAAAAAAACAAGAATAACTGTATTTAGCATAATGCATATTGTGACTTTGTGGGTTCGTAGAATTAAAAGTCCAACTTGCAGAAATTCAAAATATTCTTTATTTCCATAGAAATACACTTTGGTCAATCCTTACAGTAGCACAGTTACGTCACATACACAATTACGATCTTCCAAGGTTGTTGACCACAACAAGGAGCTTGTTCGCCTCGTGGTTTTTTTTTTCTCCCAATTTACATCCTCCAACGTTAAGTCATATCGGACGATTAATGAAATGGGTGAAATGATGCTCAAATGAGTCCGGGGTCCATGGAGCTTAGAGTTACTCAACATTCGTCTACGAGGATCAGGGAAAACCCCAGAAAAACCTTATCCAGGTAACTCGCCCTGACCGAGATTCCAACTCAGGACCTCTTGAACGTGAGGCAGACATGCTACCATCTACGCTACGCCTGCCTCATTACCGTGGTGGTAGAGTGTCTGCCTCACGTTCAAGAGGTCCCGAGTTCGAATCTTGGTCAGGGTGAGATACCTGGATAAGGTTTTTCCGGGGTTTTCCCTTATCCTGAAAGACGAATGTCGGGTAACTCTAAGCTCTATGGACCCTGGGCTCATTTGAGCATCATTTCACCCAGTCCATCATCCGATATGACTTAATGTTGGAGGACGTAAAATTAAAAAAAAACAAAAAAAAAAACAAGGAGCTCATTTTCAAAACACACCAGTTCCAATTACAACTCTCTTGTTGAGACTCTGTTTACAACAAACACGCTGGTGTGTCGCGATCTCTTATATATACCTCCATTGATAATTCTAGACTGTTTTAGAATGTTCTCTATCAATCAAGATGTCACTAGAATTTTCCATTTATCTAACTTTATTTGTTTCGGCAGACCTTTTATCTCCATGCTATCATTATATTTTTCGGCATACTCTTTATCTCTGTGTTGCACTATCAGTTCCTTTGTGTGCACAAGCCGCGCTATCACAATAACGGGTTCACGGCAATATTGTCACCATGTGGCATTGTTGTGCTGCTGCCACAGGCCTGAGCCATGCATGTAGGCAGGAGAGAAAGAGACAGAGAGAGACTCCGGAACGTTCTGCCCTTTGTTGCCATGAAAGTTGTCGGAAGGTCTGTAGCTTACTAGAAACAATGGCTGGTGAGGTATAAATACCCTGATGAAGCCTGTCAATTTCATGTCTTTTTATTGCAGCAAAAGTTGTTTTAAATTTCTGCAAACCGGATTTCCAGATCTACATAACCCACACAGTCACAATATATTGAAATATAGATGCAGTATAAGCTAAGATTATTGTGATAAAGAGTCCCAAAGGCAGCTTAATATTGTTTCTTTGCAATTTCTTTAGATTTAGAGAAAACATTTCCGTTATGTTTAATTTTCATTATAAACAAAGTTATTTTTGTTTTATTGTTCATACAATTGTCATTTACGCTTTTATAAATAATACAAAACACAGCAAAAAGCAAATACAGTAATGCTCTGTTAACTTCTTTAGGACTACACAGGAAACTTTTAATGAAAATTTTATTCATAAACTTGAAAAAATTTATGTTACTGAATAACTAAGAAACTATTCTAACGTTACAGTATTTTGTTCTAAGAATAAGGGTAAGTGAGAAAATGAAGAAAAGTTGCTGGTTTCAAAGGAGGTGCTCAAAATGGCAACCTCTAACATTATGCACAGACTACATTGGTGCAACAAAGATTTCTTAACCTGTTGAGCATTCCTGATGTATAACAAATCTAATCATTGGCTCTATGGTACAGGTAACCAGCTACTTTTCAGGATCAATTGGTGATATGTACATCATAGTCTGAAGATGACCATAGGAAAAGAAATCCACGAGACAGAAGTGAAAGTGAAGATTTGATCAAGACATAGTTGGGCTACATCTTCCAATTCAGAATTGGGAAAGACTTAGTTTAGGTGTGCTTATGTGTTTATAGCATAATGTGCAGTAGCTTTATCAACCTTTGAATATAGTTCCTACCAACATTAAGTGACACTTCTTTCAAAAGGCTTGCAATTCATGCTTAAATGTTCCATATCACTACACACATACTTGTTTCAGCAGAAAATGAAGAGCCATTAAATAGCATATGTACGGAGGTGTTACTAAGTCTGGAAAAATACTTTTATACTCACAATCTTATCCCAAATATTAATAAAACAAATTACTTACTATTTTCACTGGGCAGGAGCTATATCTATAATGAACTGAATTTGACATACAAAGAGGAAAATATATCTAGAGTGCAAAACACAAAATTCTTAGGCATTAACATTGATGATAATCTCTCCTGGCAAAATCACATTTCGACTGTTTACTTTAAACTTAACAAGACTGTGTTTTTGTTACATCAGCTAGTTAACATTTTACTTCCTCAAGCAATTCATAACGTATATTTTTCTTTATTTCATTCACATCTGGAATATGGAGCTGTGTTATGGGGTTCTGCTGGTAAGACTCTTTTTGCACACCTATTTTCAGTCCAAAAGAGGGCTATTAGAATTTTAGTTAACTTGCCACAATCTGAGTCATGTAGACCATACTTTAAGAAATTCAAAATCTTATCTCTCTCTTGTATATATGTAAATTATGTTATTTTGTATGTAAAAGAACACTCAGCAGTATCCCCTTGCCTAAATAAAGATATACACAAACACCACACTCGCAGACAAAATGACTTTTTTCTTCAATCACATAGGGGCCGGTTTGGAAATAAAAATATTATTTATGCTGGATCAAAATACTTCAACGTGTTACCAAAAAGACTGAAGCCATCGATAGAAATACTTTTACAAAAAGAGCTCAAAAAATATTTGTTAACCCATTGTTTTTATAATGAAGATGAGTTTCTTATCCATAATGGAAATTAATCACATTTTAAGAGTAGTTGAATTTTTAACATGATAGTATGCACAGATTTATATTATCAATATTTAGGTCAATTTTATAAACTTGTATTCTTTATCACATGACTGAAGTGTCTTAAGAACAATTGTCTATATGTGTATAGTGTTATCTTATATTGCAATTATTTTGTATTATAAACTGATGTGGTTCTAGGTAACACTGTTTTTGTGTATACTATAGGACTGAAAATAAATAAACAGTCGGAGAAAGAAGATACGGGTCAACGTGGTCAGAATTCTCATATCCTCATATGTGATATTCTTGATATTCAGAATCAGACTATTCTTTGAACATTCTTATTGGTGAATAACACAAACAAAATAAGTCCTCCAGTGTTAAGGCTTGTGGATTCCTTTTTAATAAAAGGAATAGAGTTGCTCCTTATACAGGTCTTGCCATACACCAATGTGGTTTGTACCATTGCACATATAACAGTGTGGGAGTTTCCCTTCAATTGTAGATAGGATATTTTCTTCGAACTTGGCATGTGCTGGGTATGATTTGTACTGTGATCCGCTTTATTCAGCATTAATGTTTCACATTTTTGCGAACATAGATCTACAGACTCAGGAGTATTTTCATGCAAACTCCATCTATTAGAATATCTTTTCTGATAAATCTGTGCAGTGTCAAGCATGATCTATCTGTCCATACACAAGCTGTATTATCAGCAAGTTCAGAAAAAGGGAAATTTTGCTCCATTTTTCCTGAGTATTCAACTGCTTCAAATGACTAGTTGTGCACTGAAGGCAGACAGTAAATATTGTGAACTATGTTGATGTGACTGTGTTGACAAAAACAGTAACTACCTATGATTAAGAAACCGCCTCTTTTTGAGAGTCACAGTACTTCATGTAATTTCTTGTTTCACATTAGAAACAAGCCATCTGGCTACCTCTTAAAAGTCCAGATTTATACCATGACATGGTAGCCATCACAGATTATTCCTGGTGTTAAAACTGACATCCATGGTCTGAAGTAAACTACTAAATGATATGTCTTGTTATTTTTTACATAACTGGATGTACTCTCATTGCAACAATTCTTGTCTATGTTGAAGAGCCTTAAGCCAAGATGTCGGTACATCACATTCCAACCATAATTATTAGATGTGAGGGAATGCAGAAGTAATCATTGCCTTGTGCACATGCATGTGCTTTGATTTCGCCAGTTTAATACATAAGCATAGTATTTTTCACATGGAGAAAAACAAAGAGAGAAAAGGTTTATCAAATCCAGACTTAAATATGAATTTACATTGAAAAAACTATTTGTAGTTGGTTTTTGACACTTTGACACTTACAAAATTCCTCCAATCACGCATAATGAATTTGTATGTTTATTCCAAACCACATTTGGGCAGTCTAACCTTGGCGAAAGTCCGGTGAAACCTTCCCTGTTTGTTTAGTTATCAGCTGTTTTCCAATGCAGGCATATATTAGTCTACATTTTAAATTATTTTGACATGGCTAAATTTAGAAAACCTAATTCAAAGAAATTCAGAAGGTTTTTCTAAACCCCTAAGGTGGTGTATTGTGCTTCTAATGGAGACTTTTTACATATTCTGTTCTGCTACCTTCTGATTGATCCCAGTCACCAAATACTTTGATTTCATATAACTCATTAATTTGAATAATAGAGCATTACTTCCAATCTCAAATTGTTATTTTAGGAACCATCTACTGACTGTAAAATTATGCAATTTTGAGTATCAAATACTTAAGATGACAAGAGTATAAGTTAAACCTTTTCCATCACTGGATCAAATAGTGATTCTGATCACATTCAATTATAAATGTTTTAATACTTCCCTGCAATGCCTAATGTACAGCATTTTATAAATAAACAGCTTATCCTTTTTAGGAATTTAACTACAGTTTACATGATCATAAAATTTCAGGTTGCACACTAGAGGAGGTCTGACAGCTCATCAGAACGTGCATAAACTTGGTCGCCGTTTTATGTGTGATGTTTGTGGTAAAACATTTACTCAGAAGGTTAACATGCAACAGCATGTGAAGCATCACACAGGAGAGAGGCCTTATGCTTGTGAAAAATGTGGAAAGTGGTATGTAGGAGATTATTTTAAGATACTGAAAGATTCCCAATTAAGGCATTATGGAAAATTGTTTCTGTGCTATACTATAAATAATTTTAAGCAAAATTTGTAGTTAGTATTGAGTGAATCGAATATAAACCAGGAATTTATAAAGTAAGAATTCAGTGTATTAATAAAATGTACAAAATTAATATCAGTTTCCCACATAATCACTTGTAGATTAAAGCCATTTTGCAAATGATTTGGCAGTTTTGTATTCTTTACTTGAAAATAGTGCAGGTGCACAAGCTCTTTAACATTTGCATCAACTTCAAACTGCTGTCCTCCCAATGTCTTTTTAAGGTATCCAAATAAGTGATACTCACTGGGCAATAAATCTACACTATAAAGACAGTGAATCTCCTGAAGTTTTTCATTCATTTACATGACAGTGTGGAATATTACGTTGTCATAGAGAATAACATTCCTAATCAGCTGCATATGTCTCTTGTTGCACTCAGCAATATTGTCTCATCTAGAAACTAGCAGTAATAGGTAGTATTAATTGTTTTACATTATGAAAGAAAATCCACCATAACAATGCTGTTGTCACAAAAAACACTTGTAAACATTTTTGGTCCTGACGAAATTCTCCTTTCTTCCATCACTCCATGCTTGTTGCTTCTGATACAGGAGTGAAGTGGTTTGTACATGTTTTGTTACAGTCACATTACAGTACAAAAAATTCTCCCCTTTCCTCCTCATAAAGAAATAGGAGCCTTCAGCATACTACTAGACAAACTTACTTTCATACCTGAGTAAGGAGATAGGAACCCACATAGCAGATACTTTCTGGGACTGAGGGTCAGCATGAATAACAGAATGTGTGCTTCCATAGTTTATTCCTATTGCTGCTGCCACTTCTGAAATGTTCATGTTCCCATTTGTTTTATTTAAGTCACAAACACTAACAATGTGTACTGCAGTAACCGTTGTCAATAGCCATCACTGGTGATGGCAGCTACCTGAGTCTTAGCAAGCATTCTTCCCTGAACAGTGCCTGTAATCTTCTCAAGATACACCTTAGCTGGTAAAAAAAATTGATAAAAATACATTATGCAACAGATCATAAACTCAGTCATCACACTGGCAAGAAATACAGTTTTACTGCACCTATTTGCTAGAAGGAGCAATAACAGACTCTGCCATCACTCCGTATTCTTGGCCCCAAACCAGTTTGTTCACTAGCAGAGTCACTATTGAAAAATCCTGGTTTGTATTCGATTCATGTAGTAACAAAAAGATGGAATTTCATCTATGGTTTAGGCTATGGGTTTAATATTTAAAGATTCGAAGGATTTTTAAAATTTAATTTGCTTAATGGAAATTAATAATGGTTCTTCCACACTAGCCATGTGAAGGACAAAATTGCAAATGTAGAATTAAGCTGAAAAATTTAATACTGTAGCTGGGATTTGAACCATGGATCTTAAGTGTCCATCCAGTTGCTCTAGCAACTGAGCTACCAAACAGAGATTGGAAGTTCCATGGTTCAAATCCTGACTATGGCATCGAATGTTTCACCCTATTCTACCTTAATTTGCTTATTTTCTAAGAGAAAGCATGCATTTCAAATGTTTGTCCATTGTACGCTTTTAAAATTGTAGTTTATCAGTGTGAAGCATTGTTATAGATGCTGTCTCATAAGTAATGTTGTTTTTTAAGAAAAGCAGTTATTTGAAATGTATTTTGACAAGCAGTTAACTAATTTCAAATTATAGACCATTAGATTGTATGGTTTTGAGCCATCGTTCAGTGAGGTTTATTTTCTTGGGATGGTACCAGTCTCTGGACTTCTATATGACATCCACTTTCACTGCTTCAAAGTTGTCAAAATTTCTTCCACATAGAAAATGGGCCATGGATCGAAAGATAATAATCTGATGGTGAATGATCAGGTGTATATTCTGGATTTGGTAGCAGTTGGATTCCTTCTGATTCCTGAATTTTTTCCATGATTGTTCGTGCAGTATGGGGTGTTGCATTGTCCTGTTGCAATAGAACTCTATTTTAGTTAAATAATGCTGGGTATTTCCATCTCAAAATTTCATGAACTCATTCCAATTGTTGAGAATAAAGATCCACATCAGTTGCCTGTCCGTTTGGAACAAACTCCTATTGAATCACACCTTCAAAATTCCACCAGACACACAACATTACTTTGGGATCGAAGTGATTTTTTTTAACGATGACTTTGGCAGGTTGGCGGGGATCAAGCTACTGTTTTGAGGCATCAGGTTTTCGGTAATATACCCATTTTTCATCACAAATGACAATTCTCATGACAAATGTATCATCCATGGGAATACAGATAAGCTGACAACAGATATCCACTCTACGTTCAGCCTGTTGAGGTGTCAGTTCACGAGGTACAGATCTGCAGCTTCTGCATGAGTTCCCAAGTAGCTTATTGTGGCGATGTATGGTATCTTTTGATGCACCAAGTTCTTCCGAAAGACTGCGACTACTCTTTTGCAGATTTTCTCACAAAACTTGGTGTGTATTCATACTTTAGGTCTTTCAGAACATGGTAAATCTTTAATGTTTTCATCTCCATTGTTGAAACGTTGGAACCATCATTGTTTTACATACTCACTAATGACACCTTCTACTTCCACTTCTCACATTCTTTGAGCTGCAGCAGTGGCTTTATAATCTTATTTCCAGTAGTGTTTTAGAAGGACTCCAGGTTCAAACTTTGTTATCTCCATTTTGTGATTGTTTATTAACAACTGAAGACTGATGCATTCTTACAATGTACACACACTAGCTATGGCATCCTGTAAGTAGTATTGCCAAATCAAAGAAATGCAATAAATTTTCCAAAATGCTAAAATCAAACAATCGACATTATTTATGAGACAGCCTGATAGTAATAATGTTACAAATCCTGTAGTTATTACTTTGATTCTAATAAAGCCAAACCATACATTGTAGGTGACCAATTACAATTCTTGTATTTGCTAGTGTATAAGACACTTTTTTTTTTTTTTTTTTTCAAAAGTTTGAAAGGCAGGATGCATCTTAATATGCTGATACTCAAGTTTTCACAAATTTATCTATTCAGATTCTGTTCTTTTACAAGTTACACAATTTTTTTCTTGCTTCTTTGTGATGTATGTAAACATTCAAGTCAGATGAGGACACTGGATGCACATGAGCTTTTACTGACAATCATGGTTGTATTAGTTTGTGTGGAGTGGTTATGAGCCCTTTAATCTTTTAAGTTTCTGCTATTCTGTTAAATCATAATTGTCTTAAATAATTTGGCAAGTCATCACGAAACATGTTGGCATATAAACTGTTAATATTTATGCTAAACAACATGGAAATGGGACCTAGAACTTGCAGCTGTATGAATGGTTTAGTACTTCAACAATGCAGGGAAAGCTGAGACATTAGTTGAGGTGTTTAAAAACTGTGACACTGGTAGTGCACTGATAATGTAGAGAACTATTTCTAGTATGATATAAGATTCATATTTGTTAGTAGTTTTAAGTGTTTTATTTAGTTCTGTTCAGTGACTTGGAACAAAATATTTACAGGAACTCACCTTATTAATTCAGCAATTTCTAAATGGACTCGTACTGGGTGTCAAAATCAGTGGCCTTGTGTTTCCGACAAGCTGTTTCATCAGCTGAATGTCTCCCCTTCCATAGCCATGACTTGACATATGGTTCTGGATTAAATGTATGCACAGGAGGTCCAATGCTGCTTATGAAAATAAGTCCGCTTGATTGTGTAACCAGCAGCTTATTTCTCTTTTCGGTGTGGATCTCATTCATGGTACTGAAAGCTCTTTCAGTTTCTGCTGTAGAGATGTACAGTCTTGATTAAAAGTATCAGCTCCACTGGAATTTCCTTGGTCTCAACATACTTTCTAAAAGCATTAATATACCTCCTCTTATAAATCCTTTTATGGAAGTGTTGAAAACGGTGTTGTTGTATAAATTAAGTTAATTAGGAGTCGATTAATAACACAAAACAACACTCACTTTTAAATTTTCCCGGAACCGGTTTCTGAGGTCTTCCCTCTATCTTCAGCCGGACATCGACTAGTTCTCATTGGTGTAGCTGGCAATATTTTGTCTTCGGTCTCCTCTGGTGGCGGTTCGAGGAACTTGCTGAACAAATCTTTCTGGGGGATGTCGAAATTGAATACTTTGTTCCTATTTTTTGAAATAAAGATTTGTTCCCATGTGGACAGTTCTTCTTTTCCTGTTGTATGTTTTAGTAATTTTGGTTCTGGATTTATGTTGTGGGTTTTTTTTTTTTTTTTTTTTTTTTTTTTTTTTTTTTTTTTTTTTTTTCGGCACAGTGTCTACCAGTATCAAAACAAAACCCACTTAAAAGCCAATGTGAAAATATTTTGGAAGAAATAAAAACCAGATCCGTTCACAAGAGCAAACAAAATATTATCCGTTCATTGAAACAAAAAAAACGTCATATACACCAAGGCAGACAAAGGTAACAAAATAGTCATAATGGATAAATCTGATTACCTTGAAAAAATGGAAGAAATGCTAACTAACAGTGAATATGAAACCATTAACAAAAATCCATTAACAGCTTGCATAAAATCATTTGAAAAAACAATAGCAAAATCAAGTATAATATCAAACAAATATGCAGTTAAACCAGATAACCCAACCTTACCTAGACTTTATGGCTTACCCAAAATACACAAACCATCCATAACAATGAGACCTATAGTTAGCAGTATAAATTCACCAACATACAAACTTGCAAAATGGCTAACAAACAAATTCAACTCATTTCCAAAATTCGATAGCCTAAGCATCAAAAACACCTATGAACTTATAGAACACATTAAGGATACTGAACTAAATGAAGAAGACACACTAGTCTCATTTGACGTTAAATCACTGTTTCCCAGCATACCAGTTAAACAACTCCCAACATTGATAGAAAAATGGCTCAAATCACTTGGAATGTCATCACTTGAAATTTCAGATTACATCGAACTTACCAAATTATGCATAGAACAGAATTTCTTCCAGTTTCAAACAAAATATTTCCATCAAACTTCTGGTTTAGCAATGGGCAACCCCTTATCACCCTTCCTGGCCGATCTGTACATGAGTGCACTAGAAATAAGGATCACTAAAGGTTTCCCATGGATGTTCAAACTCTGGCAAAGATATGTAGATGACATATTTGCCATAGTGCCAAAAAAACACATCAGTGATGCACTAAAACTTTTAAATATTCAAGAAAAAAGCATCAAGTTCACTGTAGAAGTTGAAAAAGACGAGTATTTACCATTTTTAGATCTAAAAATAATCAGAAATAAAAATAGAATAAACTTTGGCATTTACAGAAAACCAACACAGACAGACAACTACATAAAAGCTAATGGCTACAATCCAAGATCCCACAAACAGGCAATCTTTAATAGTTTAGCACACAGACTGGTCAACATCCCTCTCACAGCAGAAGAATACAAAATAGAATACAACAAAATTATTGAAATAGCACAGAAAAATGACTTTCCCAAATCACTAGTAGACAAAAAAGTGAACTTAGCAAAAAAGAAGAAACTACTAAAGGAAACCACAACCCTCTCAGCTACAGAAACTAAAATGATCTTCAAAAA
Source organism: Mantis religiosa (assembly GCA_030765055.1). Taxonomy (NCBI): domain Eukaryota; kingdom Metazoa; phylum Arthropoda; class Insecta; order Mantodea; family Mantidae; genus Mantis; species Mantis religiosa. Next base: position 180,503,150 of record CM060950.1, read on the forward strand.
ATTCACTTACCATCCATGGGCCTTTGATAAATTCAAAAAAGTCTTCAAAAAACAAAACATTCAACTAGCTCCAGTGAACCATTACTCCTTAAAAAACCTAATTTGTTCAAACATCAAAGATGCCATTCCATCTAACAAAAAATCTGGTATATATCAAATTGAATGCTGTGACTGTAGTCAAATTTATATTGGAAAAACGAAAAGAAATTTAGAAACAAGAGCAAAGGAACACTTTAGGAACATAAAATACAAACAATTAGAAAAATCAGCAGTTGCCACGCATTTTTGGGAAAAAAACCACAACATAAATCCAGAACCAAAATTACTAAAACATACAACAGGAAAAGAAGAACTGTCCACATGGGAACAAATCTTTATTTCAAAAAATAGGAACAAAGTATTCAATTTCGACATCCCCCAGAAAGATTTGTTCAGCAAGTTCCTCGAACCGCCACCAGAGGAGACCGAAGACAAAATATTGCCAGCTACACCAATGAGAACTAGTCGATGTCCGGCTGAAGATAGAGGGAAGACCTCAGAAACCGGTTCCGGGAAAATTTAAAAGTGAGTGTTGTTTTGTGTTATTAATCGACTCCTAATTAACTTAATTAATACCTCCTCTTGTCTCATCTGGAAAAAGTCGCAAAGGTTGCCAACACTCATCACCATAGCAGATATCCAAAGTAGAAGTGGAAGGTCAATTATTTTTGTAAAGTTCCTTTGAATCACTGATAACTTTTGTCATTCTCTCATGTCTCTGCTGACTAGAGCTGGAACCAAGATGAGATGATGTGGACACATTTTCTATAAACCTGTTATTTAAATTATTCAAAAGATTTCTGAAAAACTGCTTTCTATCAATTTTTACAACCTTTTTAGAATCATGTAATCCTATATTGAGATTTAACTGTATTGGAACACCACAGTGAAGCGAAATAATTATTAATTTTTAGATGAGTCGTATTTATTACACATCTGCTTCACTTTCGTACCTATTTTGAGGACATGTTTCGCAAATCATCGTTTGCATCTTCGGCTCTTATGCGACTAAAGCTTGATCCAGTGGTGTGGGTAATTCTGGAGTTGCTGCTGCCATCTGTTGATTTAGTGATGAACTTAAATGTGGGATTCTCTTCTGGTGGGATTTCAAAGTTCATTAGTTGGTTTTTATGTTTTTCTATGTATATTCTCTCCCATATGACGAGTTCACTATGTTTTTGTACGTATTTTAGTAATTCTGTGCTATCTTCAATTTCATGATTTTCAGACCAGAAATGAGCTGCTATTGCGGACTTATCAATATTTTTGTATCTTAAGTGCCTGAAGTGTTCTTTCTTTCTAGTGCCTATGTTTCTTTTTGTCCTCCCTATGTAAATTACAATTAAATTTACAAGATTAAGTGTAAAGACTGAAAAAATTTACATAGGTAGGACAAAAAGAAACATAGGCACTAGAAAGAAAGAACACTTCAGGCACTTAAGATACAAAAATATTGATAAGTCCACAATAGCAGCTCATTTCTGGTCTGAAAATCATGAAATTGAAGATAGCACAGAATTACTAAAATACGTACAAAAACATAGTGAACTTGTCATATGGGAGAGAATATATATAGAAAAACATAAAAACCAACTAATGAACTTTGAAATCCCACCAGAAGAGAATCTCACATTTAAGTTCATCACTAAATCAACAGATGGCAGCGACACATCTAAAAATTAATAATGTAATCCTATGTTTCTAAATTTTTGTTTTCTGCTACTTTAAGAACTGTTCTGTAGTATTCTCCAGAAGCTGAGTTACACATAGATTCAAACACTTTTATAGTGTGCTTCATTACATTTTCAGCCTGTGTCAGACTTGTCTATCTTTTCTGCAACTCTAATGACAAATCAGCTAACTCAACAAGAGCATCATACGTAATTGCAATATTTTCTAGAAATTCTTAATTTGTTAACATATTTTCTAGACCTTGGAATTTTGCCCTTTCTTTGGAGTCTCTCTGGTGGCCATTTTTGGCCTTACTAAAATGTTTGACTAGTGCACTGTAGTTTTCCCAGACAGCTTTTACAGTTCTCTGGCTTGATGCTACCCATCTGATTGTAAATATTTTCCCAATCTTCTTAACTCTTCTAGTGAAGCAGCACAAATGTTGAGTTCCCTTTGATTTTTGGGAGACATGCTGTATAAAGAATACAATTTGTCAAAGAAAGAATTGAAATGGTTAACAACTGTAACTTCATTTCTTGTATCAGAAAGGGCCTATTCCAAGTGATGGTTTAAACAATTTCACATTACTATATCTGGAAATAACTTTTAAAACTGTGCTCCAACTTCTTTTCTTCTACCTAACATTACAGAGGCCCCATCACATACTAGACCAACTAAATGTTCTGCCAGAAAGTTTTCATTCATCCCATATGAAGAAAGATTCTTCAATATCTCTCGAGTAATAACATCTGCTGTAGTTGATTCAAGTTCTTTCAAGTCTCAGAAAAAGGAAACAACTTCAGAATCATCTGATAAAGCACATCTCAAACATAATACTAAAACAGATTGTTCACTAATGCCCAATTTTACCAACAAATGTTAAGACTTAACACGAGTTTAGCTATAGTTATAACAAAAATTGCTTTTCACCAACAAGTGTTAGCTTAACACTCATGTTAAATCTCTTGTTAAACTAAAAAGCCATATTTCTATTGTTAAATCCTTAGCAATTGTAAATAGTCAAGATGGCAGGCGTGAATGCAACATTTGATGTTGATTTGCTATATTTAAGACCGTCTAAATGGCATTCGTAATAGAGTACGGCCTATAAGGAGAAATGATTTTGAGGAGATATCAAAAGAAAATCTTCTACAGAGGTATAGACTGTGGAAACAAGTTGCTATGAAGGTTAATGCGGAAGTACAAGAGAGGTTAGAATCTGCATCGAAAGGAATATGTCGATCTTGCCTTTGTTTCAAGTATTAATAACTTTGCGATTTTATAAGTCACTGAATTATGTGACAGTACACTGTCCACCTCCCGTCTTGAAACGTTCAAGTCACTTGTCACCTCTGTCCTTCACACCTCGTTTTAAATTTACGTAGTACTGATGTTAGAACATGAATTGAAAGGAATATGCCGATCTCGCCTTTGTTTCAAGTATTACTAACTTTGCGATTTTATAATTCATTGAATTATATGGATAATGCACTGTTCACATCCCGTCTTGAAATGTTCAAGTCACTGATCACTTCTGTCCTTCTTTGCACCTTGTTTTAAATTTACATAATACTGACAAAGTTGTTTCGTGCTTCTAGTAGTGACACATGCATTCGAATTAAATTCGTTTTCATTCTTTTTCCTACATTCACTGCACCCGTCCTCTTATTTTCCACGATATCCTTATACTTCGTCACCAATTCAGTTAACAATTCTTTCTTCATCGATGAGAAATTTGTCCCAAGTCTTCTCTTATTATTTTGTTCACCCACAATTTTTTCAGCTGTGTGCAGATGAAAATGAAAACAAAAGCGCATTGCAGTACATTCAGAAAATAATATGACTCCTCCATAGCCTTCCATAGCTGTAATATTTACAAGTCTCTTGGTGTTAACACATGTTTGGTAACATTTTCAGAAAACAGGTTGGTGAAACGCAAGAAATTTAATAGCTTTGTTAGCGCTGTGACAAATGTTACATTACATTTGTTAACATCACTTTTAACATCTGTTGGTGAAATTGGGCATAACTGTTGTTGATTCGTCAATCATAATACTTATTTTCCTCTGATTTTCCGTTATAGATTTTGCTATTATACTTCTCATTCCCTGTGAAATGTGTTCAATAATATTGGCATAACTAAAATTTGTATGAAGAACTCCTCCCATATCTAAACCGTTTAACTGTTGAAGTTCAACATAAGCCTGTAGATCAACGAAGGGTCTATTTCTTTTTGCAATTGAGTATGCTGTTTGAAATACTTGAACGGTGGTTTCTAGGTGTTTGCATTCATAGTGTCCAAGCAACTTTCAAATATCTTTTTATTAGATTATGATTTTAGTAGCATCGATTTTTTGTGAGATTCTGAATTTTTGTGCTCAAATACTTTTTTTCTGAAGGCTTGTTTGTTGTTGATTAATATTATTTCCATTGGGATGAACCTTGCATTCTGCCCATATTTGCATTAGCTTAAGTCTTGCCCCTTTAGAAACTCCTAATCCTAGTTTACTTTCCTCTTTACATATATTGCAGCCTACATTTTTATTTCCTGCAAATAACCACTTGTTCTCCAACTAAAGATGAGACTCGTTCAAACTGTCTGGAAAATCTTGTTTACAGTAGCTAGGTCCTTGAATTTCACAGTCGATGGTAGAAGGTGTAGAACCATAACCCAGATTCTCCCTTGAATCTGAATCACACGTTTTAGCAACCTTTAACCTAGGCTCTGTCGTTATACTCACATCTTTAATGAAACTGTTGTTCTCAGAATTCCATTCAGTTTCATTTTTACTTGAGCCATCATGCAACTTCTTAGTATTCTTTGATTCTTCATCTTCATCCCCAGCACGTTTTTTTGAACCCAGCCACTAAAGTAAACTCATGGTCACAATTCATTTTCACAGCCACTGGAGCCTGCCTTGGTAGCGTGGTGGTAGCATGTCTGCCTCACGTTCAAGAGGTCCCAAGTTTGAATCTCGGTCAGGGTGAGTTACCTGGATAAGGATTTTTTCCAGGGTTTTCCCTTATCCTGAAAGACGAATGTTGGGTAACTCTAAGCTCTATGGAACCTGGACTCATTTGAGCATCATTTCACCCATTCCATTCATGGTCTGGTATGACTTAACATTGAAGGACATTAAAAAAAAAAAAAAAAAAAAAAAAAAAAAAAAAAAAAAAGTGCCGCTGGAAAACTTGAAATGTATTACGGGGCTTCTAATGTTCATTAACTGCAGAGAGATTCAATAATAATTGCTTCACAGCAACACACTGAGCAAAACAAAATAAAACTTGGATTTACACAAACATAATGAGTGGAAAAAAGTTGTGCTCAGTTCCCGCTCTCCGAATCCTATAGCAGTGTAGCCAATGTTAGAGAACCAGAAAACTGCCCAGGAGTGTAAAAGTGACTATTTTATGAACATGAAACCACAAGGTTCAATATTAGTGCGCTAGAGTACACCCGTGGTGTTTCAGCACTATGTGTAGATTACAAACAATTTTCTTACTGAATGCAAAAATGTTACACCATTCTAAAGCAGGAAAATATTTTGTGGAAGGGCATTCCGGTCCAACTAAACCACTGATTCTGTTGGTAAATTTGTTGAGTTTGACGAAATCGGCAAAAGATAGGCAGGGCCTTTCTTTCCCAATCAGATTAGGTACTTTTACTTTCTCTATTTTTCTGTAAGCAGAGAAAATATTATATTACACCCAAATGATTTCACTAGAAATACATGTTTTGAAGCCTGCTGAACCATAAACAAATTATTTTTTTTTTAGAAAGTGATTCTTGTATACTCGTGTGTGCATGTTTGCATGTGTTAAACTTGGTACTATGTTCAACATCATCCAAGAATTATCAAGAAAATCTGCTGCACCCGAACGTAGAAAATATTTTGGAAAGTTTGTTTTTAGGACATATGGAATACATGTCCTGAGTTTTCTGGGAATAGCCTCTGAAGTTCTCCTTTTTTATAATGACTTCTGCCTAACTAGTTCACCTTAAGAGATAGATAAAATCTTAGTACATAAAAAATTTAGATCTCTTTAAAGCACAGAAATTTTGTCAAAATATTTTGTGGTATTAACTATTTCCAAGATATTGTTTGTTATTGGTTTAAATTTTCAAATTCAAAAAACATTTTTTCAAGAACAGAATCACAATTAATTTTTTTTTTCTCTTGGCCATGCAAAGAGAATGGTATTTCAAAGTCGTCACATAATGACCCATTCTGTAAGAGTTGCTAAAGCCTGTTGCTTAAAGTCTACTGTATTTTCCTAACCCTCTTGCACCTACTAGCGAAGGTGCCCATCCTGCTCAAAAACTGTCACACATACCCTGCCCAAACAATCACTCTTCTCTCTGTTTTTATTGAGATTTTTCAACTCTTTAGTTCCTCTTTTATGCAGCTGAAAAGCTTTGCAAATGTTCTTTCTTAATAAATATTTTAGCAACTAGTACATCTTAAATGCTTAAACAATAACTGAAAAATTAAAAACAATACAATATGGTATTTATAAAAAAATTACAAACAAAAACTGTTGACAGTAGCGTATTTATTACTTTGTTGTTAAAAATATTCAATTGCATCTATCTGAATAGACAATAGATTTAAATGTAATAACACTACACATTCTGAGTGTATTATCATCTCTTAAATCAGTATCATACAGTATATTTGTGAATTGGGCATCAAATTACTTTTTTATACAGAACAACTGTAATAAATGTGTATAGATTACATTCTGACTGTTGTTAGTATAGTGTAATGTTACTTGCATTAAAAATTATAAATGAAATAAAATTGAATATGTATATTTTTAGCAATGCATTTTTGGGAGATTTATTCTTGCCATCAGTTGGATTTATTACCAAAATTAGTATAAATAATAAAATACATAAATAAGTTCACATGCCCCCCCCCCCTCTCTCCCCCTCTCTGGATAAACTTTGAAGAGAAGAAATTTCCCTCTTTGCTCACTTCCTAAAACATATATATCATAAAGTTTACTGTTGAAGAGTGGCTTTAAAATGTCATTTTTGGAGGACAGGATGAGCTTATTAGAAAGTGAAGCATTTTCCATGGTACTTCTTGGCCTATTTTTGGCAATATTCAACCTACTAATTCTTTCTCCAGAACAATGTGTGTGCGTGCGTGGGTGCGTGCGTGTGTGGGTGTGTGCGTGTGTGGGTGTGTGCGTGCGTGGGTGTGTGCTGTGTGGGTGTGCGCGTGTGTGCGTGTGGGTGGGTGGGGGTGTGTGTGGGTGTGTGTGTGCGCTAACACTCCCCACCTGGTAACCTGAGCCTTCAGGATAACGTTGCCCCACCACGTGATGGCTGGACCCATTTCTCAGGTGGAGCCACCCAGAGGGCAGAACCATTACCTCCAATGGTAGGGTGATAGTGAAGATGATGGTGAGGCAAGAGGACCTACAGCTTATACCATGGACTTTGAACCACGTTGCGCTTAGGGGACACTTCACATGTGCTAGATAGAGGTGGAGGCGTGGATAGGGCCGACTTTAAAATCGCCACACCAGAGCTGGGAATCGAACTGAGGACCTTTAGCAAACAAACCCACTGCACTACCCCAGCACCCTGCAGAACAACATGTTGCAGGCAGTGAAATAGTGATCTGATATTTTTTAATTGGAAGCTCAACATATGTGTAAGGTCTCAAAACTTTTCTTTTCCCACTAACCCAAAAAGCTTTCTTTTGACATATTGGACCCGTCATCTTGATTATCTGATTCATCATCATTCTCTGGAGTGTCATCTTCATTTTTAGTCTGATAAAATAAGGTCAGCAGGTGTAATAAGTCAATGCTCGTAGAAGTAACTGTATACAACTGGCTGAAAACAATACTTTACTAAGTAGTTCACCATTAATACCATAAGCACTAGCACAAGACATTAATGAGCGTCAGGTTTATTGTTACTTCGTTAGTTTCAGAAATATTAAATGAGCTCTCCAGGCAATTTTTTGATAGTATTAATGAGAGAGATTTAAGGAAACTGTTCTAATAACTGAAGAATTTGAGAACCAAGCAGCTCTGCTCTGATTTTGCCAATTAGGTTGGTTAATGTGTCATTAACCAGTGCTCCTCCTTAAATTCTTTTCTTTTTATTAGTTCCTCAGTTGGGGATGTGCATGATCTTGTGTTCATCTGTGAATCTGTTGATGTGCTTTTTTACTTTCTTCCATCCTTGGTCACTTCTTACAAGCTCTAGTTTTTACTTTGTCTCAAAGATAGTAGTAGTCACTTTTCTATAGTGTATGTCTATTTTATTGCAAACAGTCATTGGTGAAATGATTTTAAAGAGTTATACAGCAATACAAATTAAATAGCCACACAGAGCAAGGTTGTAACTTTCATTTCAGTTGAATTATATGAAACAAGGTTGTTAATAATGCTTGGGACAGGACAGAGATATTGAAAGTTCTTTGAAGGCATTGGTAGAACATAAGAAATATCTGCCTTGGCACAAGCACCATTATTAACAACCTTTTTCCCTGTAAAATTCAACTTTTGAAGAAATGAAGGTTACAATTTAGTTCTGGGCAGCTATTCATTCAATTGTTATAATGGTAACATAATCACATACAGCTTTCAAGAATCTCTTTACTATAGTGTTTGTGTCATTTTCTAATATTTCATCTTTCTCTTAGGACTCTCAACAACTTAGAGCATCACTTTTGCTTAATTATAATTATATAGACTGTATTAATCTTGGTTGATCCTCTGTTCAACTTTCCTATACTTTCTTTTGCATCCAGACAGGAACACATTGGCCTTATGAAGGATAGAGAACATGTTCCTTATCTAATGATCTATATCCACAAACTTCTCAACAACCAAGGCATATCACTGAGAACAACACTTAATTTAAAATGTTTTGTGGGATTCTCTGAGTACAACAAATGTTATTCCATTAAATGGACCTACATGTTTCCTGCTTCATTCATATTCTGATCAACCACACCAATTGTATCAAAGCTGACTTTTTGCAGGGTGATTAACAATGTGAATTACGAATGTTCACCACATGTTTCAGACTTTCTCACATCTTAGGTGGAGTCGGGACTAGTTGAATATATACCCGCCTTATACCCCACATACTTCTTTCACCTGGTAGAGCAATGATGATGCAATGTAAACAAAAGATGCTGCTATATTTACTGTACAGAAATCATTTTCTTTCTGTTCTTTCATTTAGTAAAGGAATTTACTTTACTTTTGGGTTAAGTTTCCTACTACATGAAGTCAGAAACCCCATTAATTTACATTTTAGTATTTTATTAGGTGTTACTAAAAAGTTCTGATGGAAGATTTTGGGTGGATGGGAGAGTATGCTATATCTTCTGATGAGATGAATGAATTGTTGTCTTCTTTGTTTTAACTAATAATAATCTTCATTTAGCTCCTAAAATAAGGGATTAACAAATGTTTGCGTCAGGAGGAAGCAATACACATTTTTTCGCTTTCACTACCAGCCATGTAAGAAGAGAAAGAAATATTAACTCAATTTACTTTAGTTAAAACAAATTTATATACATTTTGAAACCATTTATATAATTTTGTTTGTGCAAAATAATTAAATATAAAAAATTTACTAAATTTTTCTAAAAAAAATTCTGATATTAAAAAGTCTAGATTTATCAGTTCTGTTTAGACTGCAATCATGTTTACATTAGAAGGACCAAATGTAATTTGGAAACCAAAATGAAGGAAAATTTTAGAAACATTAGGTATAAACTGATTGTTAAATCAGCAGTGGCAGATCATTTTTGGTCATTTAACTAGAAATAAATCCAGAAGTTATATTGTTAAAGCAATTAAACAGACTGATAGATTTAAAGGTTTGGGAGAAAATATATATCTTAAAAAATATAAATCACATGATGAATTTTGAAATACTGCCAATCAATTCTGTCAATAAGTTTGTTTTACTTTCAGAAGTTAGTAATAAAAAAATAATCCATCACCTAACAGCGATATAATGACAACAGAAATTAAACACCTTAGCTGATGATGCAGATAATATATTTATGAAGCTAGTCCTGAGTACTGTGAGAAATGTATAATTTCTTGAAAAGATAAGTGAAGTTTGTAACAAATTATTATATTTTATTGTAATATTTGTATTGCTATTATTAGCTTCAGTTTTTATATATTAATTTGAAACCAATTTAAAATATATGAAATACTTTAAAGGTTTTCAAAAATGAAACTTAACATCACTATTCTTATGAGTAAGAACTGTGATAATAATAATAATAATAATAATGTGACTTTGTGGGTTCGTGGAATAAAAAGTCCAATTACACCACTCAACAATGTTCTTTATTTCCACCGACTTACAGTTTAACACTTGCCAATTACACAGAATTACTTGCTGCACACAGTTACAATTCACCAGTCCGTCCGTTACAATTTCACTGTACTCGCGGTTACGTAAGCTCCGGTACACATTCAAAGTTACGTACAGTCTTCCGTTGCACAACCCTTTCGTTCATTAACACGTCACTGACTAACTCTTACACCAAGAACTGCGACTGTCTCCTCACTCACTGACAAAACCAACTCACTGACTGACTAAACCAAAACCAACTCAACTCACTAACTAACTCCGTCTGTCTGTCACATTCTTTATATAGGAATATCGCCGGTTTCTAGTGACCAGGAGAATGTTCCAGATTACGTAATTTCTGGAACCAGGTGGACAGAAAAACAGACGCACAGTTATGTTTCTTTCCGACCGCTGGCTGTCACCACTATAAGACAAACGAGGGAAAGGCGTGGCTAACCGAGCCTCCCCTGTCTTCCGTTGCCAGCTGCTCACAGGGTGTTTCAACGCTCCCCGTTACACTGCTCCCTTCTCAAAGCTGTTCGCCCTCGAACAGCCCCATCGTAGCGTGCGAGGCGGTCCAGGTGTACCACCAGCATCTGCTCGGAGTCTCAGCCAGAAGTAGCGCTGCCGTAGTTTGTGAATCATTCGGTTCGCTCCCAGGTGTCCTCCTGAAGTACCGGCGTGCACTTCCTCCAAGATTTCCGGGACCTCACTCCGGGGAAGTACCAACTGTCCTCTCTGCGCCTTCCCATCGGGTGACTCCCATACCCGGAACAGCACGCCCACTCTGGTCTTCAACGAGTCCCATTGGGCCCAGTGCGACTTGTAGGTGGCGCTCCTCGGTGCGATGTCCTCCCAGGTTAGCCTCGTCCCTGCGTCCACTTCCCTCAAGAGTGGCCCCAAGTCTGCGTCCGCCAGCTGCTCCCTCCTCAGGCCTGCGCTATCCCAGCCTTCAGCAGGCACTGCCACAACTACTCGGACTGCTGCGGCACGCTCCTTCTCTTCCACTCTTGTGCGCTCATGGCCGTCCTGGATCTGCGATAGGACACCTCCAATGCAATGGTCGCTAGCGTCGGTGTCCACAATGAAGGCGCCACCCGGTTGTGGGAAACCCAAAATTGAAGCACTGCACAGGGTCTCCTTCGGGTGCTGGAAAGCGTCTTCGGCGTCCTCCGTCCACACATAAGGCCGGTTTTCCTCCGTCAGGCGGGTGAGGGGTTTTGCGATGTTGTCGGCCTTTCCCTCTAAATCATTAAGGCGGTCGTCTACTTGACCCTTCCGCTTGCCCAGGTTCGTGACGTCATCCCTCACGCCGGCCAACTGTTCTTCAAACTTGGCGACGAGAGCCTCGTTCGCCACCTTCATTTCGGTAGCCGGACCGTCATTCGCTGCTCTCATTTCCGTGGTTAACTCGGCCTTCACTTGTTCCATCTTCTCGGCGATGTTGTTTGCCGTCTTCATTTGTTTCAACTCTGCGGCGATGTTCTCCCTAGCCGTCCTGATTAGTTTCAGTTCCGCGGCCAGGTTATTTCTAGTCTCCAGCGTCTCTGTTAATTCGGCCCGCATTTCTTCCATCTTCCTGATGATGTTGTCTTTAGCCGTCTTCATTTCTTTCAGTTCCGCTAAAATCTTTTCTAATGCTGCCTCCATCGTTGTAATGTTCGGTGATGTTGTTTTCCCGCTTCCTGACACCAGTGTGACTTTGTGGGTTCGTGGAATAAAAAGTCCAATTACACCACTCAACAATGTTCTTTATTTCCACCGACTTACAGTTTAACACTTGCCAATTACACAGAATTACTTGCTGCACACAGTTACAATTCACCAGTCCGTCCGTTACAATTTCACTGTACTCGCGGTTACGTAAGCTCCGGTACACATTCAAAGTTACGTACAGTCTTCCGTTGCACAACCCTTTCGTTCATTAACACGTCACTGACTAACTCTTACACCAAGAACTGCGACTGTCTCCTCACTCACTGACAAAACCAACTCACTGACTGACTAAACCAAAACCAACTCAACTCACTAACTAACTCCGTCTGTCTGTCACATTCTTTATATAGGAATATCGCCGGTTTCTAGTGACCAGGAGAATGTTCCAGATTACGTAATTTCTGGAACCAGGTGGACAGAAAAACAGACGCACAGTTATGTTTCTTTCCGACCGCTGGCTGTCACCACTATAAGACAAACGAGGGAAAGGCGTGGCTAACCGAGCCTCCCCTGTCTTCCGTTGCCAGCTGCTCACAGGGTGTTTCAACGCTCCCCGTTACAATAATAATAATAATAATAATAATAATAATAATAATAATAATAATAATAATAATAATAATAATAATAATAATAATAATAATAATAATAATAATAATAATAATAATAATAATAATAATAATAATAATAATAATAATAATAATAATAATAATAATAATAATAATAATAATAATAATAATAATAATAATAATAATAATAATAATAATAATAATAATAATAATAATAATAATAATAATAATAATAATAATAATAATAATAATAATAATAATAATAATAATAATTTATTGTCAATAGACTTTGCAGTTTCTGACATTATACATATATAAATACAATTGTTTTTAATTACAAACTAAGGAATAAATTCAGCATGTCATATGTACTACAAATTAAGAATAAATTCATGTGGTACAATGATTATACAATGATACAATGAAGCACAAAATTGATATAATTTTGAGTAGTACTAGTACTCGATGCTCCATATATTGCTAGTGTTTACCTAGAACGCATTTTGTTAGGACCTTCCTAACATCCTCAGCTAATCATGACAATATACAGAGCATCAAGTACTAGTTCAACTCAAAATTATATTAATAGCATCACTGAACTGGATTTTTATTCTATGACTTCAGTGCAAAAATTTCATTTACATGTATTTTAAATCAAAACAACTTTTCCCAAGTTAAAATTGTAAAAATTGTACATAAAGCTAAATTAACCAAAGTAGACAGGAGGGATTGCTAAATGATAATTTCCTGTAGCCATCATCATCATCATCATCATCATCATCATCATCATCATCATCATCTGTTTCATGATTGAAGGATCACATGACAGTGTTCTATGTATTGCAACTGAGCACTGGTGATACAATTGATTTTGTCACATATTACTTACATTTTAATTTTTGATGGACTAGTTTCAGTAGCTGTTCCTTCCATTTTCAACCTCAAAGGTTCAACTGTCATCTGTTGTGCCATCCAGAAACATTTAATAAATTCAAAAAGATATTTGGAGAACAAAATAACATCTTGGTACCTATAAATAAATACACAGTAATAAAATTGTTAAATTCAAAAACAAAAGGTGAAGTCCCACTAATCAATAGAAATTGTACACAGCAAACTGAAATAAACCTAAAAACCAGAGTCAAAGAACATTTTAGAAACATCAAATTGAAAGAGGAAGACAAGTCAACAGTAGCATTTCACTTTTGGAATGAAAACCAAAACCTTGATCCAGATCTAAAATTATTAAAAATGTGATAAACCATAACAAACTCACAATGCAGGAGAACATCTTAAGAAGGAAATACAAAGACCAATTAATAAACTTTGAAATTCTACCAGTCGACAATTTGATAAGGAAATCCATTGTTCCACCACCAGAGAGAAGACTGCTGGCAACAACATACAACAGTCAGATTCTCAACAACACCCCTGAAAATAGACCTTCAAAAATTAAAATTTAAGTGATTTAGTATACAAAATCTACTACAAATAGTTCTGTAAATTAATTTGTACACCATGGTTACCAAATTCAGATGTAGTCAAACTGAAAAATTCAATGCTATAGCCGGGATTTGAACCACGGATCTCCTGGTTTTCGTCCAGTCACTCTTACCCATTGAGCTACCATGGCCAACATTCCATCATAACATTAAATTCTCCAATTGACTCATATGTCAATGATGACACAATGGCCATGGTAGCTCAATGAGTAAGAGCGACTGAACAGAAACCAGGAGATCCGTGGTTCAAATCCCGGCCATGGCATTGAATTTTTCAGTTTGACTCTATCTATCCAAAACCTTAGCCTATACACAGCTAGAGTGAGGGAATAATTAAGTTCCTCAATTTACTTCAAAGGTAGGTGTTGTTCAGTATTTTTCTTCAATGGTGAACTTGAAAGTCGATTTTTGTAGGTACAGAGGTTTCAGTGCATCTTCAGGATGTCTTTCTGCGATGATGGCAAATATGGTATTCAGTAACAATGCCATATTTGGAAAATCTGTGGGAAGGCCTTTGTAACTCTTATTTTTAGGTCACTTGTAAACAGATCAGCTAAGCTAAATGATACTAGGTTTCTCATTTTTAGATTATTTTCCTATTGATATATCAGAATGTTGAAAGCAATAAATAACAAGCCACTCATTGCATTCAGCAGTAAACTAAACCAAACAATAAAAATAGTATGATGAAAGCCAGAAAATGCAAAACTAAATCAACTAAGCAGTAATGCAATAGAGAATATGTTAACTTGCCAAAAGAGAACTCAACATTTGCATAAGTAAAATTGCTTAACATGGGCTTAAACATGTGTGTAATGTACTCCAAAAATACCAAAGACTACATCACCAACATTCAGATTGACATACATTAACCCCATGAACCAGCTAAGATAAAGGTCCTAAAGCAATAACCAAAGATCAGAAACGAAACAGGCATCAGAAAACTATAAAGCCCACAAAGAAGAAAAAAGAATGATTAATGAAAGGTAACAGAATAGTCTTAAGCAGATTTGCTCTAGTGAGACACTGTACCCACTTTCACCACCAAGCCAACTAAGATCACCAAGGAAGTTTTCCACTGCACTTTCTGATCACAACACAGATCAGCTAGGCGACGTTGTGGACACACCACAGACAAAGTGATGTCCAGGCCAATCCAATCCATAAATCGCTTGCCATGGGAGTTCCACAGTAAAGAAGCTCCTCGCCAGTGATATGTAGCAGCAGAAAACAACCAGAGCTATGGCTGAGGGATGTCCAGAAGTCTCGGGTCTCCCATCCCAGCAGGACCAGAGTAGAGAGCTGCCGAAAACTATCTCAAACACTGCCTGGTCGAACTCCTTTTGGGGTGATGTTTCCGAGAGTGTGTAAGTGCATAGGATGGAAAACAGGAATGCTGCAAAGCTGAAACAGAAAGCAAGCAACCAAAATCCGAGCCAAGGAAATGACCTTACAATATAGCCTCTTTCAGGCAAAATTATAACAATTTTAACAAGCCATAAGGCAAGAGTGGTGTATATATATTATAAACCTCACAATTTGACATACCTTAAGACATTAAAATTAAACCCTCCATATACTGACAAACTATGTAATGATAAACTATATAACAAACAATAACTTCTAAAATTGGCTTGGCCAAGCAGTAAAGCATCAAATAAGCTAAATAGCATAACAATCAGTCTGCCACATGCCGCACATAATATAAACAAAATTAAGAATAATGACAAATCAGCAGCAGCATACAGAGAAAATTCACCTAAAATTTAATATGTGATCACTAGACAGAACAATAAATTGATATTAATAATATCATAACAAAGTGATGTTCAGACACATAACATGAAAATAACACAACACATCACACACAACTCAAACTATTGGTTGACCAGCAACAAATCCCCCCTCGTGTGTGCACACATTTAATACACAAGTAAGGGAAAAACAAGCAAAAGCTAGAATTCAACACTCTACAAACCAGAGAGCAAATCTGTCACACTTAAACCCAGACCAAAACAAACACAGAGTGTAAACAAAAACACTAAAAGTAAACAAACACACAATGTAAACATCCACAGGGAAGGGAAACATAAACACAAAATGTAAACTTCAACACAGAAGGTATGCAAACCTTCAACAACCCAATGACGTAAACACCTTTCACCAGGAAAACCATTTCCTTAAAACCTTCAAAATCAACTGCTATGGAAATGGTTTCATTTGAGAAATATGAGCTCGACGTAAGTGCCCGGTGTTTAAATTTATCAGCTGGGTGGATACTCCTTTATATATACTGATAATATCGTACGGTCCAATGTATCATGGCGCCAATTTTGCTGAATATGCTTTAGCTTTCGAGCTTATAGGTTAAAATTTACACATTACCTTTTGACCAACAGCATATGGCGATCTTTTTATTTTTACCTGCTCCTTTGCTCATTTTAAGTTATTAAAAGCCTGTTGCCAGTTCCTATGTATTAATTCCGGATCGCACTTTTCCAGCAATAAATCCTTAGTATTCCACAAATTACTTAAAGGAAGGTTAGGCTGAAATGCAAACATAAGGCGGCATGGAGTTGTGTGGTGAGTGTCATGGCGAGCCATTTTGAAGGCCAACTGCAGGCGTGTCAAACTGCTATCCCGTTTCTTAATGGTTCTCGTGATGAAAAGCTATCAGAGCAGACTTAAGGTTCTTATTTACCCATTTCGCATGTGAGGGACACGGATAGTAAGATGTGGTGGTAAAAGCCTTAACCCCCCACGAAAAACAAATTCCTGAAAGCTAGTGAGGTAAAATGGAGTTCCATTATCCGACACCAAAAAGCAAGGTGCACCAAAGATAGAAAATATACTAGAAAGACACTTGATCGTCACACGTGTTGTTGCATTACGAACGGCATACAGCCAGACAAACTTAGAAAATGCGTCAGTGACTACCAGCGCGTAGGTATTACTTTGTGTAGAACATGGAAATGGCCCTACAAAATCTATAAACAATTTTTCCATTGGGCTACTAGCGACTTCTGAAGCAAGTCCTTTCCACATAGTACATTGTGCCGGTTTAGACATAGCACATATCCGACAAGCTTTCACCAAAGCAAAGATGTCCTTATTCATGCCAAACCACACAAAATGCTCACGGATTTTCGCTTTTGTTTTAGCAAAACCAAAGTGCCTCTTAACTCCGAGGCATGGTAATATTAAAAAATCATGGGAATCAAAGAGTCCGGAAGAACGACTTTATCTCTACCATCAAACTTTGCACGTGTTATCAAAACACCATTTCTTAGCTGGTAATCAGGTACTTGTTTCCCAGCTTCAATTCGTTCAATAATCTTTTGTAAGGTGGAGTTACAATGTGGGTATTCACTCAACCTTCAAATAACTCAGGAAATGTGCATACATTCACCTGTAAAGGGCCCATATCGGATAACTTATCGAGTGGTGCCTCCGTAAAAACCCTCATAAGAGCATCTGCCACACAGTTATCTGAACTTCGGATATGCACTGGTACAAACTTAAATGAGGAAATTCTCACACCCCAACGTGCCAAATGGCCAGTCAACCTTGGAGTAGCTAATGCCCAGGTAAGAGCTTGATTGTCGCATTCAAGGGTAAACTCCACATGTTCTAAATATTCACGATACTTCTCTAGGCCAAATAAGACAGCCAAGGTCTCCAGTTCGTACACCAAGTACTTTCTTTCAGCTTCAGTTAGTGTACGTGAACTATTTGCCGCCCTTCCGGGAATTCCTGCAACAATATGGCAGGTATACCCCCTCTACTGGCATTTGTTTGCAATACAAAACATTTAGAAAAATCTTGAAAAGCTAGTACAGGTGGATTCATGATCGCTGTTTTAAGTTCTAGAAATGCCCGCTGCTGGTCCTCACTCCATTGAAACTGTGCGCCCTTGCGCCAGAGGCGATTCAGAGGTTCCGCACGAGCAGTAAAATCCGGAATAAATTTGCTAAAGAAATTGACCACCAATGAATCTAGCCAATACTTTAACACTTTTTGGCTGTGGAAAATTACGGATCACTTTAGCGTGGTCCAGATCAATAGTGATTCCCCCAGACGAGACAATATGTCCCAAGAAAGATATCTTTTGGGTAGTGAACATACACTTCTCCTTACGTAAAGTGGGCCCGGCCCCTTCCAGGCGAGAGAAAACCTCAGCTAGATGCTGACAATGAGTTTCAAAATCTGGAGAATAAACCACCACGTCATCAAGATAATGGTAGAGGTACTTAAACTTGATGTCCGAAAATAAATTATCCAATAGACGTGATAAGACTTGCGCCCCAATCGCTATTCCAAATGGTATTCTTTGATATTCGTACAATCTCCAAGAGGTGGAAAATGCAGTTGGATGTTTACAAGATTCTGCCAAAGGAATTTGGAAATAGGCATTGTTCAGTTCAAGAGCTCAATCTTTGGCTCCAGCAAAATGATGCGTAGCCGTGTGGAGATGAGGCATGGGCTGAGCTTCTATTTTAATCCTCTTATTCAGGTGGCAATAATCCACCACTGGTCTAAAATCATTATCGCTCTTTGGCACTAAAAATGCTGAACTACTATAGTTGGGCTCCAATGACTGGATAATACCCCTAGCGAGCATATCATCAATTTTGTTTCTCAACACATCCATTTTCGGTGGTGTTAATCTATATGGTGGTAATTTTACCGGAGTAGGATCAGCTAGTTCAATATTGTATGTAATTCAATTACTCACTCCCAATTTGTCGGAAAACAGACACTTATATTTATTACACAAATGCTCCAATCGAGCCGCCTGCTCTGAGGTCAAATGGATCAACTGTCCCTGTGGCTGTTTCTTGTCCTGTTGTAAAACGTCATCTACTCCAGCATAAGTGGGTTGACCAATTTCACATTGCTGAAACTTAATTCTTTCATGAGGAGCAAACGCAAATGTGATCTCTCCCTCGCGGAAATCCAAAGTAAGATTCACCCTAGTCATGAAATCTGAACCCAAAATCACTTTATACGGGACATCCGGTAACATATAAAACTCGTGTTTCCACATGAAATGCAGGAAGCGCACTGTCAACCGAACCTTGATTTTCACCTGAAAGATTTTAGCATTAACCGCGACACACTCGATATACAATTTTCTGGTTTAGGAGCACCCTTACTCCAAACATTCCAAAAATAATCCTCATGCACCAGGGAATCGAGCTCCCAGAATCGAGCAACGCCAATAAAGCTTGTCTTCCCGGAACAATTTGAACTGCAGGTTTCTTAGTCATTGGTAACCCAAACACCTGATGAAACGCGCCACAACTAGCTGCAACTGTGGGTAACTTCTGGCGTCAAATTGGCCCAGCCCGGTACTGACCTCCAATAGCCCTGCTAGGTCCATTGCTGTTATTTCCCCTCAGAACCTGACACTGTCAAACTCAATGTGACATAGAACCACACTGAAAACATGGCCCCTGAGTAGAACTGTCGCCCTGACGTGGCTCTACATTGTTCCTGTTATTCGTGGTCCTAGGGATGTTAGGTGGAGGTCGCATAACATCCACAAAATGCACAACTGCACAAATGCACACACACTCTGCTTCCAAGTATACCAATCCGTAAGATATAAGCTTCACTTACAGGTTTGCTAAAATCCATAGATCCGGGGTGGAGGGGTGTGGGGAGGAATGGAAGAGTACATTAACATAACCAAATTGTGCTTTTCATTTTTCTAACATTTTCATTTTCAACACTTGAATATACCAAGAAAATAAATAAATAAAAAAAGTATAGTGCTGGGAAACCCGCTGTCACCCATCTTAGCTGATCTGTGTTTATGAGTGACTGAGAAACAAGAGTTACAAATGATTTCTCTTGGAATTCCTGGAGGTGGCATCATTATATGGATGAAGTATGTATTTGCTATCATCCTAGAAAGAAATACTGAGGATATCCAAAAGTGCTGAACCAATAAAATTTAACAATGTAATGGCAGTTCCCAAGAATTCAAAATGGGTGACATTGCACTAAACTGAAGTACTGGCAACTTTATAATGACAAATTCTAGTTTCAAGCTGGTTTGTAAATCCTGTTTTGTAATATTTAATGCTGGGAAGTGATGTAATTGAGAAGGATTTTGGGTGTTCATGTGCTCATGTGTTCGTACATAAATAGTGCACATTTCACAAATGTTTCGTAAACAGTTTGCAAAATAGCATTGTTTTCAAAGCTTAAATAATTTCCCAGTGCTAAATATAGTTGCATGTTGTATAAATAACAATTATAAGGTATGGAACACTTGGCACAAGTCCAAATAAATGTGTGTTGTATCATAATAGCATCTAGACTGCCAAGAATTATTTCCTTTTAATTTAATATTTACGTACCTGCCTGTATTACCAATGTAATAGCCGCAATTAGTAACAACAGTGACTATTTCTTTACTATGGGGAGAATTTTAGAAGCAGTTTCTGGTGTTGGTGCCAACTGAACTGTTACCATTTATAACCACAGATCACAATAATGAAAAATATGTCAAATTTAGTTTTTGGATGAATTTCAATAGATTTCACTTATATCAAGTTCAGCATTGAAAAAGACAACTGAAGATTCACAGGCTTTTTATATCTACCTCTCAACATTGCAGAGTTTGACAAAGAAAAACAGGCAATTTACAATAATGCAAAACAATAGATTTAAGACAAACAAAGTATACAGATACAACCAAAAGGCAAGAAAACCAAAGACAATTCAAGAAAGTAGCTAATTTTCAGTAGAAAAAGAAAACTACACATACAGGATATTTATTTACCATCCCAAAGTCTTTGACCAGTTCCAGAAAATATTCAAAGAGTAAAACATCATTTTAGCACTCAAAAATCCGTACTCCATCCAAAATATACTTCAGTCAGAACTACAGAATGCCATACCAAGTATAGAAAAATCAGGAATACACCATTTTAACTAAAGGGCTCTAAAATATTTATATTGGTAAAACTAAAAGGTAGCTAAGAACGAGGGCAAAGGAAGATCTAAGGGATCTAAAATATGAACAGGAAGAAAAATCGGCAGTAGTCTCTCACTTTTGACAAGAAAGCCATGAAATTGATGTAGAACTAGTAATTTTAAAAAGCATTTTGAATGAGAAACAACTAACAGTCTGGGGATATTTTTAAAAATAAAGATCTTAGTTTTTAGTTTTTAATTGCCAATAAGCAACAACCTCAGTAGAAAATTGCGCAAGAAGCCACCAGAGAACTATAACCTCCAGCAACAGGACACCACATTTGGGTTGTCAGCAACAGGTTGATGATGGGAGCAGTTGGATTGTCAAAACGTGTCCCATAATAAGTGATGTAGTGTCATTAACCCAACTCACAGTAGTGTTTTAAATAATTCTCATTGTTTTAAGTTGATCATATGAGGGTAGTTCCATAAGTTTCCAGCATAACCATTTTATAGGTATAATAAACACAGAAGCTATATATTACTTTTCAATATAGTCAGTTTATTGCAATACACTTACATCTTTGAATAAATATTTCAGTCTCCCCTCAAAAATAGTATTGTCTGCAAAATTGATACAAACAGCATCCATCACTTTGTCACACTTAAATTTCCTACCTCAAAGGTTCTTGAGTTTTGAGAAGAGGAAATATTCAGTTGGAGCTAGATCTGGGCTGTAGTATGGATGGTCGATCTCCCCAAAACCATATTTCCCCACATTTTTCTTTGCAACGAAAGATATTTGTACAGATGCATTGTCATGAAGAAGAGGCACACCTATACTCAGTTTCTCTTACCTTTTCTATATGATGGAAGCATGTTATCTGTCCAGTAGGCCTTAGACCGCTTGGCTCTCACCAAGGCGGCCCGGGTTTGATCCTAGGCGACCGCAAAGTGAGATTTGTGGTGGACAACACGGTGCTGGGGCGGGTTTTCTCCGGGACCTCCGGTTTCCCCCGCCATCTCATTCCACCGGTGCTCCATATTCATCTCATGTATCATCAGTGTCACCACCTGCGGTGCCATATTTAGTAAAAGCGGGCGTTAAACACTACACATGTCCAGTAGGCCAGCCTAGTGCTATCCATATGCTGTGATGTTCCTCTCCTTGAAATCAATGAAGAGTTTTCCTTCATAGTCGCAAAAGATGGTGGCCATGATCTTCTTGGTTGACTGAGTAACCTTGCTCTTTAGAGTTGATGCTTTGCAAGGTTTACATCACTCCATTAATACTCTTTCTTTTGGACAAGTGCTAATTGAAGAGGACCATAGTTTCATCTCCTGTAACTTAAGTTTGCAGAGCTTCTCTTCTCTCCCATTGCCATGCCAGTGCTCCAAAGGATGCCTAACAAGAGCTGACTTTTTGTTTGTTTTGTACTGACGAATGAAGCTTAGGCACCCATCTTGCAGTAACCTTATTCATTAATATAATTTTGAGGCAAATTAATACTCAATGCTCCATATATTGCTAGTGTTTACCTGGAATGCATTTCGTTAGCACCTTTCTAACATCCTCAGCTACTGTCAACTATTGAATTTTGATTTGGTGAACTCCTTGGAGGCGATAGGGGTGTCTCTGTTGGTATCTTTCTGAACTTGAAGTTTGAGTTCTCTTCCTTACTCATAGGAACCTTATTCATGCTTAAATGTTCATAAACAATTCAAAGGATTGTTGTTTCAAATAGGCCCAATCTTGCTGATATTTCTTTAACTATAAACCATAGTCTTCCATAATTTCTCCTTCCATAAGACTGATACTTCCAGGAAGTAACACCTCCAAAGGCCAACCTGGATGCTCTTCTTCTTAAATTCTTTCTTGAACCATTCAAAAAATTTTGGACAATTCTTTTGCAGTAGAATATGAGGAGAACGCTTTCCCCATATACACTAACTAGTCACTCTTTAATTTAATTTGGAGTAAGTCTTCCTTTTGTGGAAAACTTAATAACTGCTTGATACTCAGTTTGGAATATGTTAGAATTTTCTGTATGCACCCATCTTTATACAACTGTATCTGAATAACTGAAGACAGGGGCTCAGAAGTTACAGCTGTAATTGTTTACTCAATAGATAAGATATGACACCACAACAGGATTTTGTGCTGGCAGTAATCCTTATTGGCGAGAACGGAAACTTACGGAGCTGCCTTTGTATGTGTTGAACCTTTAAAGATAAATTTGTTTCCAAAATCTGTACTTCTGAATTATTTATCCTCAATGCACTTCAAGCATCATGTAAGAGACACCTATTTATGCTTCAAACCCAATCTTTGAGGTATTAACGGGGACAAATAGCTTGAGCTTTGTTTATGTGCAGCAGTAGTAGCAACTACCCTTGATTTTATGGCTGACTATAGTCTGCATAGTAAGTTGTTAATCTAGTTTTTAGCTGTTGTGTGATGTGTGAGTACCACAGTGCAGTTTAGTGTCATATTACAAAGTAGGTGTCTCTAATAGTAATTTTCAAACATGGAAACTCCAAAAAAAAGTCACTTCGGAGGGTTGTAAACTTCCAAAACAGAAGGATCATTCACAATGATTGGAATTCCTTTCTTGGAAGTGTTGAGAACAGTGTTGTTATGATAAATTAACTTTAAAGAGAGTCGATTAAAGTTAATTAATGATTAGAATGTTTTCCAGTTATGCACGGAGGAAAAGCAAAACTGTTTAGCTCTCACTTTGCAAAGGGAAGTGGCTAGAACGGGTGCAGCAGTAGGTAAAAGTGGAGCAACAATAAAAAGGATTGTTAAATAATTTGAGGAAGCTAGTGTTTTAGGTACATGAGTAAAAACATAATTGGAAAAAAAGTTTCAAATGACAATTTCGATAAGTGTGTCATTCCCAGAACTATTTAAGAATATTATGAATGCAGAAAGAAATTCCAGCAGTAAAGAAGTTATTCTATGCAATAAGGGAGAAAATTAATTTCCGTGGTAGACAGGAAACATTCTGGCAAATATTAAAGGAAATAGGATTTAGTTTCAAAAAATGTAAGAAAATGCAGCACAGTTTAATGGAATTCCAGGATATAGATTGTCACCTTATCACTGTGATTTAAACCACATTGAACTGATATGAAATTCATGAAGCAAAAAATAGCAGAAAAATGTGTGTTCTATGACTTTAAATGCACTTAAAAGACTAACCGGACAGTGTTTAAATGACAACACTGAAGTGAGTTGAAAAATGCGTGCATCAAAATTATGGCCATAGAATAAGAATACTGGCATTGAGATACCTTGATGGAAAAAGTAATAGAAAGAATAGTAATCAATGTGGGTTTGGATAGCAGTGATGAAGAGGAAGCAAATACCTTAGTTGGTTTTATGGATTCCAGAGATGACATCAGCAGTTCTACAGACATAACAGCTGAAATCTATCCTTAGACAATATCACCTCAAATGGAAAGCTGATAGAAGCTTTACAGATACAGCAAGTGAAATGGATATGCAGGAATTTGAATCTTCACATCACAATTAAATAAGTCAATTTTCTTCTGCTCCTTAGCGTAGCACATTTTCTGCCTTCAATAAGGTACATATTTTTGTGACATGCTGTTTACCTCTCCTCCCCTCTGATAGCCAGCCATGTGATGTAAACAGATATTAGCGCCTCTACTGCGAAGTATCTTCCTAAATGTCTCGGGTAATATAAGCCTTGTTTTGTTGATGTTGAGTCATCAGTAATGATGACTGAACACTTTGTATGCTGTACACTTTGTACGAGCACACACGTGTACATACTCTCTCCCTCTCTGTATTTATCCCCAACCTCTTCTTTTGCTTCTTAACAGGTTGTGTAAAGTATAAAAATTGAAAGAAGTGTAGAGACAGTGAAGCACAAGTTAAAATAAAAGTGAATCAAGAAGATATTGACACATTGCTTCACTCACTGTTTTTCACAGTACATGTTTCAAGAACTGTTGCTTGCATCATCAGCTGAGTCTCAATTAGTGCAAATTGTAGTGTTTTCCCCCTCCATGTTTTTGTTAGATGATGTATTTGGCAAATACATCATGCTATCTATTGTATTTGTCAAATACAACATCTACCAATGACACGGAGAAGGGAAAACACTACAATTTGCACTAGTCGAGACTCAGCTGATGATGGGAGCAACAGTTCTTGAAATATATCCTGTGAAAAACAGTGTGAGTGAAGCAATGTGTCAGTATCTTCTTGATTCACTTGTATTTTAGGTTGAATAAAGTTTATAGTTGTGATTCATTTATTAGTATTTTATGGTATTTACTTGAGTATTAGGCTGTTTAAGATTGCATCTTGCGAGTTTTAATAATTGCATTAAATAAGAATTTAAAAATCAGTCATAATAAGCTAGCTGCTTCTTTAGTTTTGCAGAAAAGTCTCACTTGAATAGGCACTACAGCTTTCATAGTGAAAAACGGCCATACCAATGCACAGTTTGTCTGAAAATGTACAAAACAGAAAGGTGTCTAAAAGTTCACACAATGGTTCATGCAGAAGCAAGACCATATGTTTGCACTTACTGCAACAAAGGCTTTCTTAGCACAACTAAACTAAAGGTAACTAATTTTCACTTATTTACAAATGTTTTTCCTTAATTACTTTTTTTGTAAATGTATTTGCTTATCTCTGATTTTTTTTTTTACCATTAAAGGTGTTTTGCACAGGTGTTAATTAACCTCTCTAATTTTATATTTAAATTTAAATAAACTCTCAGGTTGATTATGAATGTATTTTACAGTTGTGAATACTATGTCCACAAAAAAAGTAAGTTTAAAGTTTACGTAAACTAAATATTGTATTATATCATATCTCATAAATATCAGCCTAGAAAAGTGGTTTCCATACTTTTAAGCTGCCACTTGCCTTTAGCAACTAGTGTACTTCCCTATTTGGCTATTAAAATATTGTGTATCATGAACAGTTTAAATTTAGGAATAACTGTACTAATATCACAAAGACAGAAAATTTGTATTTGTGAGAAAGAGTGAGAGGGAGTGGGAGAGGGAGGGAGGGGTTTATACTCAGTTGATTTTGATAATTCTTTCACAATTGAAGAGCACTGTTCTTTTAGATGTACATAGGCTGTGAAATACTTCCATTAATTTTATAAAATGAGTTTTCATGGCCATGTTACCTGATTTCCATCCTGTTTTATTGCATATATATGTATATATATGTATATATATATATATATATATATATATATATATATATATATATATATATATATATATATATATAATATGAGGATATTTTTAGCACTTTATTGTAAACATGGCATAAATTTAATGACTTCCAGTCCAAATGATTTAATGGAGAATCTTAAAATCTTTTGAAATTGAATTATTGAATGGCGAGAGGGACTGCATAACTCTTCTAATCACCAAATTTTCCTCTAATTTAATTGAATTTTGTGTCAGGGAGTATATTTGCATGATTTCAGCGAAATTTGCAATTTAGTTTTTGAATATGACAATAACGATGTTACCCAACAACTTTCAAACACCTACCACTTGTCATATAGACAAAATTATATTGCTTGCCAATAAGGGTACAAATTTGTGCACATCAACTACAGGATTTGATGAAGATTATAAATACCTACGGGTTCCAAAGTATATTCCTATCCCCTTATGTACCTTATTGGCCTAATAATAAGCTGCCACCGCATATATGCCACTCCTTTAAATATTGAAGAAGAAATAAAAATAAATAAATAAATGTATATATAGCCCGAAAAGAAGTGAAAAACTGATTGAGAAGAGAAAAATGGAAAAATGAAAAGAAATTTAGTTATTAAAATTAGGCAAATGAGTCAACCTTGTACACACTTTTCTCCACCTACAAGTTTTTTATGAAGACTAGTTTCTGGGAACTTCTTCCCTATCCTCAGTTCTGTGGTCAACTGATGGTGCAACTGGTGCCTGCCTCTGGCTTGGTGTTGTGCTGCCATTTGATAATTTGGTAAGTTTGATGTCATCCACGGCAGGAATTCAAAATTCATCAGAAGGTTCTGTTTCTTAGTAATGAATATGTTTTCCCAAATTTGCAGTTCTAGAGGTTTCTTTGCCTGTTTGATCAATTCCATTTCTTGCATGATGTTGTTATTCTCAGACCAAAAGTGTTGTGCTGTGGCAGACTTGTCCATGTGTTTGAATTTAATATTTCTGAAGTGTTCTTTCATTCTTGTTTCTAGATTTCTTTTTGTCTTCCCAATGTATATCTTGTCACAATCCTGGCAGCTCATTTGATAAATGTGTGATAATTGAGTATTTGGTTTGCTACTTTTCAGAGGATTATTTTAGTAAGTTGCGGATTTGTGTTTGTTCTGAGGGGCTAATTTTATGTTAGTTCTTAAATATCTTTTAAAATTTCTGGAAGTATTTTGGATGAAAGGTAAATTTGCCATATGTTTGGGTATGGCAAATTTACCTTTCATCCAAAATACTTCAACAAATTTGAAAAGTTATTTAAGAGCATATGATATAACACATTCACATCTAGCATACCTGTACCATATTTTGTCTTATTCTCTCTCATCACTATTATTTGCCACATTTCAGCTCTCTGATTTTGTTGTTGCACCTGCTTTCTTCCATTTCCCTTCTGAAGCCACCCAATATGCACATTGGATTTGTCCAGTTCTTACTTTCCTCCTTAACTGTAAGGTTGAAGCTTGCATTGTACTGCACTGAATTCCTTGGCTTGATGATGCTTTTTGCTCTAAATGGCTGTTCAGGTTGTCATAATCAGCTTACTTACCATTGTTGGTAGATCTAAACAGTATTATCACCAATAAAATACCAGTAAATGTTTGCATTATTGCCTAATAAAATGCCTTGCTGCCAGTTTCAGTTACAGACACCAGTTGTATTGTTGCAAATGAGCGTAACTATTTTACAGCAAGTGTAGGTAAAAAGATAAGATAGCAGATATAAGTTGCACCGTGGCTTTTTAAGGGTGAAATTTTAATAAAATGTGCAGCTCATTTTTGGGCTAATATGGAAAAAATTTGTGTCATTCCATATCACACTGAAATTTTTAATACTAATGCATTAAGTAAGAGATAAAATATGCGGCCATCCCTGACTAACTACTTATTTTCGTTATTTACAGTCATCTCTTTATAAAATAAATCCATACAGAGCCAGTTAACACAGCTAGGGTATAAAAAATTCATATTTATTCAATAATATCCAGTCTGTTTCTTCTTGCTGTTTCCCTCTCTTTTCCCTGTTCCTTATAATAACTGTAATTAATATACAGTTGTAATATAATTTTGAGTCAAACTGGTACTCATTGCTCCATTTATTGCTAGTGTTTACCTAGAACGCATTTCGTAAGGACCTTCCTAACATCCTCAGGTAATGTCGACAATTGAATTAGCTGAGGATGTTAGGAAGGTCCTAACAAAATGCGTTCTAGGTAAACATTAGCAATAAATGGAACATTGAGTACTGTTGGACTCAAAATTGTATTAATTTTGTGCTTCATTTTATCATACTCCTTATTCATATTAATACAGTTGTAACTTAATTGTAATCATTTCATTGTTAACAATGTAGTAAACTTGATCTTGATAACATTGGTGTCATTATTATTATTATTATTATTATTATTATTATTATTATTATTATTATTATTATTATTATTATTATTATTATTATTATTATTATTATTATTATTATTATTATTATTACTACTACTACCACCACCGCACCACCACCACCACCCACCACCGTTAAAGAATAGTTTCCTATACTTTTTTCCAATATGACTGTCCTGAGTATTTCGTTATTATATTTTAAGGAATAAGATGATTAAGAAATATATAGCAAATAATTCACCTGCCCTATTTTTAACAAATTAATGCAACATGCCAAATGAGAGGTGTGTTTTGACCATTTTTTCATTACTCACTCTTGAACTCACATATGTATCAGGGTATCTCTAAAAGTTTCAAGTATGAAACAATAAACCTTAAAAAATGTAGATCTGATCATTGCATTTTTTCAAAGTATTCTCCATGTAACTGTACAATATTTCATCCTTTCAAAAACTTTTTCAAACACTGAATGCCATTCTTTTATGGATAGCTATTCTTTGTAAGCTTGTAGTTTTAGATGATTCAAATTATTGACCTCAAATTTTTTTATATTTTTATTTTGGGGATTGGAAAAAGGTTATATTGAGGCCAGGTCTGTATTGTAGGTAGGATGAGACAAGTATTTGACTTCTGACTAATAAAGAAATTTATTTGTTTCTCATGAAGTGTGGGTAGAGGGATTGTTATGGTGTAACAAAATTTCACACAGGCCAGCCTTAGTACCTACATTTTGCTGGCAGTTCACTGAAGACTTGTAGCACACATTTTGTAGTGTACCATCTGGTATTGACAGTCTTTTGTCCCTCAAATGGAATTGTCACAATATGGACACTAGCTGAGAAAAACTAATAAATCATCATCTTGCCAACACTTATTGCTTGCTCACTTTTGTTGAGGATCCTCTCCTGAGTTCTTATGGTATATCCAGCTTTTGTCATTTGTTACAACATTAAATATGTTTTTGGACCTTCCTCTTAAAAAATTTTGCTATAATTTCCTGACACCATTCCACGCATGCCTTTTTCTGCTCTTGGTGAGGAGGTGAAAGACCCAATAACTTACTGCTACACTTCCTAAAGTGAAGCTTTCTTTAAGGGTTGCCCTCATTATTGCTGAGCCAGTATTCAGGGCTTCTTGAATCTGATCATAGGTGTAACAATTGGCTTCCCGCAACATGATTCTTTCAGCACATTTTCATCCATTGTTGCTGAAGCTGGCTCTCTTGCATGGTCATCAACAAGGGAATTCCTTTCTCTTCTAAAGCTGCAAATCATCAATAAATAGTGGATTGTGGTGGACAGAGATCCGAACTGCATGATGCAGTCTTTCAGGGCTTTCTCTCTCCCTAAAATTGACTTCAAGGTTGTAAAAATCATAGCATGGAGATATCTTCGCTTGAGATCCATTCTAGTATCTCACAAAGCAATACCTGAATGTTCATACAAACCAATTTTGACACTGCACATGCATGCCCAGGGTTGCACACATTTTTATCTGAACTTCAATAAAGCTAGGAAAAATTTCTTTGGGTTACAATGCATTGCCGTCCATCCTCAAAACTTTCAGTGACCCTCATACATAGACCAAAAAGGCCTTCAAAGCTCAGTGAATAATGGCTTTAAAGGACAGAAACTAGCTGCAACATAAATCCATTCCAAAAAATACTGCATACTCTCACACTGAGAAGTGCATCATCTTTGTACACACAATATGTATTGTACAGTCATATCACAGTTAATAATTAAATTCTGCTATAATCTTCGTCAGATAATATTTTATTTTGTGTGGCAGGTCTAATAGTTTGCACCAAGTCAATATTTATGTTAGAATTGTGACAGAAGCTTAAAATTGCATTAAAGATTTAGAATGTTCAAGTAAAACTTAAAGATGAGAGTTGACTTTGTACACTATTCAGCTATCATTGCAGTTTAATAGGATCTTGTTTCCAAGCTTTGAGTGGTTGGTAAGTGCACAAAATAACTACAGATATTGTCACCAAGGCATTGTTGAATCTCCGCGACAAGCCAGTACCGGGTGCGTGCGAAAGAAACAGACAGAGAGCTATGCGCGGTCAGAACAGAAAGAGACAGTGAGGGGAGCAAGCGCTGGGTGCTTGCCGAGAGAGAAAGAGACAGAGATAGTCTGGAATTTCCCGCTGCATCGTGATTGTTATCGAGCATTCCACTGATTTCTAGAAACAGTGACTGGAAGTATAAAAGCGCCACGGCTGTCAAAACGAAGTCAGTTGCAAGTTGCAGCTGTTAATTGTGTGAGTGCAGCTGTGTAATAATTTGAAGTGTACCTCAGTGCATTCTTTCGTTTGTTTACATGTGGTGAAACAACGAGAGACCTTGTAGACTGCGTTTGTGTATGTTACATAATTTTGCTGCCGTCAGGGTTGTACAAAGTGTGTTTTACTTGAAATAAAGAGCATTTTAAAGTTCTGCAAACGAGATTTTCAATTTTACGAACCCAGCAGTCATATTTGGTGTCAGGAGTGGAAAACGACGATGAAAGCTGTATTGGCCAAGATTTTAAACGAACTGAAAGAAATGAGAACAGCGAATTACACCCTCGCTGCAAAGACGGAAGCGGCAAATTACAACCAGGCCGCGGAAATGAAGGCGGCAAATAGCAACCTGGCCGCTACGATGACCGAAGTGAAAGCCGAATTAACCGAAATGAAGCCTGCGAACGAGGCCCTCGCCGCCAAATTTGAAGAGCAGTGAAGGAGGACGTCACGGAGCTGGGCAAGTGGATAGGTCAAGTGGACGAGCGCGTCGAAGACCTGGTGAACCGCGTTAACAACCTAGAGGGGAAGGCCGACAGCAACACCAAGTCCCTGAACGCCATAGTGGAGGACATCGTCGGCAAAAGATTAAAGGATTTGAAGGTTGACGTGCCGGGACGCGACACTACACTACATCTGCGCGCGTCAAATCACCTAAGCACGACGGCACGTCAACTTTCAAAGTCTTCCGCCGCCGGTTCGACACAGTGGCCAAAGACAACAAGTGGTAGCCAAAAGAAGAGGCCGCACAGCTAATAGCCAGCCTCCAGGGACGGGCCGCAGAGGTGCTGAACGCGGTCCAGGCAGCGG
Organism: Mantis religiosa; assembly: GCA_030765055.1. NCBI lineage: Eukaryota > Metazoa > Arthropoda > Insecta > Mantodea > Mantidae > Mantis > Mantis religiosa. The sequence continues at coordinate 180,534,676 of CM060950.1, forward strand.
CGGCACCCAATGACATCTGGGAGGCCCTGGAGAACCGGTTCGAAAACCACCGTTCGGCCGCAGCCTACCGCAGCCAACTGAAGTATAGGACGTAGCAGCCAAGGGAGAGGCTGCAGGAGTTTGCCCTGGCAATCAAACAGCTGGCAAGCAAAGCCTTGGTTGACTTCCCACCCGAATTTGTATCCCAAGAACCCGCTTACACTTTCGTCAACCGGGTACGAGACGCTGAGATACGTCAGCGCATAATGCTCGGTGACTACAAGACCATCCACGAGGTGCTAGCGGCCGCATTGAGGATGAAGGCGGCCAAGGTGACGGCTACCTCGACATAGAGAACAAGGTGTATGCGCTACAATAGAGACCGAAGACCAGCAGAGGGACGCCGACGAAGACCAAGTGGCGCGTGTTGGGGGTGTGGCCAGCCGGGACACCTGGAGAGAGATTGCCCACACCAGGAAGAGCAGTCGGAAAACGAGTAATGGCCCTCGTGGCGAGGAGCAAGTCGGCGCCGTCACCACCATCCCCTCGAGTAACACTTTTTTTTTTTTTAAGTTAATACCTCCACCGTTAAGCCATATCGGACGATGAATGGAATGGATGAAATTATGCTCAAATGAGCCCAGGGCCCCATAGACCTTAAGTCATCCTACATTCGTCTTTCAGAATAAGGGAAAACCCCGGAAACCCCCTTACCCAGGTAACTTACCCTAACCGAGATTCGAACTCGGGACCTCTCGAACGTGAGGTAGACACGCTACCATCTACGCTACCGAGGCGGGCTCGAGTGACACTGCGCACCATCAGCCGGCGTATGGATGACAGCCTGATCGCCGATGGTTGGGTGAAGGGGAGGACATGCCGCGTGCTTGTGGACACCGGGGCAGCCTTGACCATCATCAGACCTGATGTACTACGGCTGTGTTGTATATTCGTCCGCTCGACCGTCGATTTTAAAAAGACTTGACCCTGTTCATCACCGTGGTATCCGTTTGAGTATTGGCGCCTCTCCAACAAGTCCGATCATCAGCCTGTGTGCGGAAGCTGCTGAACCTCCGCTTCGCTATCGGCGTGATGTCCTCCTTTGTAATTACACTTGCCGGCTTTTTAATTTGCCGGATCATCCGTCGTTTAGCTCGTTCTTTAATGATTCCCTGGACCGTCAATACTCGGCGCGCTCCCTGGCCCTACTCCCTCCTGGCGTTCGTTTTCGCTCTCTGCTTTGGCTGTTGGATGTTGATTTACCTGCGACATTTCGCAAAGGAGAAACACGATTTTCGCCATGGCTGCGCTCCGAGATCAAGGTAAATCTGAGCCTGCTGTCCATGCCGAAATTGTCGACGCCAGATTCAGTCCTTCGTTCGGGCTTTTTAGCAGTTCAAACGCAGTTCCGACCCTGAGGTTTTATTTACACTGATGGCTCGAAGGATAATACGGGTGTGGGATGTGCTTTTATTCACGGTCGGCAGAGATTTAGCTTTCGTCTTTTACCGCAGTGCTCGATTTTTACAGCAGAGCTGTTCGGTATTTACCAAGCTCTTTTATATGTTCGTCGGCAAGCCTTACAGTCTTGGGTTATCTGCTTCGATTCTTTGAGTGCCCTCCAGAGCCTACGGATGCTGTACACCTATCATCCAATCGTACATCGGATCCAGGACTGCCTTCACACTCTCGCCAGTGCAGGCACTTGCGTCTCCTTTGTGTGGGTACCTGGACACGTAGGCATATCTGGAAACGAGCCAACTAGCTAGTTGGAGAGAGGTTGAAAATGGAGGCAAAAGGCTTTCAAAACTAGTCCCTCGATAATATGAAAAAGTAAGTGACGAGTGTCAATAAGCTGACTAAAGTTTGTTTCATATAACCTTGCCCTGCTGAGATGTATCCCTCTGCTGCCTTCCACTTTACTCTAATTGGCTAATGCTTTCGGCGCTGTAGGCGGTGCAATATATGACAAATCCAGTTCAAAGTAAGCTCAGCGATAAAAACAAATATGTCACCAATACCGATAAATGCACCTGCTATCGTCAGTCATCCCGAGAGCCAGGTTTGAAGCAAAGGATCCTCTTTATTTCGTGTTAAGAATTAACATGCATTCCAGATAAATGAATGCTGTTGCATAGTATATTTAATTCATACAGTTATGAAAATATAAATTTGATAATTCTCTTCGAACATATTAAGATATATCATCATGTTAAGTAACGAACTCATTATTTTCATCGCACAACATTATATACCACAACAGCAGCCAATGAGAGGTGATTAGGTTATGTAAGCTTTAACAGATACAGGGCAAGCGTATGTGAAACAAGGATTACAAATAGTTTTTACGATTAATTTTGACGTCACTGTTACTAAATTCCTCCAATCACACATTAAAGAATTATGTTAGTAGATGCTACCAAATAACAATGCAGGAGATAGGCAAAACGTGTCAGGAAGGCTATGTGGGTATATATTGATAAAAGTATAGACCCACTAGGACATTATGTGATAAATGTTGTGGTAGTTATAATGGAAAAAATATGATTCAGGAGAACAGTTCCTAATCAATTGTGAGCAGTTAGAAAAATTACATTTTTCAATGGTCAGTAATATGTTTGATGAGTCTTTGGGTTTAATATATCTCAATGGCATTCAACATGACAACAGAACTTTTGTAGACCAATGCTGCACCATATATGATAAAAGCTGCTAATTCTCTTAAAGCTCTTTGCTCAGTGTTGGTATATGTAATGTACCTAGCACATGCTTTACATAGTTGTGGAGGAATTGCTGAGTCAGTTTCTGAAGTTGACCCTTTAATAGGATGCATCAAGAGAACCTTCTTAAGGACAGTGTCTCAAGTTGCAGCATTCACGTCCAACACCCCTGATGTTCTTTTGCCTCCATCCCCAGCTGTGACCAAATGAGGGACCTAGATAGAAGCATGCAACTATTAAGGCGAGAACATAAATGTGGTGAAAAAATCATTAACATGTTGGATAGTAGTAATGCAGCCTCTATCAAAGTTGCTCAGGAACTATTGTGGGATAGAGAACTAGAAGGTAAACTTTTGTAGATAAAATCCAATTTGAAGTCCTGCTTGATGCTAAAACTGCTTAGAACAATCTGGAGTTAAGTTAGTGGAACGAGAAACTTAGTGAAAAAAGTGGCAAGTGGCTTAGAAAATGGGAATGGGAATGTAGGAAAGGTAGTAGCAAACCAATTAATGCTCATTTTGAATAAAAATAAAGAGTTTGGTGCATTGTCTTCACTGCAGATGTACTGTCATGTGGGAACATTCCTCTTGGAGAATTACCCGAAGACTTGGAAGCAAGTGACACAGTTTAGTTTAAGTATGCTCCTCTAGTATTAGTGCAAGCGGAAGTGAGCTTCTCAATGTACAAAATTCATTAGCAGATAATCAACTGTTATTTTCCTTTGAAAAATCTATAAAAGGTGTTTGTTGTGCATTGCAATTCAGGACTGATGAAATGAACCCTTAGTATTTCCCCATAAAATAAATCAATTTCTTATAGAATATCCATTTTCCCCTGCTTGTAGATCATCCGTTTTAATTTATGTATTTAAATTAGTTAAACTTGTTCTTTTTATTTAATGCATTATTTTACCTTGTGTAATTCTTTAATTTTCTTTAAACTCTTATTAAAATAAAATGTTTCAGTTCTAAGGGCTTTTTTTAAACCATATGGGGCATTTTTTGAGACTTTTATGTCTTAATTGCATTTTGTAAAGTGCATATTTTAGTATTTTATAGGGAGTCCTACCCCTAGTCATCATTGTATACTGAATGTTTTATTTTAATTTCTTTTATTTATTAGTTTCTAAATTTTTTGTTACATTTATTGAGAATAAACATAATAACAGAAGTGCAGTACAAAAAGAATATATTAACATAGAAAGATTTAATCACACTTAATACACATAGCACACTGCACATAGGTTACTGCAGCCATTTTATAGGACGTCCCAAAATTAGACCGACAAACTTTGGGAGCTGATAGATAACGCTATTTTAAACACTTTTTGTAAAGTAAAGTTTTTTACTACTGTGCTATGTTTAAATGCCAGCTGCAGGATTGTTCTCATTGCACTGCAACACATCTTCCTCTTAGTAGTTTGTAAAGAATGTGGCCACCATTGACCTTCTGCTCATCTATCCAAGGAGCCCCTTTCACGTAGTCTACATTCAGTGCTGGCAAATGTATGATGAGGAACTCCTCTTGGTAAAGCCTAAAAGGTGCATGACCCAAACTAGCTTTTCCATGCACCAACAGCCCACATGTACCTTTCTTATTATAAATAAACTAGTATGCAGCATGTATTCCATTAAACTAATGCACAAAGTCAAGGAAACACAACAATGAGCTCAGGAAGTAAACATATGGTAAACAAATTGAAGCATCTTTGTTTTGTTTCTTTCATTTGTTTCCTTTAAAAGATACATACACAAATGTAATTTGCATATCTAGACCCACTGTGTGGGAGGCAGTAATAACATTAACTCGTTTAGCCCTTAAATGAAACACTCCAGCAAAAACTTTCCTTAACAAAAAGGTGTTTAGTAATTATTAAATTTTAGATGAGTCGTATTTTTTACACATCTGCTTCACTTTCGTACCTATTTTCTCAAAATAGGTACGAAAGTGAAGCAGATGTGTAAAAAATACGACTCATCTAAAATTTAATAGTTTTTCGCTTCACTGTGGTGTTCCAATACAGTTAAATCTCGATATGTGTTTAGTAATGTTATCTGTCATCTCCCAAAGTTTGTCAGTCTAATTTTGGAACAACTTGTATTATTTATACAGCATTCCTGGCCTCATAGTCAGATTCATAGCTTTCTCCCAAGACATTTTTGTAGAACTTTAGTTGCATCATCTGGTACTACAAAATTGTTTAATAGTACAGAATAGTACTCTACTTTTCCTTACTAATTACATTTTTCTTTAGAACATTGGATGGTAACAGTGATAGATGACAAGACTTCCTCCTAAGAACATGAACTTCAACTGAATCTCCAAAGAATGTGCTTTTTACTGATACTATAACATTGTTCCTTATTTTCTTGTATGTGATGAAGCCTGACTATTCATTTTGAATGGTAACATAGGTTTTGGTACTTTCTGTGTGCTATTCTTTGGGTATTTAATTTCCCAGTCTTTGAAGGGTATTTTTAGAATGCTGTGTTCTTTCAAGCTGTGATAGTATTCTTTAGGAAACAAAATGCTTTCTTTTTTCTGTATGATTTTTCAATTTTACCAAATACTCAATCTGGAACCTTGTAACTGTGTCCATGGACTGGAAGGAAAGTAAGGGTATTTTTGAAATGAACTATTTTCCAAGAAGCTTATAAGCATTGTGCCCGAGCAACTGCTTTTATTTTGGCTACTGCATTAGTCAAAGTTTATAGGTAGATGGATAATGATGGGACCATCATTTGGTAGTTTCTTTTATAACACAAAAAGTAAATCTAGCAAAGCTGACTTAACATAGTGCATCCTATATCGAGATTTAACTGTATTGGAACACCACAGTGAAGCGAAATAATTATTAATTTATAGATGAGTCGTATTTATTACACATCTGCTTCACTTATGTGCTAAGTAAGTTCATCACTAAATCAACAGATGGCAGCAGCAACTCCAGAATTACCCACACCACTGGATCAAGCTTTAGTCGCATAAGAGTCGAAGATGCAAACAATGATTTGCGAAACATGTCCTCAAAATAGGTACGTAATTGAAGCAGATGTGTAATAAATACGACTCATCTAGAAATTAATAAATAGTGCATCCTGTTGAAAACTCTGTTTCCAGCCACGTCAGTATTTCCCCCTCTCTTTTCTTTTTTTTTTTCCTTTTTCTTTCCTTTTTTCCCCCCTCTCCCATTAGCATGGATCATAAAGTATAGATTATATAGTCAAATCTGTCTAACATAGAACGTTTCTCTCACTGATATTTTTGGAAGTGGTTGGTTTTGCTGCCTATCAAAGGCAAGCATGATACCTGTATTTTCTTCTGTCATTATTCTACAAAACTGCTTTGTACAGATGAATAGCCGTAAACTTTCAAGGCCGGAGTCTAATTTGTAGATAGATGAATTTTCCACACTCAGGAGCTGGAGATGGAAGATCCAGACATTTCGTTCACTTCTGCGGTGAACATCGTCAGTGGTGGCGTGGTCTGAGTCTTCTGGGTGAAGGTTCAGTCACAACTTCGTACAACGTTTGTGGAATATCTGATTAGTTCTTAGTTCATTTTTCTTCTCCAAACACTTCTCTGGTTTTATTGTCCTGAGCCCAACTTTATAATTAGAGCATGTATCAGTGTGGGGAGTTCAAAATACATTCTTTTATTTTGATAAAGAGCACAGTAAGCTTAACTCCTAAAATGCTAAATCCCTTTCTGTAACTTACTCACCATGAATTTCAAAGGTAAATAACACCTCTTGGACTTCCACCTACCATGATGATTCTTTCTGTATTTGTATTTATTTATGTCATCCTTATTGACAGTGATAAGGTCCTTATGATCCTTTCTTGTTCTTTCTTCCTTGCTCTTTTCCTTCAGCAATTAGGTGAAGTAATATTATCTTGTTTACAGATGATGATGAAACTGAGTGATATCATAGCACAGTTCAGCAGCTTTGGTAATTTCTGCCTGGCAATTACTGTATTGCCATAATAGTCAAACTTGATCAATTTTTCGGTTCATTTTTCAACAGAAAGTGTACTTTGCACATTCCTGTTACAGGAGAAATCTCGTTGAAAAAGAGTGCCATACTAATTCATGTTCTTTTATTATTGTTAGCTGTTTTGTTGTAATTGAAATAAGAAGTGTTGCCTTTGTCGACTTTTGCTATAACTCTTAGATTTCATACATGAGCTTTGCTAAAAGCCATTGAGTTGACTTGCTTCTGAACACAATATTTGTTGACTGTTGCTAAAACCCAATTCACAAGATGACTTGGAAAATCAAAACAGTGTTCTTGCCATATATAATTCAGTTTCGAAAAATGTTGCATTTATTAAGTTTTGAAAATGCAAAAGGATCCACAGAACCCAAATCAATTATAGCTGCTGATTAGTGAAGCTTGCAAATCATGTTGCAGCATACAAGATCTGTAAGAAAATGCTCAAATCTGCATTAAAGAAAGAGTGCACCATTTTGAGTATTCCTCCATTGCAACAACATTTTTTAAAAAATGTGACATGCTACATTCATATGATTTTCCCTATCATATATAATTATAAATAATAAATTATAATTTATTAATGTTTATATATGGTATTCTCACAAAAGTTGGTTTTCCCATCTTCTTCATTTTGAGGCAAACCTTTGCTTAAATAGCTATGTTCATATTTTTTATAGCTTCAGAGGGAATAGTAATATACAAGCGTTTTAAGAATTGGACACTAATTATGGTGGGCTTAAAATTCCATTTTCTTTACATGGAGCTGCAAGAAGCAGGTGAATATCAAAAGGACCATAAAAGAATGATTTTTAATTTACTGTCCAATTTCAGCTTAAATGTATAATTTTCCAATACTTTTATTCAGCAATGGCTATTTTAATATTTATTTATACCTTGTAGCTTCCTTTGTGCTGCACATCCAGTATGACTGTATGGCCTTCGTTATTGCTGTGCAACATTTACTTCTCTTTACTAAATTTGCTGTAAAATTCACTTTATCTCCACATCTCCCTTCCCTTACCCTTGACGTTTCTCATACTCTTTTACTTTTATGAGAAAATCCTCTACCTCTTCATACTTGCTTGTTGACATTTTCAATGCAACTAAATTTCCCCTTATATTATTTCACTTCTTTTCCCAGAGTTCTGCTCTCCATTTTTTAAACTTTCACACTCTGTTAGATAATGCTGTACACTTTCCTTAGCTTTGCATACTCCTTTAATATTTCCCCTTAGGCCACTTAAAAATGTTGTTCCCACTCTCATCCAAGCTGTCTTCAATGTGTTTCTTATTATAACCGCTATATATATCTGGCCTACTCCTGTTTTGTTTCTTTGTAACATTTCAAAGATTTTCTATTTTCTAAATTTCAAATCTCCTGTCTTCCATTATCCTGTATTCTTTCTGTCACTTGTTTAAAAAATCTGGACTATTTCTTTCCCCTTGTAAACATATTGTCATCTATCCTTACTTCTTCCAATACTCTTTTCGACCCTGCCCCCCAGCTAAGAATATTTATAGCACACTCTTGTTGTACCATGAAAACTCTTAGTATGTCTCCTTCTTTCACTGTCAAACATCAGTACCAAAATTTCAGCATTCTTTCTAGTACTATACCTTTCCTTCTTTTGTTTCCTAATTCTCATTACTTATCTGCTGCTTCTTCATTGGTGCTGTGTTTGTTTTTATTCCTACTAACAACAATATCATGATTATAAACACTGCCTCTGTTTCTGTAGGTGGATGTATCGATCCTTTCTTTGTAATTTTCTTCATTCCAGAATTTCTACTTCTTGCTCTATATGTCTGCAACTCGATCCCCATTTTTTGCCACTTTCCCGTGCTGTTCTATACATTTTCTCCCTCTTGCTGCCTACTCCAGGCTCCAAGAATAACAATTACTTGAAGTATTAGTAATAGATGTCTCAGATATATTATTGGGAGTAAATTGTGTGTTTTAAAGAGATCTAAATTTTTTTTGTATGGTACATTTTCATTTATCATTCAACAATTACCAGTTAGCAAGATTATTCAAAATTTCTTCTGAATAAAGAGGACTGCACAGGCTGTTCCAGAAAATTCAAGATATATGTTTTATTGGTTATTTAAATATCTTTAAAATGTTGTATTTTAATTAAAATTAAGAACAATTTATGAGAAAATTTAACATTTCCAAAAATGTTGCATATAAAAGCCAGTTTTTGAATGCCTATTAGACAAAACATCTGTATATCACCACTTCAAGTGTATGAAAAAGTAACCTTAGAAGCTTTTGGCAGCTGCTTTATTGTTTTGGCAACTTTTCATTATTGGCGTAAATTAGGCGCAAGAAGAATTAAATTGTTAATTAGAAAAATATGGCTATAAAATCAATTACTGATTGACAAAAGGGTCAGTGTTTTCAAGTAAGACAGGTTGCCAAAATTACAAAAAATGTGGGATAATCAGATTCACCCGTTATAATTATAAGATTGTTAAAATAATATATGCACATATCAGCTATAATTTGTACACAGATGATATGCGGAAAATAGATGAATAGCATTTAAGCAAGAACAACTAAGGAAAATGCATGCAATTAGTAACAATTTAATTTTTGAGTGTCACATGCCATTTTTATTTTATGCATGTAAATGCCATTAATTTCAGCTTGTACTGCATGAATGTTTGTCAGTATCTGCGTATTGTAGTTGGGCATCATTGAAGTTTTTCTGCATTTACATTTTATAAGGTATTCTTAATTTAAAAATATCTTATATCAACAAATACAAAGGCAACAATTGGGTAGCGTAATTCATTTCTTAACTCAATAAAGAGAAATTAAATATACTTTATTATATTTTTTAACTGAAAAACTACCATAATTTTCTATTCCATTTCATTCTGTGATTGTAGCTGCATTTATATCCTCTCTTCCCAAACATGTTAGTGGCCATCATAATGTTTGCATCAGTGTTAAACTGCTGGAAAATCATGAATGACAAGACTTTTTAAAGCCTTTTTCTAAAATATATATGTTAAGACTGTCACATAGATCTGTTCATTTTGTTTATTACATTTGTTTCATTTTACAGCAGCATTATAATATCCATACAGGAGAACGCCCTTACGCCTGCAAATATTGTGAACGGACATTCACCAATTACCCTAATTGGCTCAAGCACACCAGAAGAAGACACAAGGCAGATGCTCGAGGTGGGGCAGCAAATAATGCTGAAGTTAATATGCAAAATGAAGAGGAACTCTCTCATGTTACAGTGACTTTAGAGCACTCCCAAAAAACTGAGGAACTTCCACAAGATGGTGAATGTCATTTGACACATTCCGAAGCTTTAACTTGCCAGGCAGTTAATTTGGCTCCAAGACTTATGACAACTTATTCACAAGAGTCTAATGCACTTCATCAAACCATCACTACAGAACCTAGGATCCAAAATGCAGTACCTCGTACTCAAGTCCAGATATTTCCAGAACATCTAATGACCATTCCGGTGCATGACCATCACATACTACCTCTCTGATAAACTTTTATAAGTACATTTTTCATTTTATGTGTTTGTTTTATCATGACAGAAGTGTTAATAGAATGTTAAAAATTTCAGTGATGCAGGAACAGAACATGACATATTCTGTATATAATTTACAACAAAGTCTGGAGTCTGCACTCATTATTCTCACAAGAGCAAAATAAGAAGAACATTTTGATACCCAAGATATAATAAAGCTGGGAAATATATTGTAAAATAAATGATTAAGAATAACAGTTTACTCACATATTTTGTTCAGTCAAAGATTCTTGAATCATGTGCAAAAAGAAAAATAAATTTCAGTGAAGTATGTGCTAGCTCAGACTCATTTATTTTACTATATTTTGAGTCATTACATTATAAGTTAACTCCCTTGCAGTCTTTCTCTCCTTCCTCTTTCCTCACCATCTATCAGGACTTCAGACCTCAAATTCCCACTCTAAGGTGCATTGGTGCCACATCTCACTGTTATTGTTGTATCATGTCCAATGCGTCAGGTCTAGACTCTTTCACTACAGTAAACATAGTGCTTCAAAACTAAAAATGGAGAAAGTTAATTTTACCCCATTAATTTCACTTTAATAATCTTTTAATCATCAGATTATTAAATATCCAGTGTATGTTTTATTACAAAAAAAAGGGAGTATTAATTTTGATATTGTAATTTGAGATAAAATGTCACATATTTCTTTTGAAATAATGCAAATAACGTTTAGCTCTATAAAATATACTCAGTTAAAATAAAATAAATTTAAACACATCTTATTAATTATGACATCACAGAAGCTTTCAAGAAAGAGGGATTGTTTGGTGGCAGCAGCTAAGCTCATGAAATATTAACAGGTGTGAATTTTGTTAACTGAAAAACAGCAAAGAATGGAAGTTTCTGTGGGAAAGAAGAAGTATTTTAGTGCAGAAATGTATTACCTAGAGATATATTAAAGGTATGCAAAAATCAAATAGGTTGATTATTTACCTGAATCACATGGATCAATCTGAATTACACCAAAGGAAAAATATGGATATGTGCAAATTCTTATGGAAAATATAAACCACCCTTAAATGTTTCCCTAAGTAAAAGGAACCTTTATGCAGGATCTGAGACTGGATTTGTTTTGAATGACTTGCTCGTCTTCAAATCCAAATCTACCACTGAAAATGGACCAAAATATTTTTAAGAACTGGTTTGTCAATACACTACTTCAAATATCCCTTTGAACTTGGTTATTGTAGTGGATCATTTTTTCTTATTTACTCGTAGTTGAACTAAATAAAGCTCCAATTCCCTTCACAAGAAAAGCATGAAATGCAGGACTTATTACCACCTGCATCTGAAAAATTCGATGAATGGTCCCATATTTTACAAACCACGCTGGTGAGGATAAGGTGCCCACTCATACAGATTGTGGAACATGTCAACAAACGCCCCCTATCATGCAAATTACTGCTGTGAAGCGATGGTACACCCTGCGACCCAGCTAACGGGGTCAGTATGAGAACTGACAACATGGAGCAATATGTTAGCATCAAGTTTTGTATCAAATTAGGCAAAACAGAGATGGAGACCCATGGGATGTTAGTGCAAGTGTATGGTGTTGAGCAATGAGAAAAAAACAATGTGTTTGAGTGGCTTAAATGCTTTAGAGATGGAAAGGAAGGTGTCGAGGATGAGCCACGTTCGGGTCAACCATCAACAAGCATAATCCCACATAACATCAAACAAGTGCAATGGATGTTTATGGATGATCAGCTACTGTCTTTGAGAATGATAGCAGATGAGTTGAAGATCAGCACAGACAGTGTAATAAGCATTGTTGTTCACAAACATTTGGCAGAGCGGTTAATTTGTGCGCAGTTTGTACCGCATATGCTGACAGATGAGCAGAAGCAAACTCGGATGGAAACATCTGGAGATTTCATCAATATGTCGGACCGGAATCCGCAGTTTTTTAAAACCATCATTACAGGAAAGAGGAGAGTTGGTGCTACCAGTGCGATCCGGAGACTAAGCGACAGTCAGTGGCATGGTGTTCATTGTCTTCCCCACCTCCCAAAAAAAGAGTTGGCTGACAAAATCCTAGATTAAGATTATGTTCATCGCCTTTTTCAACAGCAAGGGCTTGCTCATGAATTTATACCCGAGGACCATTCTGTTAATGCGGAAGTTTATGAAGGAGTTTTGAAACAACTGCTGCAACTCATGGCAGGTTTGGCCAGAACTTTACCAGAGTGGACAGTGGAATTTCCTGCACGACAATTGCACATCCACACACTGGATTGCTCGAAGTGGTATGCTTCAGTGGACATTCTCAACGTCTTTTGATGATATTTGCATTTAGATATAAAAATATTTCCTCTCTAATCTTTCAGTTCATCTACACTCTGTAGGTTATTTCTGTAGGGTTCCTCACGCAGTATCATCCGGAGAACGGCAGACCATAGTCATTTAGAAATAATTCTGTCTTAAAAAAATGTCCCTTTTAGTCTCTAGCATTACAGGAAGTATGTGCTGTGGCAGTATGTTGTTAAAAACATACATATTTTCTCTCATGGTTAGTTAATTGTAGTGAAAAATTAAAGTCAGAAGAATAATAACATCTGATGTTATTACTCTAAACATAAGATAGATTATTTTAGGAAAAGGTTTAAAGGTTTACTAAGAAAATACTCAAAAAGAAATGTTAATGTATGAGGTGTGTTAAAAAACAACACTTATTTTGGCATTTTAATGCTCGCCCTTGAGATTGGTGTTGACAGTACCAGAGAGATCTGACCTTGAGTGCTGTAACACCATATGCGTCATTCACCTAGCGATACCCAGTTGGAGGAAACCAGGGAAGTGTACGGGCATGTTTACTGTACTCAACATGATATCTAATTTAGTGACACACATCAGTTAGATTTTGCATTCTTCTGGACAAAACTCCATCATAAACATTGGAAATGTTACAGCAAGCCTACAAAGAGCAAACCATGGAAAAAACACAAGTTTTTGAGTGGCATAAATGATTTTTGGAGGGTCAAAATGATCTTGTTTATGCTCCACACCCTGTAAGGCCCTCAATTTTGAAGAGTGAAACCAATGTCAATACAATTGATGTCATGTTGCAGGAAGACCATCATTTATCATTAACAAAGATTGCAGAGATTATGAATATATCCTACACATCGGTTGAAGACATTGTACAAAATGTTCTAGGGTATGGAAGAGTAGCAGCAAAGTGGGTGCCTTATGTTATTAATGACGCAGAGAAGGCTCACCGTGTAATGGCAATTTAACAATGTAAGGGAAGGCTTCATTGAAAACCAGATTTTTTGGACGAAATCGTTACATGTAGTGAATCCTGGTTTCATCATTATGACCTAGACATAAAACAGGACAGTGACCAGTGGATACATCCTTCAAGTCTAAAACCTGAAAAGGCCAAAGTTCAACAAATGCAAGAAAGGTCATGCATCTTGTCTTTTTCGATAAGCAAGGCATTGCATACAATCATGTAGTGAATAAGCGATGTACTGAAACTGCAAGTTACTATTGTGAAGTATTGAAGGGGCCATTATGGAGAAAAATTTCAACAAAAACACCACATCCTGCTCAAATGGGATGAATCCTTTATCAGGATAATGCACCGATTATTCATTACACCATCAACACTCAATCACTGAATTTGACATTGAGGTGATGTCTCATTCACCTTATTCACTGGGCTTAGTGCTCTGTGACTTATACTATTTTTCTACAGTTAAAAATGAGCCTCAGGGTAATTTTTAGGGTAATCAAAAGCTAAACAAAATTTTGTGTGTATTCAGCAGACTATAAGAAAAGGGCTGCAGGGAGAGCTTTGAACATTGCCCTGAATACTTGACACCCCCTTGTCCATTAACAAATAAGATTAACTGGAACTAAATTAAAAGCCAAATTAAAACGGTGTTCATTTTTATTTGTGATTTCCCACCCTCCAATAAAACAAGAATGACGTCATAGTTGACTGGTGAGTCTATCTTGAAATCATAATGCCTTCTACTTAGAAGAAGCAGTAATGTTTGCGGAACAGCTGTAATGTTTGCGCTCTCTGTGTGGTAGTGCTTATAACTAATACAACCAGCCTCCCCTTCCACCCCTTCTACGGTATTCGCGATTAACATAATTGGTGCGACATATAAATAGAATAAAAACTACTGCATAGAGGAGTTTATGCAATGCTATCCAGCATTTAGACAAGTCCCTTGGAGCATAATGTCAAAAGTTTCCGGGTACCGTCAAATTCACATACATTTAATTAAATTTAAAGGGAGTCGATTAATGACACTAAACAACACTTTTAAATTTTTCCGGAACATGTTTCAGAGACTTTGCCTCCATCCTCAACCGGCCATCGACTGGTTCTCATTGGTGTAGTTGACGATATTTTGTCATAGGTCTCCTCTGGTGGCAGTTCAAGGAACTTGAACAAATCTTTCTGGGGGATGTCAAAATTGAATACTTTGTTCCTGCTTTTTGAAATGAAGATTTGTTCCCATGTGGAACTATCCCCAGAAAGATTTGTTCAGCAAGTTCCTTGAACCGCCACCAGAGGAGACCTATGACAAAGTATTGTCAACTACACCAATGACAACCAGTCGATGGCCGGTTGAGGATGGAGGCAAAGTCTCTGAAACATGTTCCGGAGAAATTTAAAAGTAAGTGTTGTTTAGTGTCATTAATCGACTCCCTTTAAATTTAATTTATTATAACAACACTGTTTTCAACACTTCCAAGAAAGGAATTGTCACATACATTTGTTTGCAACATAAACGTCTTAGGTTTTATCAGTATATGATATAAATTTTTTGTCATTCTCATGCTTAATTAAAACTTATTTATTGATGTTGGTATCCTGGTCCCAATCTAGAAGCAATAATATTATGACAGAAAGGCCTCAGACATATTTGCGGCAGTAGTTAGCCAGACGGGACTCTCCATTGTTTTTTGCCATAAGGCAGTCAGGAAGGTAATACAACTCTACCGGGATAAAATTACATGGTTGCATAGGTTGCAAAAGCAAGACCTACCAGCCCATGTAAATTTCTGCAACTACTTTCTGGAGTATTTTGAGGATGATGAGCAACTCTATCTATTCTTTACGTCAGACGAATACTGGTTTGAGTTGACAGGCTGTGCCAATACACAAAATGCACACATATGGTGTTCTGAGCTTCCAAATCAGTTTGTGGAAAACCCACAGTATTAAAAAAATAGTGTCTGGTGTACCATGTCCGACTGCAAATAATCGGCCCAATTTTCTTTGAAGGAAGACTAAACATTCGGCGATATAGGGAGAAAATGTTATCTGAGTTTATTGATCAACTGGGTGAAAATGAAAAATCTAATGGCTGGTTCCAGCAGGATGCTGCTCCTGCACATACCACCAGTGGTACAATTGCTTTCCTTGAAAGACATTTTTCTAGGAGGTAAGATTGAAAATTTTCAGATCATATTTTCCGGAATGTGCTCAGCATGAGTAATCTGAAGTAGTGTGTTTTCTCCCCAACAGATTCATTAGTAATCCTATGTGGCCTCCAAGATCTACAGATCTTAGCCCATTGGATTTATTCCTCTGGGGTTATCTTAAAAATTGGGTTTATTCGAGGCGACCTGAGACTTTAGAGCAACTGCAGCAGCCTATCATGAATGAGATGACCAAGTCACCTGTGATGCTGCAAGCTGCATATGAGCATATGGTGAAAAGAGTAAGGAAGTATCTTGCTCTCAGTGGCGGTCTCTTTGAACCATTCGTTTAAAGAAGCGCTGATATTCAATTTGCCACAGTGGCTCAGCTTTACTAATTTATTTACTTATTTGTGTTCAGCTATTTCTGGCTATTTAGTTTTTGTAAAGCTGTTCACAGAAGTTAATGTTTAACAATTATTGGTTTCATTGTTTCGATAAACGTATAGAAGAGCTCATATTTGGTTAATCTACATCTGTTTTTTGTCCGCCTCTGTGGTGTGTGGTAGCATGTGTGCCTTACACTCAAGAGGTCACAAGTTCAAATATCGCTAAGGATGAGTTACCTGGATAAGGTTTTTTCTAGGGTTTTCCCTTATCCTACGAAGACGATGTTGGGTAACTCTGAGCTCTAGGAACCATGGACTCATTGAGTGTCATATCACCTGTTTCATTCATTGTTCAATATGAAATACACCGTTGAGAGGACAAAAAAATCTGTTTCTTTACTACAATGTTTTGAAACGACGATTGTTATTAATTTGACATTCGTTTATTAATTTTATTAAGTTATATATCTTCACAGAGAAACATCAAATTGAAAGATATTGATTATATTTATCTGTGATATAATAGTGTCCACATTCATTAAAACAAATTAAAACAGTTATCGTATCTACGCATCAGGTGAAATTATGCACTTTTAAATTACGCAGGCACGAGCCACCTCTCAAATAGTATGATCATCTGCCGGTAGAGGGAGGCCTCAAAACTGCTGTCAGCACATCAAATATGATCTGAAGCCACTAGGGGAATTGTATATAAACTCGCTCCATCAGCAATGCTATTGATGACATCAAATTTTGCGCGATAAATCACAGATAAAAATGAGCACCGTGTATATGTAATCAGTAAATGTCCGTATGGTCTAAATGGGCTGTAAAAAAATTTGTACAGTCTAAGTAACTGTAAATTGTTGCCTACTCTTATTATCCTTTCCATTTTCACTGTATATCTTAATAATAGCTCATATGCAATTCTTTCAATTCTTTTTCCTCCCCCCACTACTTGCACAGATGAGCAACTTGGCAACATACTATTGAGGAAAACGTACTGGATCAGGGATCGGTGGAAAATTGAACTTGCAGTCATTATTCACATCTTAAGCTTTCTTGAATATATTTGGAAAATATAGAATTGTATAACATATAAAAGGACAAAAGATTAAACATCAAAAACAACTAAGAAAGGGTACTGTTGATTGACCCTGATGTAATAATGGTCATAATTCTTTATCCACATTGTATATATACCCAAAATTACATTCAAAATTGAATAAAACCACGCTTGATTCAAAATATCAGAATGATTACCAAACACGAAATAACCCTTCAAATATATACATTAAGAGAAAATCCCCCTTTTGTCTTCAGGCCTCTCCCATTTAACCTTGGTCCAGAGGAAATAGCTTGCCTAAAACTCTGGCATTCAACAAAGCTGTCCCCCACAAGACGCATTTCAACTATGGCATAGGTAAATAATGTGGATTTAGTCTTTCTTTATAAATGACCCAGGAAAATCATTCTGCAATTGTCTTTTAACTTAGTCCAAAAATTTCTCTCAAATAAGCGTGATTAAAGCAAATGTTTGAAACAAACAGTTCAAAACTCTCTCACCCTTAACCTGGCTACTACAAGTTGAAGCAGTAGACATCCCGGTGTCTGGAAATGCCTCCCTCGACATTCACATAATGCTGATCCACTTGTGACTAGATATAATGATAGGCATTTATCCATAATGCCATGGTGAAAAACTCTCGAACGACCAAGCATAGGGTGCCACGTAGCTTTGACTCTGTAATACTCCTTTCCCTTGTATACTGTCGTATCCCTCCGTAGCTGTGACAGGGTTGAGTTCCTAGTACTGGACCATACTGCTCCGTCTACTGACTGTGTTATAACTGCCCTCATTCGGCACTACCACTGTACTGCTCCAGAGACTCCTTGCCCTGCCGACAGACTGCCCGAGTTGGACAGACTCCCCATTTGCCAAGAGCGCCAAGAGCGAGTACAAGTTGCCCAGGTGCTTCCGGGTGATGGGCAGAATGCCACAGTACCTATCAGCTATGCGGATTTACCTGTGTGGTCTGATAGATAATGTCGGTATACGCAAGCTTTGTTGTCAATGTATGATGATGGAGGTTGATAATCCCTGCTGGTGCTTCTAGTTCAGCGATGTATGTCCAAAGTTATTAGAGCCAGCGCCCGATACCGCCTCACTAGGAGCGGCCTGCCTGCAGGGTCCGTCCAGTGGTTGCGGTCGGAGGCGAGAGGCCGAATGGAAATAGATACTGGGTGAATGTGTCCGGGCTTCGGCCGCGCGTTCCAGGCACTTCTGGTGGTGGTCAACCTTCAAACCGTGTCCGATGTGGTCTGGCCTGGCGGAGTTCGCGGTAAGGGAACAGAGCTGAGCTCACCACCCAAGGGTGTATTTAGGCAGGCGATAGCTCTTCCGCCTCCTGGGCACCCAGTGGTCGTACTGACCCGGTGTATTGACGATTTGATTGGGATGAGGTGTGATATTGGTATACAGTGTGCGCGTACATTCACACACAACGTCCTCAGCGTACGGTATGCTGGAATGGGTGTGTAGGATGTATGACAGGAATCTACTTTCGGTATCGTAGATCATCCTTAGAGCCCTTTTCTGCACGGCCTGCAGTCTACGGAAGGTAGAACGAGCTACTGATCCCCGAACTTCGCATCCGTACAGTATTAGTGGCGGTATGATCTAACGATACACTCGTAGTTTAATACAAGTGGGCATGGTGCAACGGAATATGGGATACAACTGCAACGTGGCCGAGGCTGAACTTCTCACGGACATGTGGACTGAAAGTGAGGCCGTGGTCCAGTTAGACTCCTAGGTATTTGGTGGATCAAACCCATAGAATTCTTGTCCGCCTGAACCTTAAGTCCTCATCCGAGCGCCAGCGGTAAACCTTTCCCAACAGAAGTACAGAACTCTTCTGCGGACTAATGGCCATCCTCCACTTTTCACTGTACGTGCCGATGGCCTGTAGTAGCTGCTGCAGCAGAGGGAAGCAGTATCGGACATTCTTGTTCTGTGCCAGAATGAGGACGTCCAATATATTGGCACAGAACGGTGCGGGGTTCTAATGGGAGGTCAGACATGTAGACAGCAAAGAGCAACGGTGACAGTACACTGCCTTCCGAAGCTCCAGCCGCTATGGGTCTGACGGAGGAGAGTTTACCTTCAACCCGCACCCTGAAAGTTCGATCCTGGAGGAAACTGCTAATCAGAGTAAGGTATGGGGAGGGGAGTAGTGCTTCCTTGAGCTTGTACAGTAAGCCCTGGCGCCACGTATTGACGAAGGCCTGCTCCACGTCCAGGAGTACTGTGACGGTTTTGAGGTTGTCCTGGAAACCCAGGGCAGCCTTCACCAGATGCAGCAGCTGCAAGGTTGTGGAGTGGCCCCGACGGAAACCGAACTGGTGATCCGTTAGGAGGTGCCTTACCTCGGATAGAGGAGTCAGGCGGGACAGGAACAATTGCTCAAATACATTTAAGACGATCGGAAGGGGGCTGATGGAGCGGTAGCTTGGCGGAAAGTTCGGATCCTTGCCGGGCTTCACAATGCAGTCCACTCTCGCCTCCTTCCAACGTGTTGGAAAGTGACGGAGATGAAGACATGCGTTGTAAATCCGCGTCAAGTGAATCACGGCCTGTTTGGGGAGGTTCCGGAGTATGAGTGCCGTGACACCATCATGTCCAGGAGGTTTACTGAGTTTCAGGCTAAGATTTGGGTTGCCACTGTCTTGGGGTGACAATGGGAATATGGGTCACCTTGTGTGGCGAAGGGGGGGTCCTCATAGAGGTATTCCACCTTCTCCATGAGTTTGGTAAGCTCGTCGTCCTGTGGGTCTTCCCGCGGCTCGAAATGAGACTCTGGATAGTCTGTGAAACTGGTGACCTCTTGGGGCTCAAAGCGAGTCTCCCTCGAGTGGCATGGAGAGGATGCTGATACTGACTCTTATCCTTGCTCAGGAATCGGATAATCCATCGAGTGGCATGGAGAGGATGCTGATACTGACTCTTATCCTTTCTCAGGAATCGGATAACCCGCCAGGGGTGCTTCTGCGATAGATCAACATTTTTCATGTTCTCCCAGGCCGCAGTGCGGTGAGCATGAGGCAGTCTTCTTGCCAGGGACAGGAACCGCTGTAAGACTGCTTGTATCCTGGGGTGGCGGAAACGCTGCCATAGCTTCCGGACAGTTGCCTAAGCTTTAAGCAGCTGTTGGAGATCATTCGGAATGGTGGAATTGGGTTGGGTTGTGGGAATGCGGTATGTGTGAGCACGTACCACATAGAGAACGTGTCCGGAGAAATCCGACGCTATCGCCTCCAGCATGTCGATGAAATCGATGCGTGGTCGCGGATCCACGGATTGGTTCAGGTTTTGGACGGCTACATCCCAGTCGACCTCGTATGTCCAGTCTGGGCTTAACAGCTAGCATGTCAACGTTGGAGTCCATCTGGACTGGGTTTTGTCCAGAGTCCAGTTCGTTGACTGCGGAGAGGTCTAGATGGAATGGATAATGTTTGGTGATCATGATATCGAGCACATCCAGCCTGCCACGGGCAGGATGGGATGTAGGTTCTCTCGGGCAGTACGCGAGGAGCTTTGGGTTGCCACTGATGAGGCGGTAGAGCCCGCGCTCCTGGTGTTAGATGTACGCCGTTTGTCCGTCCGTCACTACTGGCCGGCTTTGGTAAGCCTAAATAATTGTTCTGCATACCGATCTCTAAAAGGGTTTAACCACAGGTAGGACTCTTTTTCGTGAACTGTAGGGTGAATTTGTTAGGTTTAGATGGTAATTGAGAAAAAAGGTGCAATTTTGCCCCTCTAAGCGGATTTTGTAGAACGCAATACCCGTTACACCTTGGTGTCGATAGTTTTGTGTTTTGGTGGGAAGATTGGGGATTAATGGAGCTCAGCTTTAACTGCTGTTAGGAGTTGCTACTTGGTTATATCGGGTGCTCGCATGCCATACGGGGTATCAGGCGGAGCCTGAAGCGGCGCCTAGTGATGTCATAATCCCCCAGAGACCTCACGAGGGCGCTTTGATGTAACGGTAACTTTGCGTAGAACTTTGGAGCCCGGCACCTTATTTCATCCTCCACATATGGAAGAGATGAGGCTTCATGAAGTAGTCTTACCGGAAAGTAACAGCCAACAGACCTGAGTCCTCTGTTCTGTGCCGTTTGAAGGATCCGTTTGAGCTATGAGCGAGTACAAGTCGCCTGGGCGCTCCGGGGGCGGTGGGCAGAACGCCACGGTACCTTTTCGCTATGCGAATTTACCCGTGCCGTCTGATAGACTATGTTTTTGTTCGCAAGTTTTGTTGTGGATGTGTGGTGATGGAAGTTGGTGTCCTCTGCAACTGCTTCTGGTTCTGGGATGTAGGATCCGTATGAGCGATGAGCGAGTACAGGTCGTCCGGGTGCTCTCGAGCGGTGGACAGAGCGTCACGGTACCTATCCGCTATGCGGATTTACCCGTGCGGTCTTATAGGTTTCGTCAGAACGCGCAAGCTCTTATGTGGTCTAATGATAGAGATGAGAGGGGCCGATATAGTGCCTGTGTGACGAAGCGGGGTAATACAGACCGGCAAGCGACAACCTGACAACACGAAATATCTTCGGGCTGCGCGGTTGGATATATATCGACGGTGGGGATAACGACCATAACGTTATGAAACACATGTAAATAACATTCCTTAATTTTAAGCTTTAATTATAAGAAACCAATTTAAATCTATTGACAATATATTTATTATTATTATTATTATTATTATTATTATTATTATTATTATTATTATTATTATTATTATTATTATTATTATTATTATTATTATTATTATTATTATTATTATTATTATTATTATTATTATTATTATTATTATTATTATTATTATTATTATTATTATTATTATTATTATTATTATTATTATTATTATTATTATTATTATTATTATTATCATTATCGTTATCGCTATCATTATCATTATTATTATTATCGTCATTATGATTATTACTATAACTGTTATATAATAACTAATTAACCAACATTACTAATATATAATGTCGACGACAATAATAATCATCATTATTATTGGCTCCGAGGAGAAGAACTGAGCTATTTTAACATTCAAAATGTTACGTTAATTGGCAGTTTCTGTCGCTCAGAGCTAAAGAATGGTGGTACTGCTATACTAAGAAACTCTAAACATAGCTCATAAAACCAAAACACTCTTATACACAAATTACATAAACATAAACTGTGAGAGATTTTGAACACTGTGTCGTCAAAATGCTCTTTTGCAACATCATCATCGTATATATAGGCAGCACGGAATCAAGGTAAATTCCGTAGCACAACTCAAAAAATCTATACCAACGGAGGAAGGACCTGTGAAAGTTCCCATGCCTCTCTTCTTAGTCAGTGTGGACAAGGTCGCTATAGAGTCAGTGCAACCTATCGACTCCGTCCGGGTGCTCCACCATACGGTCGTTAGGGTCGAGAGATTCTACGGCCAAAGTGGACCTATCCAGTGCTAAAGATGTATGGGGTTTCACCACTAACGCGGCGTGCAAGTATGTCTGCGTTGTGCTGGGCCTCATCTTCTGAGGAACTGCGATAAATCCCCGGAAGAGCGAAGATGCGCCAACTGCCAGCAAGACCATGTAAGCGTCTACAAGGACTGCGTGGCGAGGCAGAGAATCATAGCCGCCGCAAAACAGATGTCGGGAAGGCAACTGTCTGACCTGGCGTATCTTTTGCGGCAGCCCTAACTAGGGCGGAACAAACTTTGGAGTGCGCAGAGCAAACTTTAACTGCCCCAATAATGAAAGAAACGCAGGCATCTACTGCTGCTACATCCTCATGCCGTAGGGGAGGGGATCCGTCCCCTTCAACTGCCGTGATGTGGGCACTACGGACCCTTAGTACTCGTGGTACCTCTGACGTTACTAGAGGAACCTCGGGCCGAACATCTGAGCCCCTCCCTCCGGGAGTCTTTGGATTGGGTTGGTCTCGAGGGAGCAGTGTGTTCCCGATACCCATAGGAATCGGGTACGTCTTCGGACGGGGTTGAGGGAAGCCATTAATTCTCCCGGGTACTAGCCTGCAAAGCTAGTAGAAGGTGTGCTAGATCGCCAGGTGGCCCCACCGAGGTCATATCGATAGCCTTCACCTTTGGTGTTGGCGTGCGTAAGTGGCGTATCCACTTCCATCCCGTCTTGTGTCCTTGGACCAGATGGGAGGACTTGTTTGTCACCCAGGTCTTGCCCTATGGAAAGCCACACGGAGGACGCCGAGCGCCTTTTGGGACAGCTCGGATAACTCCCGGGTTTTAAGAGGCCCGGGTCTTGGTCCTACGGGTCCAGGACTGATGAGACTAGACCCTCTGGACTCAACTGCTGCTACATCTACAAATGTTACAGATACTAGTCAGCCAAAGCCACAGAGGCCCAGGACAAACAAAAAGAATAGGAATGAGGCACCAAAACCTACTCTTGCACCACAGCAGTAGCAGGCAACAAAGGCAACTGTTGCGCCACACCAGAAGCAGCAGCAAGCTCCACCCACAGAGGTGGAGACTGCACCTCCGCAAGACAATCCTGCGCCTGCTGAAGTTGCGGTACCTCTTTCTCCGCTCCTAACTGCCGCGACAGCTATATCAGAGAGAGCCGTCGATGAATTCAGAGAGCTATCTCTTTGGTTCGGCGATCTCCTCCACAGGATCCTTCCCACACTGCGAGAGTGCAGGCGGGTAATGAATGGCCCGCGGTACTACTCCCTGGAAAAATATGTTATCTTTCTCAAAACATTCGAGGAGCTGTTCCCTTGTACCGAACTGTAATTGCCCTCAGACTTGTCCGGACACCATTGCGAGTCGCATTCTGAAATACGAACGGGATAGGGGCACATTTCCTAGCGTGCTTGAGTTTGTACAGTGCTACAGGATTGACATTCTAATGGTTTGTGAAACACACCTTCAGGCTGGTACTGATTTTTCGTTGCCTAATTTTGTCACTCACCGGTCCGCGAGAATCGGCCGACAGGTGGGCGGAAATCATCAAAAATATCATCACGCACACGCCCTTTCCTCTTTCTGAGCTTCAGCACGTTGAGAACTGTGCCATCCGATCTACCATCGGAGGCCTGGACTCTCTGCTGATAGCAGCCTATGACGCACCTGACCATCGCTTCTATGAGGCAGACTACACCACCTTACTGAACCTACACCCTGTGTTTTGCATTGCAGGAGACCTCAACGCGATTTTTAATTTTGAGGAGGATGGCTCTGTAAACGATTTAGTAGACCATCTTAATGAGCAGATACTTTCCGCCGCGGAACGGTCTATTCCCCGTTCGACTACCAATCCTCGTCGCTGCCCTGTCCCATGGTGGACGGATGATTGTCGGAATGCCATTCGTGCTCGCAGACATGCTCTCAGGGTTTTCCAACGCCACCCAACATTGGAAAACCTGATTCAATACAAGAAACTGCGTGCCAGTTCAACGCAAGTAATTGAGGAGAGCAAAAAGAAATCTTGGACTGCTTTTGTGTCGTCGTTTAATCGCCAAACCCCTTCTTTTATTGTATGGGATAGGTTAAGGCGCGTGGCCGGAAAATCGACCCACATGCCGATAGCTGTTATGAAATCTCCTTCAGGCGTCGTTGTGGATCCGTTTGACATGGCTAACACCCTTGGCAGTACTTTCGCTCACGTGTCTAGCTCAGATAAATATACACCTGAGTTTCTCTTAATTAAGAATCAGGTGGAGTATCAAGGTTTCTGCTTTCTTTCTAGAAACCCTGATGACTACAATCGCCTCTTCACTATGGCAGAGCTAGAACACGCACTTTCCTCTTCGCGACCTTCTGCGCCAGGACCAGACGCTATACACGTGCGATTCTTACATCTCTCTCCGGAAGGGAAGGCTTTCCTACACGAGCTCCATAACCGTGTCTGGGTCGACGGCAGTTTTCCTGAGAAGTGGCGGGAGGCCACCGTCATACCAATTTTGAAACCTGGTAAGGACCGACATCTGCTTTCTAGCTACCGCCCTATTTCTCTCACCATTTGCGTATGCAAGGTGATGGAACGCATGTTCAATCGACGGTTGGTGTGGTGGCTGGAAACCCACAACCTGCTGACGAACCCCCAGTGTGGTTTTCGACTTCGCCGTTCGACACTGGAGCATCTCGTGTCGATGTCGACGCAGATAATGCACGGTTTGCAGAGGAACTGCCAGACTATCGGCGTGTATTTTGATCTCGAGAAGGCTTATGACTTGTTGGCGTGCAGGTCTTTTACGCACCCTGCACAGCTGGAGTATTCGCGGACGCCTATCCGTGTTCCTTCGGGAGTTCATGGATAATCGCACTTTCCGAGTTAGGGTCGGCTCGGTTTTATCAAACCCTTTTATCCAGGAGAACGGGGTTCCACAAGGATCGGTTTTAAGTGTTACACAGTTCCCTATTTCTATTAATTCAATCTCTATCTGCGTTCCTCGAGGGGTTTAATCGTGCCTTTTCGTTGACGATTTTACCATTTACTGTACTTCTCAGCGTACTCCGTTCCTAGCACGTTTTCTACAGCAATGCTTAGACAACCTTCCCAACTGGAGCTCTAAGAACAGCTAGAGGTTCTCCGATAAGAAAACGGTCTGCGTCAACTTCTGACGCCGCAAGATTCGATTACCACCCGTCCTCCGACTTGGTTGCCATGTTTTACCATTTGCCGATGAAGCTAGGTTCCTCGGACTGGTTTTTGATAGAAAGCTTAGCAGGTCATCGCATATAGCGCAGTTGAAAGCACGATGTGAGCGTTCTTTTAATCTCTTGCAGATACTTAGTGGGAAATCGTGGGGAGCGGATAGCACAGTGCTGCTTCGCTTGTATCGCACACTGATTCGATCCAAGCTGGACTACGTGTGCATCGTTTATGCTGCACCTGGTCCATCCGTACTGAAGAAGCTGGACACGGTGCATAACTCTGGACTTCGTCTAGCAATTGGGGCCTTTCCAACTAGCCCAGTTGTGAGCATCTACGCTGAAGCGGCTGAGCCTCCTCTGAAATGTCGCCGGGAAGTTCTGTTAGGCAATTACGGCTGTGGGTTGTATAGTATGCCTTCGCATCCAACGCATGTACCCTTTTTAAACACCTCATTATACGTGCGTTACCGGAACACACGTCTTAGTCCCAAGGTGCCAGGTTTTCGATTCCGGGAACTCCTTAAGAGACATGCCTAGGATGTTCCCTAAGGGCAAACGTTTGTATCCCCATTGATTGCATGCAGCACCTGACGTAGATTTTGGTATGACGCAGCACAGCAAGGCAACGACACCCATGAGTAGCATCCGGAGTTTCTTTTTTAATTTTTATCAGGATATAAGGATTTTAACTTAATTTTTACCGACGGTTCCAAGAGCTGTGCCGGTGTTGGATGTGCATATGTCCATGGAGCCGAACCCTTTACATTCGGTCTCCATGACAGCACTTGCATATACAATGCAGAGCCCTATGCCATTTACCGAGCCATTCTATATGTTCGCCAGAGAGGTTTGGGTAATTGCCTTGACCTGAGTGATTCCCTTAGCACACTCCACAGCCTACGTGCGCTGTACAACGACTGTCCTTTTCTACAGCGTATCCAGGACGCCATCCACAACTTACACGCCTCAGGCTTTAGCGTGGTTTGCGCAGGGGTCCCTGGTCACGGGGGCTTGCATGGGAATGAACTTGCAGATTCGGCAGCCAGGACGGAAATTACACAGTCCCAGGTTTTTATCCGACAGGTCCTCCTGGAAAATTTCAGCCTTCACTTGTGGAGAGCTGCGTACTCCTTCTGGGTAGCAGAATGGATCCGTTTCCGCAGCAGCAAACTGAGATATGTGAAGGCCGTTGCGATTTCATCGGTGACCTCCTGCCGTTCCTCTCGTTGGGTGGAAGTTCGTCTGGCTACGTTAAGAATTGGCCACTGCTCTTTTACACATAGTTTTAAATTCACAGGGGATCCTGTTTGCCCACTCTACGTTGGAGCTCTTTCGGTCCGTCATGTACTTTTAACCTGTCTGAACCTAGCGGATCTCCGCCGGTCTCTCCGGCTGCCTCCCAGCTTGACAGACGTACTGGCGGACGACGAGCAAACAAATGTGCCGAATGCCAGGATTTTGGACACGTCACAAAATTTTGCACCAAACAGCAGGTCTGCGGCCATGGTGGTGAAGCAGGACATGACAGATAAGATTGCTCCAAGAGTAAGCAGGCAGCAATATGTATCCCTTGAAGTCTTAGGAAAAAGCAATGTGGTGGAAATGAATGTCGTACATATAAAATGTTCTGGGAGAGGACAATAATTCGAACCAATTATGATTAATGGTTAAAGATTTATTTATTTTTAAAGATTTATTAATTTACTTATTTATCTACTTATCTACCTATTTATTTATTTATTTATTTATTTATTCATTCATTCATTCACTAAGTAAGTGAATTATTAATTAATGTATTTATTTATTAATTTATTAATTTATTTTGTTTATTTATTTATGTATTTATTTATTTACTTATTTACCTAGCTACCTAGCTTCTTAGCTAGTTAGTTGCTTAGTTATTTATTTAGTAGCCCAACATTGCATAGAGCAGGTCCATAAAATCGACTTCCAACAACATCACAATCCTGGTACAAGCCGAAAAATACTTTGACAGGATCACTTGACAGGAGGCCATTTAGATAAAAGCATATCCGTTCAGTTTCCATAGGGATTCCGGTCTTCAACTGAGCCCAGCCTGGACACCGGCCATCAACAGCATTTTGATTTTTTTAGAGTGGAGGGAAAATCCAGTTATGGACCTCCACTGTGTTGGAGTGCACCATGATGAGTGTGGGCTTCACCTCGGGGGTACTACTCCACTAAAAACCTCCATTGTTAGGATGATTCGTATTAGTTAAATGGCATTTTAGTTTTAGGTTATTGCGCTCCCGCATAGCACCCACGTAATTTGAATGAGAGATGCGATGCTGCCGCCCGGTGGGCGGGAGCGAGTGGATGTTAAATCCTAGGCAACGCCTATGACTAGTCCCTGACCGTGGCTCTATAGGGCTCAAGGTAAAGATAATGGAAAATTGTGGCTTTCATTCTACATAAGTTCACATATATTTATATCAGTTGTTAATTTTGTCCTTTTAATGAGAAGGATGTCTAAAGTTTAGGTGTTCATACAGTAAATGTAGTCGTTCGAGGCCGTGTAATGAGCTTAAACTTAGTAATCTTCTGTCTGGGAGGGGTTCCTTCTAGGGCTTCCGGTAACCTACTAGCCGGTGGATATAGGCACCGATATATATTTATATCAGTTGTTAATTTTGTCCTTTTAATGAGAAGGATGTCTAAAGTTTAGGTGTTCATACAGTAAATGTAGTCGTTCGAGGTCGTGTAATGAGCTTAAACTTAGTTAGTAATCTTCTGTCTGGGAGGGGTTCCTTCTAGGGCCTCCGGTAACCTACTAGCCGGTGGATATAGGCACCGATTGTCGACTCGAGTCCGTTTGGCTGCTTGTCGTCGTCTGGCCGCAGTTAATGCGGGGGAGGCCTTCTCTCCCGGGTGCGTCTTGGCTGTATAGCGCAAGGGCTTCAAAGGCTGCTGTTTGGGTTGAAACAGGGAACATAAGGGTGCTTGTTAGAGGTTAATGAGGATAATTCACAAGATTTTCTAGGTATTTATGAATGTCAGGTTCTGTGTCATTGAAGAATAGTTTTCTGTCAAAGAGTGCGAGAGGTCTTTTGTGTTTGTTTGCCTCTGTTATGTAGGTCCCTAGTGAGTTGATTAGTGGATTGTGTAGCTTTGATAGTTTTTCGTACACGTCGAACGCAAGTTTCTTGATGAATTCTTCTATAGTGTGAATTTTAATTTCGTCGTGGAGGATGTCCGAGAGTGGCGTTGATGGAACCTTCGAAGCGATCTTTAGGATTTTGTTTTGGAGTGTCTGTAGTCTTTTTAGATGTGTTTTTGCGACGTATCCCCATACCGGCGCTGCATAAGTTAAAATGGGTCGGATAAGTGTTTTATAAAGTGTTACCCCCATATTGAGGTTTAATTGATAATTTATGTTTAGTAGAGGGTACATCTATGCCAATTGGCCTGCAGCTTTACCTCTTATTTGTGTGGCGTGGCCACGCCATGTCAGTCTCTGGTCCATTTAAAGTCCAAGCCACGTAACCTTGGAGGTCCAGAGTATGTTCTCTCCGAATAGAGTGAGAGGATGTAGGTTGTGTCTTGGGTATCTGTGGTGCTTGCCTTTGGTGAATATAATTTTCTTGGCTCTTAGGAGCATTCAATTTTATGTGCCATGTTCTGAGCTATCCCTCCATTGCTAACAGCGCGTTTTGGAGACGGGAGTGTATGAACTTCGGTTTGAAGGATTGCGCCATTATGGTTGTATCATCCACGTAAACGTAGAGGGATATGTTGTGTGTTTTTGGCATGTCTTTAATGTATAAGTTAAATAGTACTGGTCCAAGTATGCTGCCTTGTGGGACTCCCGCTCTTATTGGTCTCGGCGATGGCAGACTATTGTGTACGGTAAATTGAAATTTCCGGTCTTTTAGATAGTTTGCAGTGAACTTTATTGTGAGTCAGCGATAGAGAGGGAAGCTAGCTTTTTCAATAGTCCCGCGCGCCATACTTTGTCGAAGGTCCGTTCGACATTCAGGAATAATGCTCCTGTGGACTTTTTTATGTTGAATCCATACGTGATATTTTCAGTGGCTCTCATTAGTTGGAGGGTTGTGGAGTGTCTGGCCCGGAAGCCAAATTGCTCCGGGATGAGTAAGTCGTGTCTGATAATGACTGAGTTCATCCGTTTCAGGACTATTCGTTCTAAAACTTTCCCTAGTGTATTTAGAAGGCTAATAGGTCGATAGTTGTTAGGGTTGGATATATTTTTATTCTGTTTAGGGATGTGAAGAACGTGGGCAAGTTTCCATCTTTCGCGGAAGAGCCCATGTATTAGGGCATAATTGTATATTTTTGCTAATATTGTATTGCGCTCTCTGGTAAATGTTTGAGTGCTGCGTTGGGGATTTTGTCAGGCCCCGGAGTTTTTCGATGGGGTAGGTGCTGTATAAGTAATTTTATTTCCGACGGGCAAGTCTTTGGGACATGGTTGTGCGCTTGTTGCTGATGCAAATGTTGACTGTCCCTTTCCGTGTCCGCCGTAAAGCGCGGACAAGAAGGGACTTCGTTGGGTTTAAGTATTTCCTGCAGTGCGTTTGCAAGGGTATCTGGCTTCTGTTGGTCAGTGGTAGCGATTGTTTGGTTATAGTGTAGGGGAGGTATGTTAACCTTGTCTCTTGTTAGGTATGTAGTAATGCGCCACAAAGATTTGTGTTCATGGTCATTGTGTAGATCTTCTAGGGTTTGTTGCCATTGTTGGGCGGTGTAGTTGGAACTTCGCTGTCTGGCTAAGTTGTTTAAGGCTTGAAAGGTTTCGAGATCAGCTGGGTGGCGTGATCTTTGCCATTTGCGTCTGCCCTATTTCGTTCTGCTGCAAGTTGCAGTAGATCAGGAGGTAACTTTCCATTGTTCGTTTTTGGAATGTTTATTGGTGCGGCAGTTGTGGTCGCTAACTTGATTGCATACTCAACTTGAATCACGGCATTGTCTAAGTCTTTCTGGGAATTGATAGTCTCCTGGAGAAGATTTTCGCCAATGATGCGTTCGAATGTTTCTTAATTAGATTTAGCGTAATTATGCCGCGGGAGTGGCTGTGTCAGCCCTCTAGGGATATAATGACCGGGAGGTGATCCGATGACAGGTCGTTTTTACCTGTAGGTTAATGCGTTGAGTCAAGTGCCCAGTTAACGCTATGTCCATTATATCTGAAGAGGCATTTCTCGCAAAAGGTATATAAGTGGGCTCGTTGGGAGCGTGTATTGTGTAGTTCGAGTGGTTTTCGTGATGTAGCAGCGCTGATCCTGATGCGTTACTGGTTCTACAGTTCCAAATTTGGTGCTTGGCGTTAAGGTTACATGCGATTAGAATTCTGTTGTTTAGCTGTATAAGTTTGTCCAAATCAGATGTATCTAGAGGGCCAGGAGGGCGGTACGCCGCAATTAGTAGTGTTGGTGAGTTTTCAAGTGTGATGTACACGCCAACTGCTTCAATTGACGTGAGTTGTGGTAGTGTACCTACGTGGTGTGAAATGTTTTGATTGCAATTGCTCTCCCCCCTCTAATGTCCCTGTCATTTCGGTGTAGATGGTACCCTGGTATATTTAGTCTTAT
The DNA here is from genome assembly GCA_030765055.1 of Mantis religiosa. Classification (NCBI taxonomy): domain Eukaryota; kingdom Metazoa; phylum Arthropoda; class Insecta; order Mantodea; family Mantidae; genus Mantis; species Mantis religiosa. The sequence goes on from CM060950.1 coordinate 180,565,987, forward strand.
AGTTGAGTTTAGGTGTGTTTCATTTATTAGGGCAATTTCAGTGTAATTTGTCAGTAGGAAGTTTAACAGTTCAGTCTTGCGTTTACGTAGGCCTCTGGCATTACAAGTGAGTACTTTAAGTAGTGCTTTCAGGATGATGGGTATAAGGGCGCTCAACTACGGTGGTCATCAGCGGTGGTTTCAGGAGCATTTAGAAAACCGGGAGTGGTTAGTAGTTGGAAGAAATCTGCGTGGGTAGAGATAATGGAGCGGTTTGCGTAAGGTTTGCCCAGGAGGCATTCAAGGATGTGGGTGATAGTTTCCCAGATACCGTAGGAGAACATTCCCATCTGGAGTACCTCCTGGTACATGTCACTCTGTTACTGCCGTTTCGGGTATACGGCCTGGAGCTCCTTCCCTGGAGGTTTCCTTGTTGGAGATGATCGGGGGCGTGGTTGCTGTGCCTGGTCAGTCGTGCTACTTTGCCTGCTTACCCTGGTAGGCGCCGTGTTCTGGGCAGGGCGGACACGGCTAGGTTGTGGAGCTGCTGCTCTGGCGGGTGCCACCGCCTGTGCTCCTCGTGGAGGCCGCACATTGCCCCGCCGCCCGCTCTGAGCCTCTCCATCCCGGAGGTTGCACACCAAGGCTAGTTGCCGCTGGTAATCTGGACATGCCCGGTAACGGGCCCCGTGTTCCATACCGCGGCAGAGAGCGCATTTCCTCGCAGGTGAGGGGACATTGCAGGACGCAGAGTCTTACGACTCAGCGCGCTTGGAGCATACAGGGGCAGCCACTGTGCACCTCGCCGCCGTGTGCCGCAGCTGTTGGTACCGGTTGCACTGCACAGGAATCACAGGTCTCCTGTAGGGCTTGACCCTCACCCTGAAGTGGAGATGGCCGCGCCGTGGCTCAGTGGTTAGACCGCTTGGCTCTCACCAAGGCGGCCCGGGTTCGATCCCAGGCGACCACAAAGTGAGATTTGTGGTGGACAACACTGCGCTGGGGCGGGTTTTCTCTGGGATCTCTGGTTTCCCCCGCCATCTCATTCCACTGGTGCTCCATCTTCATCTCATGTATCATCAGTGTCATCGCCTGTGGTGCCGTATGTAGTAAAAGCGGGCGTTAAACACTACACTACACATTCTGAAGTGGAGCAGAAAATCCAGACGCTTCAGCCCCTCCAGGTCGTCCAGTGTGGCCAAGTCCAACAGGTACATGGGCTCGATTGAAACGACGCATCTGGACCACTGTTTGCGCCGAAAGATGGAGGGATTGCAGGGCCCTTTTGAAATCATCCTCTACTCCATCGCAGAGGACATGCTTGATGACTGTCCTGTACGTTTGGTGCCTTACCTCTGGGATTTTAACTTCTTACGCTTTAAAATTACTAAACTTACAAGATGAAGCTATAAAATTCACACTAGAAACTAAAATTAACATAGTTCCTCCTTTTCGAAATTTGAAGATAATGAGAAATAGCAATAAATTAGATTTTGCTATTTATAAGAAGTCTACTCATATCGATAATTACATAAAAATAAAAGTTTTAACCCTTTTTCACATAAATTTGCTGTTTTTAATAGTTTGATTTATAGATTCATAGATATACCCCTGAATAAAGAAGAATTTAATAAAGAATATCAAAATATTATTAATACTATTAAATATTATTATTAAATATTATTAAAGAAATTGTATTACTCATGATCTTGTGATATCCTTTCCTATTTTCCAGTACCTGTAGAATGCATTGATTTAGTGTCAGGTTTTCTTGTAATTATCACAGTAACAAGCTTAGGAATTCACACTTCAGGGAAAGGAAGTACAGGTGTTATGTATAACCTCGACAGCATCTTGAGTAATCTCACTCTGTCAAAGTTGCAATTGTTTCTTAAAGATATACTTATTCATTTATTACATGAATATAAAATCTATAATGCTTAGTGGCAACACAAAAAACATCAAGTTTGGAAGTGGCTTCTGAGACTTTTTTTTCTTTCGAAGTCACATCTCGCACATTAATGAATAATTTACGCACAATTACTGAGCATATTTAGCGCGTATTATGCTAATATGTGATAAATGAATTGTGCCGTAAATTATTCGTTGGTGCACGAGATTAGGCTTCGAAAGATGTTGGATTCAATCAGTTGCTGAACACGAAAGGGAAGGGTGGGGGGAGGCGAATGTACCATAGCTCGGTCGAAATAGAAGGTTACTGCATTTCCGACGACATGGTTAGTTCACTTAGCTGGCATCGAAAGGTACAGGAGGAGCGCCCTATGCGTCTTCAGTTTTTCAACGGAGCTGAGAATCTGGTATTAATCTGTGGTTGACCCATAGCCCGCTCACATTCGTTTAAACCTCGGCACTCAGTCGAATTCCTACCCATTTAAGCGACCCAGCGGTGTTTGCTTTCTTACCGCTTGGAGCTCTCAAGGCTGACCCCTGAAGTATCACATTGTAGCCGTCAGTGGCCTTGCCGATATTTAGTTTTGTGGTGACAGGTGAACCAATTGTAAGGTCTCAAATTAATATTGAAAGTGAATTTTACATGAAATGATGTTGACAACATTCTCAGGTAAGCGAACAAGAAAATTGGGTATAAATAAGAGATAATAAGAAAACTGTATATAAATAAGAGATAATATAAGTAATCATAAGTATGAGCACAACATGTCATTATCTATTATTATTAGTTCTACTGTTGTGCCGTAAATGGTGGCAGTTCATTATCTAAGTAGGTATATTTTCCATGGCAGCTGTATAGAACAAAAGTTTACAATACACAGCACTACATTTCAAGGGGCTCCGTTTT
>CM060950.1:180571283-180801283 GCA_030765055.1 Mantis religiosa
CTAAGCTACCTAAACTATGCGTGAGAAAAAGCCTAGAGGAATACATAATGTCAGCAATGCAACATTGTTCTTATTTCGTGTTTGCAGAGAACTCAAATAATTCAGAACTGCTAAGTGAACTGATATGCAAACATTATATTCCTGTGATATTAAGGTGCATTGCTTCTGCGACAACGGAAGTGTTTGGAAAACCTAAATTCCTAAACTGTAAACTACTGCATCGGTAAGTTCTGCGTCTGTAATGTCACCACATTGCAGCTGTACGCTGGAACAGGGTTGCAGAGGGTTCATCAGCCAGCGCCATACGGTGAGTAGTGGAGAAATCTGTAACTTTTAGTCATAACACTCCAGCTGGCGAGTGCCGAGGCCTAAAGGAATGTGAGCGGTCTATGGTTGACCATATTGAATGTAATTGATGCGGAAGAAGGAGGTATAATACTTAATGTAAGTTACTTACGTATTCTATGGAAGGAAAGGAGGAATGAAGGTTAAGTTTGGTTTGCATATTTAGGTAAAAGTGCAGAATGAGTGCGAACGTATATCGTGGTTCTGAAGTCATAGCTCGGGCGTTGCCAACTTCCAGAGCTTGCTACCGCCGAAAATACCAACATGAAAACCAGCGATACTGTCATACCCGACGTAAGCATCAGTAGTACATTATCAGAGTTATTATCCTTATTACATATTATTATTATCATAATTATTTAAAAACTTAAAAGAATCTAGCACAAAGTTTTGGAATAGTCAACATTACGTACGCAAACCAGCGGTAATATAACACCCAAATAAACTGACGTAAAGATGAGTGGATCGTTACCAAAGCTATTATCATCATTATTATATATTCTGATATTCTCAATATTATTACTATTATAATTATTTAACAAGTTAAACGAATTTAGCACAAGTTTTTGGAATAGTCAACATTATGTAAGTAAACTAGCGATACTGTAATACCCAAATATACTGACGTAAAGATCAGTGGTTTATTGCCAGAGTTTTTTATTATTATTATAACAATATAATTATATAATATAATTATAATAAACAAAGCTTACTATGCACTATTCCCATTACTATCGCTAGTTAATAAGAAAAATAAAATGTGTTTGGCAACGTTCCGCTGTATTTGCATATATACAGCATTGCTAGTTTATAATAAGAAAAAGAATGTGTTGGCAACGCTCCACTGTTTTCGCGTAAATTGGAGCGCCACGGTTGGCAACAAGTTGCTTTCGTGACGTCATTCCACACCAACATAACTGTGCGCACTCATTCTGCACTTTTACCCATATTTATTATACAGTATAAGTAGGTGCTCTGTGAGAATAATTATTCTTCCATTAAAAGCCGCTGTCGTAACAATTAAATATAAGGAACACTGAACATATTGATTTTGGATATGCAAAGTGATAAGCAACACTGTCAATGCTACATTAATGCAGGCAGGTATTTACTCCAAAATAGGTTTCAACAAATAGAGGTTTTATGGCTACATGATGTGCTTCTTAGTACCGTAGTCGTTTTTAGCTAGTACCTCAGTACCATACGATCTGTCGGAGAAGCAGAATAATGTATATAAATCTCCCGTGATAGCACTTCATTGTTACCCTACTTTATCTTTCCTCCACCCAGTTTGAATACCTTTAGGGAATACAGAACCGTTCACCAAAAATTCTCTACCTGTCCGAATGCCTGTACTTTATTTGTGATACTTTTTGACAAAAGCTTTATACGTAATCTTATAATGCTGAATGTACCATGTGTCTTCAATAAATATTTGTATGGTAGGTATCAAACTTTTGATTTATCTCTGGTAACTGAAGACAGAACAGCGTTTTCCTCTTTGTGTATGAATTTGAAGAAGCAGCATATAATCATTTCAGTTTGGTTTTAGGAAGGGATGTCTGCTGACACTGCCACATATAGACTTGCCAATGAAAATGTAAATGCAGTGAATAACAGTGAATTCATTCTAGGTATTTTCTGTTACATGGCCAAGGCCTAGGATAGTATTTGCCATGAGCTGATGCACCAGAAATCATACTTTTATGGCCTTGATAAACTTAATTACCTGATTTGATTTTGGCAGGCTTGTCCAAATGCAGAGCCAATCTTTGATAATTCCTGCTTGACATGTTGAATTTCGAAGTAGGGATAGTGATACATTGTCCTTCATACTGCTCAGTGGTAAGTAAACATTGCATGTCAGGAAAGCCTACTGTGCATTCACAAGACCAAAGAGGTCTGACATTATGTACAATAATGATGACCATAATAATTACATTTCTATACTTATTTCATCTGTGTGTGCTGTCATTGGAAGCCACAATAGCTTTCCAATCCAGTACAGTATCTATTATGCAAATTTTTAGCTGTGCTGACTAGTAGGAATCTGATATTGTAACTCTATATTTACATTTTATTTGCTTCATTCAAGAAAAAATTTGCTTCCAGTTATATGTTGAGGCAAACATTGCCAATAAGCAAGAGCTAAATTCCTTAAGACAAGGATATTTATGATTAGGAGTGAATTTGTGTATTGCAGTTCCTAAACGCTCTTTGCATACATACTACTGCAGCGATAGGTATTATGTATGGGTGAGTTATGTGACAACACTTGCGTATTTTAAATGAACCTTCCATCCTTGTCATACTCAGAAGGTGAGCATAAACACTGTGGGAACAGAAAAAGTGATTACATTATACATTCCTCGATCTTGTCTTCTTTTCCTGGGCACACAGTACTTCTAACAACTGTGTCATTTTGCAATGTTATTAACTCCATCTAAATAGCAATGGTGCTACTTCCTGGTTCCATTGCCAAGAGGTTGGAAAAATGAGAAAATCATTTTCCATGCTTTTGCATCCTTTGAACCTGTGAACTCTAAGTTCATTTTTCCCCTTTTCTCTTAGTTCAACATAATTGTTAAAACTACTCCCTCTGGTGCTTTCAGTGGAATGTAAACATGGTAAATGATGCAATTACACTTGCAACTAGTGCTTCTTAAATAATTACAATTTTCCTTCAAAGCTCATCACTGAGTCAAATGTATGTCCCCCCCCCCCTCCCCCTTGAAGTTTGGTATTCAAGCTATTTAAGCTATTCGACCCTATCAGTTTCTGGATTGCATTAAATATTATCTCCCCTGTAATGCAACCCTTCATAGGAATAAGATCAAGAAGAAATTCACATCAGAAAAGCTTACATCCACAGTACGAAGAAACAAAAACCAGTGGGCAGTATCAATTAGGTTGGTGCTCTTGTCTATAGCAAGAGAAAAATATAAACATTCCTTGCATTTATTTTAAAACCTGCACCTCTAAATTGACAGATATGATCAGTTCTGCTTGCTATAGTTTGTTTCAATGGAGAGTCTAATTTTTTCAAAAGAATTCAGGTAATCAGGGCATAGTTTTTTGACTACCTTTAATGTAAAATTTTTAATAAATTCACCTTATTAAAGGGTCTCATTGCCTTAGCTATTTCCAATGCCACAGTATAGTTAACAAGGAGAATGTTCTCTTATGTAACTATAAGTCTTACTTCTGATTTGAAACTTAACTTTTAATCTTTCTAGCTGAGTCATCCAACCCACAATTGTATAACAGAACAAATAAATAGGCAGCTGTTTCTTTTAGTTTCTTTTATTTGCCTTTGTGGAATAATTGATTTTATCACCTATTCATCTCTTTTTGTGTACTCCTATAATAATGAACATTAATAAAAATGATAAAATTTATACAAATTGTACTTACATTTGAATATGCTGTTTCATAATGTTGCTGAGAAATATATTTTCTTGAATCATTACATACTTTCAAAGTAATAATTTACTCAAAGTATAAACTTGAAAGAAGCGTAGGGACAGTGAAGCACAAATTAGCACAAAAGTGAATCGAGAAGATATTGACACATTGTGAGTGAAGCAATGTGTCAATATCTTCTCGATTCACTTTTGTGCTAATCATTTACTGTTTTACCCTTCTGGAAAACAAAACAGTTTGTGTACCCTCTCTTCCTTGAACTTACATTTGAAAGAAATGGAGGGTTTAGGTTGCAATATCTCTCTATTACACTAGGCCACCGTTTGTTGTGAGAATGAGGGCATTTACAGCAAGTGAAGGGGGTCTATCTGCAGGTACAACTTCCATGTGATGCTCTGTGATGAGCCAGTGTTTGGACAAGGCTGGACTACAGCACTTAGGCATACCTAAGTCTAACACTAAAATCTGATTTATAGATTTTTCTTAGGTTTTTCTATTTATAGTTCATAACAGCCTTTACAATCCATTTGTTAAATTCCTGATCTCTGTTTGGTATAGGGTCCTTTAGGAGAAGAAGTTTCTGAGATGGTGTTTATTGTATAGAGCCAATTTTACATTATATTCTAGACATAGTTTAATGCATGTGTTACAAATTTTAAGGGTTAGAATATGAATCTTTGTGGAAAGTTAGCTCTGTTCTTTAGAAGATTATGTTCACATCGTTTTGCTTTTAGAATTAATTTGTTCACTTTGTGTGGAATTCATTATCTGTGGCAGCTTTCTAAAGATATTGATATTCCATGTTGTATCATATTTTCAGAGTGCTAAATATACCAATCTGTAGATCAAGCTGTGGATTATTCCTTGGTTTAGTATTGCTCTTATTGTTTTTTGTGTAGTTCTCATGTGTGCTTTTGTTGTATATCTGAAATTCAATTCTGTGAAAGTGTCTCATAATTTTGACATCTAGGAAAGATAGTTTTTGTCTTTTTGTGTTTGCTAGGTGAATTTTGAGAACATCATCTAAATGCTGCGGCAGAATTGCAAAACTGTCATCCATGTATCTCACCTGGACTTCAAACATGTGTGGAAAGGCCTTTGGTGAATCTCTGAGATGGATGTCTAGTCTTCCATGGCCTTGTGTTGAAGAGTATCCTTAGCTTCCAGTGAAGGCCGCTTCATCTTGGTCAGACTTGCTGACATTTCGCTCATCACATTGCGAGTTTCTTCTGGACTCTTGTTCTATCGTTCGTCCATAGTGCTGGGTGGTTGGCTGTATAAAGCCAGAAGGTTTTTCCTGCATGTCCACCCATTAAGGATTTTAACCCCGCAGGTAGGGCTTTTTCTTTTTTTTTCTTTCTTCCCCCATGATTTTGTAGGATGGGTTGTGGGTTTTTAGAAAGAATTCTGTTGTGAGGTAACATAAATTTAATGTTCCTCGAGGTGTAGGGACCTGGTGTTTATTTCATAAATTTTAATTAGATTGAACATTTTGATGCCAAACAGCTTAGAAGAATTATGTGGAGCTCAGCTTTAGCGAGTGTAGGATTAGCTCCTGGGTTATCTCGGGTGCCTGTAAGCCATGCGGGGTACCCGGAACAGTCTAAATCGGCATCTAGTGAGGTCATCATCTCCCAGTGATCTAACTAGGTGCTTTTATGAGATTATAAATTTGTGTATAATTTTGATGCCCGACGCCTAACTTCGTCCTTCATGTATGGAAGACCCGAGGCTTCATGAAGCAACCTGGTAGGAAACGAGCGACCCACAGAATAGATGGACCGAAGTCCTCTATTCTGTGCACGTTGAAGCCATGCTAGCCAGCTGTCTGCGGCCATGCCCCAGATCTCACTGGCATATATCATCAATGGGATTACCAGCATTCGGAAGAGGTGCAACTTCAGGCCAACTGGCATCAAACTCGACCCCAGCATTGGATGCAGGGAAGGAATGGCTCCTGCACCTTTGCCAATAGGTCCGTGATGTGTTGGCGGAAAGTTAAACCTCTGTCCAGTTTGACTCCAGGTATTAGATGGAGTTAGTCCACTCTATCCTTTGGCCTCGGAAGCTTAAGTTGGGGCAGACTGCGGGGGTGTGGCACTTTGTGAAAAGTTTGGCATGGCTTTTGTCTGGGTTAATAGACATCCGACAATGCTGACACCACTGTTGTGTCAGGCAGAGGTGTCGTTGTAAGGGGTTGAAGGCTCTGATGAGGTGTTTGTCTTTGCAGAACAGAAGCATGTCATCAGCATATTGTGTCATTTCAATGTGCGGCTCTGTGGGGAAGTGTGCCATAAAGACACTGAATAGGGTGGGGGATAGCACAAGCCTTTGTGGACTCCACCTCTCATAGGTCTTAGTGTTGATGTTTTCCTCGCAACTATGACTTGGAAGGTACAGTGTCGTAGGAAGCTGTGTAATATGTTGATCATCTGTGTCAGGAGCCCCAGATGGATCAGTTTATATAGGAGTCTGGCATGCCATGTTGTTGAGAAGGCCTTCTCAACGTCCAATGACACTGCGGCCGTGAGTGCCTTCATGGAAACCCAGGGCAGTGGTCTCCACCACCTGCAGCAATTGCTAAACTGTCGAGTGACCAGGACGAAACCCAAACTGATGGTCCGCCCCCCGTATTGGGGACAAGTGGGTGAAAATCAACTTCTTGAACATTTTCGAGAGGGTGGAAAGGAGCAGAGAGAGAGAGAGAGAGAGCATGTTGGCAGGCTGGGGAACAGCGCGAAGCGGGGTCAAGTCATGTACCTGCTCTGGAAAGAGCTTAACCACATAGTGACGGCATGTGGATGTTGCAGGATGTCGGGTGAAAATTATGTAGGTGGAAAGAAAGGAGGTCTTGCTCATTTTCTGTGTTATTTTCTGTAGAATTTGCCTGCTAATTATGAGTAATGTTTATCATTTTTAAACATTATCATGTTTAACATTTTTTCCTGTATATAATTTGTTTAGAGTCTAATATTACATGGTTTACTGTTTTTGAGCCCTCATTACAAATGCAGAGTTAGCTGTAAATGTAAATCAATGCAAATATTTTCTCATGACCTGTTACCATGAGGTTTGTGAATTCTGGGAATATGGGAATTTTCTGCCAAACTTTGCTTACAATTAATGGGAAGAATGTTTTTGCAGCCTGTTTCTGTAGTGTGTCTGTCTCAAATTCAAGCAGTCCCAAGATGAAATTTTGGTATTTTGTTTTCAAATTTATGTCTTCCAGCAATTATATTGGACAACATCTTAGTTGATTTATTTCCAGAACTTTCCCTTATCCTGAAAAGACGAATGTCAGTTAACTGTATCTCTGTGGACACTAGGCTCATTTGAGCATCATTTTATCCATTGTCCACTATGTTGGCTTTGGTAGCGTAGATGCCTCATGCTCAGCAGGTCTCAAGTTCATATCTCGGTCAGGGTGAGTTAACTGGATAAGGTATTCTCCAGGATTTTCCCTTATCCTGAAAGATGAATGTTAGCTAACTCCAAGCTCTATGGACCTTTGGCTCATTTGAGCATCATTTCACCCATTTCATTCATCGTTCGATGACTTTATCATTGGTAGAAGTAAATTAAAAAAATAATCTATATGACCTAAGTTGGAGGATGTTAATTAAAAAAGTTATACTTTTTATTGCTCCTTTATCCATTGACCTTGCTATCCCCAAAGTCCAGGTTCTTTTTCCTGAGTCACTATTACTTGTTTTTGAACACTCTGCATGTAAAATGTGTAGGTCTTCAGCAGCTTGCTTTGCGAGGTAATCTGCTCTTTTATTCCTAGTTGTCACTGCATGTCCTCATATGCAACTGTGGTGTATGATCTGTTGTGCACCAGAGCGATCTTCTTGCTTCATATAATTTCAGTAAATCTATATGATTGAATGTATTTTTTAATTAATTTAAAGTGATCTTACTGTATCTGTTACACATTTTTTGTGGTCTTTGTTTTTGTATGCTTTTCGAGATCTTTGAGGACTTTTATAATCACTATTTGCTCTGCTTGAATTGTTGCTATATCTGCTTTTGTTTAAACTTGAATTAATGAGTTATGTTATGAGTTATTTTCAAATACTCCTGTAGCTACTACTTTGTTTGCAGTGTTAGTGCCATCTGTAAAGATTTTATTTCATAGGTAATGTTTCTTTTAACAACTTGGATGCATACTGATTCTACCATGTCTAATTTCTAGTGGTCCATTGTAGTCTACATTGCACATTTTCATTGTTAGGTAGATTTATACCTTCTCTTCTATTTATGTATGGGTCATGCTCCTGCTTCAATGCAATGGGCATCATAAGATATTCTTTCTGTGCTTCATAGTTTAAGAGGGATACAATAGTTCCTTTATATATTGTTTTCAGTGCTTGATATCCTAAGCTTAATTGCAGTTTGGCCGTTTTTGCTAGTACCAGCCCTGTATGTAACTCTTCTGGACTTACGTTTCAATCTTGTTGTTTAAAAAAGGCAGTGTATTGTATTGCTTAGATAGCTCTTTGATAAACTAAACAAGTATCTTGGACATTTGAAGTCTTCAGAATTCTTACTGTTTGCCAATGCAAAGAAAGTCCCTGACAGGATTGTGCTGCCCTTACACAGCGACAAAGACAGCAAATGTATGTGACAGAGAATGCATGCTACACAAGGAGTAGAACCGTTAAAGAAAACATGCACCCTATTCACTCAGTATACTAAAACGGGGAAGGTTTATACACAAAAGTAGAAGGTGTCAGAATATTTTTGAATGGGCTATAACTAAACTGACCTGAGTGTCATAAAATTACCAAGCAGGGTTTCGGAACCATGTGTAACCCCCCTGCACCTCATTTCTCTAGGACTTTCTTTGCTGTGGCAAACAGTAATTATGCTGGGCCACCGGCTTGCATAAAATGCTTTTCTAATACTGAGGTCCATGATAATTTTACACTGTTCTAATTAGGGCTTTCTTGTATATAGTACATAATTATTTCAACTTCAACTGTTATCCTTTGAGGAGTGAAGTCAAGTTGATTGCCATTCAAAGTCCTTGTAAATGAATGTAGAACAATATCCTGCTGATCATCAATCTTTTCAGATCTTCCCACAAATGGGAAGTAGGTTTATTGGACTGTATTTTGAGACATCTTTGCTTTCTTCTTTTCCTGTTAAACAATGGAAATAATTATTGATCATTTCCATTGTATTAAGAACCATCCTGTACTTAAATAGGCATTATACAAGGTGTGAGGATTATGAGTGTGCAGACTTCGGATGCTGGGAGATCCAAATATGAATAATAAAGGCCAATGGAAACTTCATCTATCTTGAAAAATAAAGTAAATAATGGAACATTATTGAATACATTATTTGCACATTGGCAACAGAGTAGGATTTCAGAGCCAATGTTGTTTTGTGGCCAGACTTCCTTTCACACTTGCAATGTGTAAAAGTCTGGTTCACCACGTGCCTGGGTGTTATCAGCTACTATTAGTAACAAGGGCTGGGGTGCTTTTCTTTTGAGTTATTCTATAATATTCAAGACATCTAAACTAAAAGTTGCATAAGAGGCATGCATAAGATGTCTGATGATTAAAGATGAAAAATTTAAATGTTAATTATGGAAATAACTTGTTCAGGTGTATCGTATATAATTAAATCAAAGCCTCATTTGCTGAACTTATTACTTATTAATTAATGGTTATTAATTATTATTAATTTATGAATTTATTAATGTTCAGTAACTACATCAACAAGATATCCATTTATATTAAATACTCAAAATGTTTTGTTAGAGTATGCAGGCATCTCATCTTCTTAGCCGACTTTGCCCTACCCTCGTTACAGGTTCTGCATTCTGCAAAGTCTCTAGGGCTGCTTCAAACACATATGCAAAGATCTCAATGGTAGCAACTTCATCATGGTACACCTTTCTCTCCAAATGTACCCAAAAATAATAATCTAAAGGTTTGAGATCTGGAGATCTTGTGGACTAAGGTATTGGTCCAAATCAGACCATCCATCGATCAGGAAATGTGCGATTTAAATGTAATTGAGGAACTGTACTGATGTGAAGGGGCATCCCATTATGCATAAACTACGTTTTGCCTTGTGTAAAGAGGAACATCCTCTCAAAGAGAGGGTGGATTCTTTTTCAGGAATTGCTGTTAACCTGTTGCTGTCAATCTTATGACGTAGTACAAAATGGCCTATCAACTTATTTCCAATTCACAGCTCTCACACCAATAAAACAAGAAATTAGATTTGCTAAATTTACTTACCACCCCTGGGCTACAAAAAAGTTCCAAAAAATATTCAAGAAATATAATATAACATTGGCACCAAAAAACAATTACAACATTAAAAACCTACTTCACAGTAATAATACTGATAAGATAAAACCAGAGGAAAAGTCAGGCATTTACAAGATTAAGTGTAAAGACTGTGAAAAAATTTACATAGGTAGGACAAAAAGAAACATAGGCACTAGAAAGAAAGAACACTTCAGGCACTTAAGATACAAAAATATTGATAAGTCCGCAATAGCAGCTCATTTCTGGTCTGAAAATCATGAAATTGAAGATAGCACAGAATTACTAAAATACATACAAAAACATAGTGAACTCGTCATATGGGAGAGGATATACATTGAAAAACATAAAAACCAACTAATGAACTTTGAAATCCCGCCAGAAGAGAATCCCACATTTAAGTTCATCACTAAATCAACAGATGGCAGCAGCAACCCCAGAATTACCCACACCGCTGGATCAAGCTTTAGTCGCATGAGCCGTAGATGCAAACGATGATTTGCGAAACATGTCCTCAAAATAGGTACGAAAGTGAAGCAGATGTGTAATAAATACGACTCATCTAAAAATTAATAATTTTTCGCTTCACTGTGGTGTTCCAATACAGTTGAATCTCGATTTATTTCCAATTGTTTCAGCACAGTTGTTCGGTGAAAACTGGAGCTGAAAATGAGCTTATCAAACTGTGTGAGCGTTTTCATGTGCTGATTGTGAAAATCCAACACTTCATTATTTGTGAAACATGCTCCATCAGTCATTAGCACCTGTGATGAAAAATTAGGATTGAGCCCATACTGTTGCTTCTGTCATTGACAGGTAGATAATTTATTCTGAGGTGGTGCACTCTTTGAATGTGATATGGGTGCAGTAACTGTTCTCTTATTGTCCTCTAGGTCGTTTGGGTGCACATAAACATATCTTCTAAAACTTAAAATATGAGAAAACCGTGGTACTGACATACCCCCATATGGATGTCGCGAGTTAGTAATTAATGCTCTAATACATGGTGGGAATTATGGGACACACATTTGATATCATTACTCTTTGGAATTTTTACAACTAAGGTCTGATTTCTAGAGATACATCTACAATAGTTATCCTGGTTTTATTATCAGCTAGCTGCTGCACTATTTCTTGTTTGCTAGGTAGAGGCAGATACGGTTCCTTGCAATTCTGGATACAAGGCGTATATATGTAGGCTTGATTAGTTTACCAGACCGCTCGTAAGCGAACGCCAAGAGAAGCGGGGAGTGAGACAGCGCCCAAGCCACTCCCAAAGACAGAGACAGAGACAGAGAGAGAGAGAGAGAGAGAGAGAGAGAGAGAGAGAGAGAGAGAGAGAGAGAGAGAGAGAGAGAGAGAGAGAGAGAGAGAGAGAGAGAGAGAGAGAGAGAGAGAGAGCAACAGAGGGAGAAGGAGACAGACAGTTACATGGTGTAATCGTAACTTCACGACAGATTGTGCTTGTCCGTGAAGCTTCGCGAGATTTCGTGTGGCCTCATCAGGTTTCGAGGAACTTTGCGAAACAACTGCTAGTGTATAAGTAAGAGTTTAGGCGGGGAGCCAGGAGAGACATGCAGAGAAGCAGTCATTCGAGAGTTGTTAATGGTGCAGGGTGGAACTGTGTCCGACAGACTTGAAGGTTTTGTGTGTGTGTGTGTGTGTGTGTGTGTGTGTGTGTGTGTGTGTGTGTGTGTGTGTGTGTGTGTGTGTGTGTGTGTGTGTGTGTGTTACGTCATTCTGCTGATATCAGAGTTTTACGAGTGTCTATCTAGGTAAATAAAGAGCATTGTTAATTTCTGCAACCTGGACCTTTAATTTTACGGACCGACAAAGTCACAATTGGTGTCAGGAGTGGGATATACGACAATGGAAGCTGCATTGGCAAACATTTTAGAGAAGATGGAAGAATTAAAGGCCGAATTAACCACGGGAATAAAAGCGGCGAACGACAGCCTGGCTACGAAGATGGAAACGGCAAATAGCAACCTGGCCGCGGAGCTAAAAGAAATGAAGACAGCGAACGACAGCCTGGCCACGGTAATGAAGGACGAATTTACCGAAATGAAGGCTACGAACGAGGCCCTCAACGCCGGCCCGCAGTTGGCCGGCGTGAAGATGGACATCACGGAGTTGGGCGAGCGCGTCTACGACCTGGCGAGCCGCGTTAACGACCTAGAAGGAAAGGCCGACAGCAACACCAAATCCCTGAACGCCATGGTGGAGGACATCGTCGGCAGGAGGTTAGAGGATTTAAAGGCCGACGCGCCGGGACGCGACACAACATCTGCGCGGGTCAAACCACCAAAGTACGACGGCACATCAACGTTCGAAGTCTTCCGCCGCAATTTCGACAGAGTGGCCAAACACAAGTGATCACCAGAGGAAGAGACATCACAGATAATAGCCAACCTCCAGGTACGGGCCCCAGAGGTGCCGAACGCGGTCAATACAGCGGCGGCTCCCAAGGGAGGCCTTGGAAAACCGCTTCGGAAATCACCGCTTGGCCGCAGCCTACAGCAGCCAACTGAAATCTAAGTCGCAGCAGCCAGGGGAGACGCTGCAGCAGCTCGTCCTAGCAATCGAACAGCTGGCCAGCAAAGCCTTAGTCGACCTCCCGCCCGAGTTCGTATCCCAAGCCGCCTACACCTTCGTGAGGATGGAGTCGGCCAAATAGACGGCTACCCCGACGTCGAGAGAAAGGAGTATCCGCTACGCTGGAGACTGAAGGTAGGCTGAGGAACGCCGGCGAAGACCAAGAGGCGTGTGTTGGTGGTGTGGCCAGCCGGGACACCTGGAGAGAGACTGCCCACACCAAGGAGAGCAGCCGGAAATCGATTAAGGGCCATTGTGGCGAGGGGCACGTCGGCGCCATCACCACCATCCTCTCGAGTGACGCCGTCAGCTGGCGTATGGATGACAGCCTCATCGCGGACGGTTAGGTGAAATGGAAGCCGTGTCGCGTGCTTGTGGACATCGCAGCCGTGACCATCATCAGACCTGACGTGGCCAAGGGTTTGCCGTCGGGAAAACCGAGCGGACCATACCAGCTAGTGACGGCATCGGGCGACACGTTGCCTGTGCAGAAGGAGGCCCTGCTTAAGTTGTCCTTGGGACGGAGTGCCATGCGTCTGTGGGTGTTCGTCGCGAAGGTGTCTGAGAAGGTGATACTGGGATTGGATGCCCTGAGGAGCCACGAAGCGACGGTCGACTTCGGCAGGAAGTTCCTGCGGGTCAATGGAGAAGAGGTGATACTCCGGCAACGCGAAGAACGCCCTGGAATCTGCAGTCATCCAGAGGGAAGACGTAATTTTCCCAGCGAGAACTGAGGTGGTGATGACGCGACTGGAGGGTCAGCGGACAAAGAGCTTGATGCTGGACGAGAAGATGCCTGTGCACGGGCTCTGTGTAGCCAGGACATTGTTGCCGTGCTGAGAGGAGGTGCCGGTGAGGCTGCTTAACCTAACAGACAATGATCACAACGTCCAGGCCAGGACAGAGTTGTGGCCGTGCGATCCCGTGGTCAGTGTAACACCAATCGACAAGATCCAGGAGCCGGTACCGACACAACACCTTGGGCTCCGGCTGGAAGGCTTAATGGAGAGGGCAGCCGACCGCCTGACCGCAGAACAGTTGTAGAAGGTTTGACAACTGTTGGGACGATACCAGCGCGTCTACAGCCAAGGCAACAGGGACTACGGCCGCACGGACCGAGTGATCCACCGTATTGACACCGGAGACGCCCGTCCTATTCGGCAACATCCTAGATGCGTTTCGCTGGCGAAACAAGCGGTGGTACGGGACATGCAGGAGGACATGAGATCCATGGGAGCGATTGAAGAGTCTGACAGCCCTTGGTGTTGCCCTATAGTTCTGGTGACGGAGAAGAACTACTGAGTCACCCGGCGAGAGTTACTGGCGGTGGTAAAGACCTTGGGGCACTTCCACAAGTACCAGTACGGTCAGCCATTCCAACTGAGGACTGACCACTCCGCCCTAACTTGGCTACTCAGCTTTAGGAACCTAGAAGGACAGACAGCCCTTTGGGTACAGAGGCTGCCGGAGTACGATTTCACCTCTGAACATCGTAGAGGGAAGGGCCACGGCAACGCAGACGCCATGTACCAAGTACCTTGTTCGAAGGAGTGCGGTCAATGCATAAGAGTGGTAGAGAAGGAGCGTGCCGCAGCTGTCAGTGGTCTCGGCAGTGCCTGCGGACGGCTGGGACAGCGCAGGCCTGAGGAGGTTACAGCTGGCGGACGCCGACCTGGAGCCACTCTTGAGGGAAGTATAGACAGGGACAAGACCAACCTGGTAGGACATCGCACCCAGAAGTGCTGCGTATAAGTCGTACTGGGCCCAATGGGACTCGCTGAAGATCAAAGAGGGCGTGCCGTTCCGGGTAAGGGAAAAAGTTGGTGCTTCCCCGGAGTAAGGTCCCGGAAATCTTGGAGGACGTGGACGCCGGTACTTCAGGAGGACACCTGGGAGCAAACCGAACGATCGACAAACTCCGACAACGGTACTACTGGTTGAGGCTCCGTACAGACGCTGAGAGATGGTGCCGGCAATGTCACGTGTGCGCGGTGGGTCGGGACCTCCAGTCTAGGAGCCGGGGTCGCATGTAGCAGTACAACGTCGGAGCCCCCTTTGAACGCATCGCTGTCGACATAGCTGGACCATTTCCAGTGTCCGACCGAGGCAAGAAGTACCTGTTGGTAGCCGTGGACCACTTCACCAAAGTGGCCGAAGGTGTATGCCATCCCGAACCAGGAGGCGAAGACAATCACAGACTGCCTCGTGGAGCAACTGTTCTGCCGTTTTGGGGTGCCGTTAGACCTTCACAGCGACCAGGGCACCAAGTTTGAGTCTCACCTGATGGAGGCACTGGAAAGACCCGCACAACACCTACATCCGCAGTCGGACGGCATGGTGGAGAGGTACATTTTTTGTTTATTGCAATTTACGTCCTCCAACGTTGTCATATCGGACGGTGAATGAAATTGGTGAAATGGTGCTCAAATGAGTCCGGGGTCCATGGAGCTAAGAGTTACCCGACAATCGTCTTGCGGGATAAGGGAAAACCCCGGAAAAACCTTATCCAGGTAACTCACCCTGACCGAGATTTGAACTCGGGACCTCTTGAACGTGAGGCAGACGTGCTACCATCTACGCTACCGAGGCGGGTGGAGAGGTACATCAAGATCTTAGAAGAACAACTGAGGAAGGTCGTGGCCTGCTATGAGCGAGACTGCGACGTCATAGTGCCACAGTTCTTGCTGGCCTACCGCTCGTCAACACACGGCACCAATGAGATGTCGCCGGCAAGCTTAATGATCAGCTGAGAGCTGGTCTCCCTTGTGGTCTCTTTGGGAGTCCCCCGGAAGCAAAACAGCCAGCAAACGAGCATGTGGAGAACTTGGTGGACTATCTCCACGACATGCATGAGATGGCTCGTCAGAACAACCAGATGGCGAGCGACCGCATGAAGACCCGGTACGACAGGCAAGCCAATAGCCAAGGACCAGCAAGGTGACCTGGTCTGGTTTTACTGCCGTACCCGGACGAAGGGACGCTGCCCGAAACCTCAACTACCGTTGCAAGGACCATACCGGGTGGTGAAGAGAATTAACTACGTGGTCTACTGCATCCAGAAGATGCCCTGAAGAAAGTTGTTGGTGGTACAGCTGGATCGTCTGGCCCGCTACGATGGTGCTGTTCGGGACGACCAGCTTGAGGAGGGAGTAGTGTTGCGAGGCCGCTCGTAAGGGAATGCCGAGAGAGATAGAAGCGGTGAGTGAAAGAGACATATGGCGCCCAAGCCACGCCCAGAGAGAGAGAGAGCAACAGAGGGAGGAGACAGAGACAGTTCCATTGCGTTCTCGTAACTTCACGAAAGATCGTGCTTGTGCGTGAAGCTTCGTGAACTTTCGTGTGGCCTCGTCAGGTTTCGAGGAACTTCGCGAAACAGCTGATCGTGTATAAATAAGAGTTTCGGTGGGGAGCCAGGGGAGACGTGCAGAGAAGCAGTCATTCAGGAGTTGATAATGGTGCAGGTTGGACGTGTGTCAGACGGACTTGAAGGTTTTGTGTGTGTGTGCGTCATTCTGGTGATATGAGAGTTGTACAGATGTCTTTCTACGGAAATAAAGAGCATTGTGAATTTCTGCAACCTGGACTTATAATTTTACAAACACACAGCCACAGCGTATTCCTTTAGGACGACTCCAGCTATAGAATCCAAAATGATGGCTTGTTCTTTCGTAGGGAAGATGTCCTTCTGTGCAGCACTGGCGTAGCTTCTAGAGGGTTGGTTTGGTTGCATGTTCGAAATGGTGGTCCCTTGTTCAGAGGTCATTTCAATGGAATGGCTGGGGCAGAAGTGCCAAACATGGCCGTGTTTATTTGTTCTCTGTACTAGTGCAAAAAATTAAGTTATTTGTGGAGATTTCAAAGCCCATATTCTACTGGAAGTAGTAGATAATTTAGTAATTCACAGGTATTAGTTGGTGTTAGTAATAAGATCCCTTAACACTTCATTGTGTAAAAAGCATTTATTACTGTGTTCAGCTCAGATTGAATATGAATGAAACAAAAGCCAATCATGCGATAAACAATGCAGCGAAAAGATTACATACTAACAGTGCTGCCAATAGATCTCCATTTTCCACTCTGAATCCATTTGAACCACTGAGTAATCTAACTCAGGATGAATCCAATGAAAACATGCATCAGGACAATAGTGAAAATGCATGAGATGGAAAATGATAACTGAAATGCATTAAAATGATAACTCCCAAGTCAAAGCTGTTAAACCACCACCTATTTACATAAATAACATTATAGAGACATGAATACAGTTCTACAGGCACTAAAAAGTGAAACAGTAGGCAACTTTAAGCACACTACTGTTTCAAATCAGAGAGTTAAGTTTTGTTTTGAAACAGTAAAAGGATATACACAGGGAATTCATTGCTTTGAATACAACAAACCCGAGTACCACATTTACCAAAAGAAGCAGGATCGTAATTTCTGAGTAGTTATTCGCGGCTTACATCCTACAGGTGATACAGGCATTGTAATGAATGAATTACGATCATTGGATTTCTTGCCTACACAGATGGTTCCTGTTTACCACCCAGTTACAAAGAACCTGCTACCAATATTTTTCGTGGATCTCAAACCAAGCCCAGATAATAAAAAAATCTGTGATTTAACTAGATTGTACCATGCAGTCATAAAAGTAGAACCTCCTAAACCAGAGCGTTATATTACCCAGTGCTACAGGTGCCAAGAATATGGGCACAGTAAAAATTGTCGTAAAAGCGCTCACTGTGTAAAATGTGATGGTGCACATGCTACTGCAGAATGTAAGAGACCCAACAATGCGCCTCTAGTGTGTGTAACATGTAAAGGGCAACATACAGTTAGTTACAAGGGATGTCCATTGCACGTGAAGCTTCAAAATTCAACATCCACTTTCCAAAGAAAGAGCATCAAAAGTATAGCTGGGGCTCTGCCACCTATAATTAATGTGGCTTCTGAAACGCAATTTCCCTCGCTTCCAGTACCATCTCTGTTGCTATTTAGTCAAAAATTGTATTCAGAAGCAAGCAAGTCAAAGAACACAGATTCAAATGGAGTGCTTACATGTAAATTAGATTCGCTACTATCACTGTTGGTTCCTCTCATAAACACTCTTACACAAATAATACCTGTGATTATAAAAAGTAATGGAGCAAACCCTTGAAGGACAGATTCACATATGCACATGGAATTGCCAGGGCATAAACAACAAATATCAAGTACTGTTACACTTTCTCTCTGCTTATGACAGACATTCTGCTAGCTACAAAAACTAAACTAGCGCCACATATACATTTTAGAATTCCAGGGTACAGGATTTATCATGCTGACCATCCCAGCAATGACAGAAAAGGCGGTTTGGCCATATTTGTTAAAACTGCAGTTCTTCACAGCGAACTATAGAACATAGTAGAGTTTGAGTATCAAGTGACCTGAATATTAGTGGATATGGGTGATATAAAACTATAGATTGACTCTATTTGGCTCCGGCAATCAAACTCACAATGGCAGATTTCTGGAGAATCTTCAATACAATGAAATCATGTTATCTTCTTGGTGGTGACTTTAATTGTAAACACCCAAGATGAGGGTCCAACACTACCAATCCAAGAGGGAAGCTGCATCACGAGGAAATATATCAGTTTAAATCAGAAATTTTGCATCGAGTTGAACCAACCCACTATCCACACGAGGAAGCATTCCTGATGTTTTAGATTTTTTCATCGGTAAAAAGTGTCATATATGTGTGCGGACACATTCGTATCACACAAACTAACTTCAGAGCATTATTCAGTTATAATTAGTCTTTCATTGAATATAAATCTAAAAGAATATGCCCACCACTTAAGTATCCCTTTAAGTGGAATTTGTATACATCAACAAAGGAACAAATAGACACAAAAGTTCCACTCAAAATGCCTAGGGACATAAGTTGCAGTTTCTAGCATAACCAGAGATATACAGCATGCCACAAGAATATCTAGTAACAACCAAACGCATAAAATGAAGTCTTTCCATTGTACCCCACACATTGAGCGTCTTCATCAAACTAAATTATAGTCTACTATGGAAAGAGCCGTGTGTCCAACTTATAAAACAATACTAAATAACATCTCCAGGAAACTGAACAGAGCACTAAAGAAACAACACTACGATTCCCTGGAAGAAGAAATGAAAAGCCTCAACTGTCAAGATGGATCGTTGTGGAGAAAAACTAAATGTGTACTTAAATACAAAGAGAACATACCTCCTCTAAAAATTGGCAATCACTGGTACTCAACACCAGATGGAAAGGTAGAGCTTTACAGTGCACAATTACAACAGCAGTTTCAATCTAATCATATCACCAACAAACATTTTACTGACTTTGTTAACAGCAGCATATCTCAACCATTGCAGCTTTCTAATTTTTCTAAGCTCTTCATGCCTGGACAAGTTAAAAGTGCAATTAGTCGATTTCCTCCGAAAAAAGCTCCTGGTGAAGATTTGAACCTTTGCTCGCACATCTTCCAAAAAATGCTGTAGTCTTCTTAACGCAGATTTACAAAGCTATTCTTCGCTTGACTTTCTTCCCACAAAGATGGAAATGTGCATCAGTTGTTATGATACCTAAACTCAACAAAAGCAAATGAGATCCTTAAAGTTATTGCCCAGTAAATCCGTTATCTCAATTATTTAAAGTATTTGAATGGCTATTGTTGCCTGGTTTTGTTGTACAGCTTGAAGAAATCATACCGTCTCCTTAGTTTGGATTTAAGCCATTGCCCTCCTGTTTGCAGTAACTTTATCGAATCGTTGACACAATTATGGACACATATGAAGAAAAGCAAGTGTGCGTAGGTCTGTTCCTTGACACAGAGAAAGGTTTTGATAAAGTGTGGCATTGTGGGTTGCTACTGAAGATCAGGAATTATGTCTCCGATGCCTATTTCAGAATAATAGCATCCTGTCTGCTATCTTTTCAGTAAAAGATCTTTTTCAGTAAAATATCAAAGTGCACAATCCAGATCACAACTAGTCTTCTCTGGCATTCCACAAGGAAGCATTCTAGGCACACTTCTTTATACAGTGTATACCTCTGATTTTCCTCAACACGCTCAACTAACCATTGCACATTTTGCTGATGATGTTGCAATCCTTAGTAAAGGCAGTTGTGTATCCGCAACTGTTAAATTAAATAACTTCTGCACTGAAATCACAAAATGGTGTTCTGACTGAAGAGTGGTGATGAGTCCACAGAAATCTCAAATGTATATTCCACATATAAAAAGCAGATAACATATCTTGGAGGAATCGCTATACCCACTGCTCAATCAGTTACCTCGATCTCATACTGTACAGTAAACTAACCTGGAATTGAAGTAATGAGTTGGTATTCAAACACAACATCACTTAAAATATCCTTACTTGAACAATTGTTTCGGAGACCGGCTCGTCCCCATCATCAGCAACTATCCAACTGGTTGGATCCGTGGTTTCTTGAAGTGAGCTGGTTGTTTGAGGTGACATCTGTTGATTGTGAGATGAACTTCCAAAGAGAGTTTTCAGGCGGCAATTCGAAATTTAACGTATACTGTTTGTTTTTTATAATTAGCAACTTCTCCCAAACATCGAGCTCAGCTGCATTATTGGCTGGCTTTAATAGTTTTATATTTGGTACAATTTCATGATTGGTAGACCAAAAATGGTGGGCTATTGCTGATTTTTCCATTTGTTTGTATTTCACACATCTCATATGTTCTTGTAATCTAATTTGTAAACTTCTTTTGGTTTTTCCTATGTAGAACTTATTACAGTCTGAGCAGTTTATTTTGTATATACCTGATTTCTTGTTTTCAGGTACTGGGTCTTTCAGGTTGTTGCATAATAAGTTTTTTAAACTGAATTTATTTATTGGGGCTAGGGTGATGTTATACTTCTTGAATATCTTGTTGAATTTATGATGTACTTTGGGATGATATGTTTGATATGATGATATGTTTGAATACCAACTCATTACTTCAATTGTTATATACATCACTGTTTCTAACCTTTTGCTTCAAATAATAACCTGGAATTTCCACATCACATATCTTCTCTCAAGACTAAGACACCGAATCCAACAAATCAAACACATAATACAGTCAAAATGGCCTCTTGCAATGCCATATAAATGCATTCTGTACGACTCGTTGATCAAACCTATTGGGCAATATGGTTGCTCCATATGGGGCTCTGCTGCAACATCACAAGTAAAAGGAATCCAAGTAATCCACAACAGATACCTAAGATTGATCACAGGTGTCCCATGTGTTAGCAACACCACTCTTCACAGGGACCTGAACATACCAGAAGTGAGAGATGTCATCAGGACAAACTACACCAGACTACACCAAACTCTTGCCAATCATCCAAATCCACTGCTACAAGACATTTTCCTACACCCCCCTCCACAACCGCAAAATAGAATACTAAAAAGAAAATGACACAACAACCTGCTCATTTAATATCATGAGTTTTGTATGTATGATAAAATGGCTTTTGTTTTGTGATTAGAATATGTTAATATTTAAATTTTCATGTTATAAAATGTAGCTGATGTAGGACTGTTATTGAACAGCATCCTAACACACGTTCAAGTGATGTAACATTACTCTTGCTCACAGCTATAATACTATAATGTGTTTGAATACAATAAAGTTTATCAACAAATTTAAAAAAAAGATAATAGAATGGCTAATTTTCTTGTTTCCCATAAAGAGGTTAGGTATGCAGAGCTTTAGACTTCTGACTTGTATTTAATCTAACTTTCTAGAAAGCAAATGCAACGGAAATCACTCAAAATGATGCAACATATACTCAGACACACTCTTCTAGTCTTCTTGCATATAATTTTAGCTCGTTATTCCTTAAAACTGTATTAAAATATGCAGAGAAACACGCAGAATTTGTTTACTGAAAAACAAAAAGACACATGATGATTATAAATTAGTTTTCATAAATGAACATCTTATGTTGTTACCACAGATGAATAACAGATTATTGACTCCGTGGTGGAGATTGAGCTGCATAGGGCGCTTCTCCTGAACCTTTCACACCTGGCAGCTATTGCAACTAAGGAGATTTGGTTGGTAATGTTGTGAGCTTCTATTGCGACCAAGCTATGATGCATTCGCTTTCCCCCACCCTTCCCCTCCCGTGTGCAGCGACTGACAGAATCCAATTTCTTTCGAAGTCACATCTCACACACTCATGAATAGTTTACGGCACATTTCAACTATCACATATTAGCATAATATGCTGAGGAAATGTGCAGTAAACTATTCTTCAGTGTGCGAGATGTGACTTCGAAAGAAGTTGACCAATGAGCTTTTGAAAAAATATCTCAAGAATCCACTTGTCAACTTGAACTTCTCCTGTTAAATATGAATAATTATGACTTTCACAAAGCATTATAGCTTTAATATTCCTGTTGCAAATTAATAATTTTATTAAATTTTAGATGAGTCGCGTTTTTTACACATCTGCTTCACAGTGAAGCAGATGTGTAAAAAACGCGACTCATCTAAAATTTAATAATTTTTCGCTTCACTGTGGTGTTCCAATACAGTTGAATCTTAATAATTTTATATTTATTAATTTTTAGATGTGTAATAAATACGACTTGTCTAAAAATTAATAATTTTTTCGCTTCACTGTGGTGTTCCAATACAGTTAAATCTCGATAGTAATTTTGTCTTTAAAAAACAATTACAACTTTAATAGATCACTCAAGATGATCTTGAGGTTATACAACACATCTGTATTCCCTTTCCCTCAAGTTGGAATTCCAAAGCTTCTTACTGTAATAATTACAAGAAAGGTAACTTAACACTAAAATAATGCTTTTGTAGGTACAGGAAAACAGGAAAGGATACCATAAGGTTAAGTGTAATTCAATTTCTTTGTTCACAGAATGTTGAAAAATTCCCTGGAAGAAAAGTGTAAAAAACAGAACAAATAATACCACTAAAGAAATGTATATATAAATTTTAAATGACACCAACAACTATGTACAAAAAAATAGCACTATCTCTTTCAAAAGAGAACAAAGCAGCTCTGTTAATGGTTATATTTAATAAGAATTTGAAATGCTCTATAGTACATACATTACTTTCAGCACAAGTATACAAAAGTATATTCAGAAAAAAACTTGAATTTTTGATTGATTCATGACATAATAATGCATCAATGCAGTGCAAATGTCACTTTAACACGTTACATCAGTTTTCTAAACCTATTTATTCCAATTGTTCTGTGATATATGAGGTGCTCATTATATGGCTTAATGTCAAGTATAATCAAGGTAATCCTTAAAACATGGTAACCCTGTATTCACTGAAGTGTTAAGTGACTCACAAGCTTTAGGCCTAGACACTTTCATATATATGTCAACAAGGAAGATGGTTAACAACCTATTATTTATTATGAAGCTTCACTAATTTGAGATCATGCCACACACTGTCTTAGGTCCTAGCTGCAGCTGACATTTTACATATTTCAGAAATAAGTGGAACATTTGAAATGAAAATAAAAATGCATATAATGATAAGATGATTGATGGTGATGATCATACAATGACATTCAAATAATTTCTTGTAATGCACAATTACACTTGAAACTTGTTAAAGCTTTCACAACACTAAAGCCAGTACCATGAGTTATTCAGATACATCATTTTGTGTAGTGTATAGAATATTACATAGTGATTACTGCATTAAACAAAATAGAACAAACTGAGATTTTGGAATTTCAGATCATAATTTTTTACTTGCTATTAAAAGCTGTGACATCCTTCATCACTCTAGAAGATATACAATGATGACTAAGGCAAACTATTTACAAATTTGACTATTTACAAATTATACACATTGGTTCACATAATTTTCAGATAGGAGTCCCTGAATTCTGTACCAAATCACAGCCACAGGTTTATTTATTTCTGAAAGTTGGCATACTCTGGGTAGATTGACACAACGAAGCAAGTAATACACCAAGTAGACACGGTGTATCACACTCTCAAAAATAGATTCTGCTCTCTGAAACAAAATTGGCAAAAGAGGTTAGATATGTGAGGTTAGATTATAATCAGTGAAATAACTTGACAGTTTTGTATACTACAGTTACCATCTTTACAACAAACATTGCAATGTGAGATCACAATACTATGAATGCAAGTTATTTGCCAAAGCAGCAAATATGATGCAACTGCTCTGTAATAAAAATAGCTATGCTTTCCATGTCCAAAACTACTACATATGCAGATTATAGTTCAATTGCATTACCAATGTACTGACATGGGCTTTCATCACATTTCATTATTATTAAATTATAGATGAGTTGTATTTATTACACATCGGCTTCATTTACGTATAACTTTCGCGCGTTCCTCTTGACTTGACGACACTTCCATATATTGAAATTTAACTGTATTGGAACACCACAGTGAAGCGAAATAATGATTAAATTATAGATTAGTCGTATTTATTACACATCAGTTTCACTTACTTTCATTATGTTTAATTTCTTCAAGCTAGGTGTACTATGGGGCCTTCCAACAAAACCACACAACCATAGCTCAACAAATCTTAAAAAACATTAGAGCTAGTATGAAAGTATGATTATAGTTATGATATAGAAATTAAATATCTAAACCTATATGTAGGAGTTTCATTTGCTAATTTTTGCATTGCATCACCTTATTTGCATTATAAAATCAGTAACCAGTGCTAAAATGTGTTTTGCTTACAGCTTACAATTTATGTGGCAAAATAACGTACAAGTGGAATTCTAAATATTATTACTGCTTAATTATTCCTGTTCTGAAATGTATCTTATCTTTCTGGATTTCTTGGGAAACGAAAAAGTTCTGTTTCCTCATTTCTCCCTGTAACAGGGCAGCAAAGCACAGCACACTTCCTTTTTAAAAGATACTAGCAGCCATATTCACAGATGTATATGCCATATTATTGTTTCAAATTCTCAAAACCAGCCAGTACATCATCAGGGTAACCAACATATACACAGAACAGACTGCTGATAAAACAATTTCATTAAACAATTAATAAATAAAACTGCTGATAAAACAATTGGAATTTCAATCTGTATTGGGTGAATTTTATGAATTTAGGAACACTTCAGTCACTCTTTATGTAATCATTGGGTATTTTATTATTTTTTTTATTTTGTTACACTCCTGTAAACTGATACTGAACCATGCTGCCCTGTAAAGAGAGACATCTCTTGCCAGTGACAACATTTAATATTGTGACTTTGTGGGTTCGTGAAATAAAAATTGCAACACTCAAAAGTGTTCTTTATTTCCACCGACTTACAGTTAAACACTTGCCAATTACACAGAATTACGTAATACACACAATTACGATTAACCAGTTCGTCCGTTACAATTCCACTTTGCTCTCGCAATTACGTACAATCCTCCGATGCACGTACACAGTCTTCTCGTCCGTACACTAGCACTGCACTCTTACGCTGCTCGCCAAGAACTGACTGGCTGATTGAATTCACTCACTGCAGCCCTTTTTATAGGAATATCGCCGTTTTCTCGAAGCCTCTAGTTTCCGTGAATTACCGCGAAAGTTCCAGATGGTAGTGAAAGGGGGGGGGGGAGGGGAAGAAAGGTGAAATGTGTAGTGTTTAACGCCCGCTTTTACTACATATGGCACTGCAGGCGGTGACACTGATGATACATGAGATGAAGATGGAGCACAGATGGAGCACCGGTGGAATGAGATGGCGGGGGAAACCGGAGGTCCCAGAGAAAACCCGCCCCAACGCCGTGTTGTGTACCACAAATCTCACTTTGCGGTTGCCTGGGATCGAACCCGGGCCGCCTTGGTGAGAGCCAAGCAGTCTAACCACTGAGCCACGGCGTGGCCGGGGGGGGGGTAAGAGGCGGCCAGCTACAAGTGACATTTCCTAATCATCCCCTCAGTTAGTGACAGAGACTGATGGGTGGGTATGGCTTGGCTGCCTCTGGCCCCTTACTCAGCTGTCGTTGGTTGTGCTTCCGCTAATTGAATGACAATATTGATGTGCAGCACTCAAAATGTACCTTTCACACCCAGGCGTTTTGCAAACCTTAATGTGACACCGAAAATTCTTATCTCACTCGCCAGGCGCCGGTTGTTACAAAATTGAAGTTTTCTGTTTTCTTGGGTCTGGAACAGAGTGGCATCAGTTGACTCAAACTATAATACTTTTCTTAGGGAGCTTCTAAACTGCTTTAATGAATCCTTTCCAAAAATCACTAGGCCACAAGTAGCTAAAAAATACATATTACATTGGTGTACTAAGGGCATTAGGGTATCTAGCACATGCAAGAGGCTGCTCCACAAAATATATAAGACCACCACAGATACAAATTTCATTCAGTATTACAAAACCTACCGCAAAATATATAAACGTACAATTAAGAAGGCTAAACAAATAGCAGTTGAAAAATTCATAAAAAATGTGGATAATAAAAGCAAAGCAACTTGGAAAATAATAAAGGCAGAATTAGAAATAAACAGTACGAACAATTTAGACAATTTAAGTAATATGAGTACTAACACAGTGGAATCATTAAATAACTATTTTGTAAATATTGGTAATCAAATTCGAGATACTTCCCCATCAATGCAAGGTGCCATAACTGAATTGTATAATAAGAATTGCCTAATGCTAACCCCCCAATTTCAATTCTCAAGTGTTACACCAGAAAACGTTATCGGAATTATCAGTAAACTCAAACCAAAATCTTCCTATGCCTGGGATGAACTGTCACCATTTCTAATTAAGAAAATAAAACATGAAATTAGCGAACCAATTAACCAAATAATTAATAATTCCCTAGCTGTGAGTATTGTTCCAGAGAGAATGAAATACGCCCTAGTCAAACCTATACACAAAGGAGGGAAAGCCGAATTTAAAAATTTTCTACCTATCTCAATCTTTCCAAAGTTATCCACCATACTTGAAAAGATTGTGCATGCACAACTCATGTCTTATTTTGAACAATTCACCAAGTTAAGTAACTCACATAATGGATTCCGGGAAAAGTACTCAACAATATCAGCCCTAACAACCTTGGTAAATGATGCTTCTAAAATGATAGATAAGAAACAAGAGACAGCAGTTCTGAAATGTGATAATTCTAAAGAATTTGATTGCATCTGCCATGATATATTACTAAAACAATTAGAATTCTATTGCATAAGGGGCACTGCTTTGAGCTGGTTTCAAAATTATCTTAATTGTTGTAAACAAAAAACAATCATTAATAATCTAAAGGGAACCGTTGAATCAAATTGGGAACAAATAAAAACAAGAGTCCCACAAGGAAGTGTCTTGGGACCCCTACGGTATATAATTTACACAAATGATTTACCTAACTCCATAAAAGGGAAAACAATTATGTATGCTGACGACACCTCCATTTTACTCAGTGGGCACAACCTAGAGGAGTTAAAACCCAGTTTAAGAGAAACTATAACTCATTTACAGAAGTGGTTCACAAGTAATGGCCTCAAACTTAACACCTCCAAAACATCAGTTATGCAGTTCAGCACTCAAGGAAAGAATTTTGAGATGTTTATCGCTACTGATGCTATAAATCATACAGAAAATTAAAAAATGTTGGGTATTTTTTTAAATCAACAATTAAAATGGACTGATCACATCCGTTATTTGTCCAAAAGATTAAACAGTGCATCCTTCAATATGAGCTGCATAACTAAATTAACAAACCTTGAAACAAGAAAAATAGTGTACTTCAGTTACTTCCACTTTTTGATGAAATATGGAATAATACTATGGAGGAACTCCACGGGATGGGAAACGATCTTTAAAAGTCAAAAAAAGATCATTCGTATAATGACTCAATCAAGACCAAAAGTTTCATGCAGAAACCTGTTCAAAAACCTGAAGATATTGACTTTACCATCTCAATACCTGTATGAAGTAAATAAATACATCCACTCAAATTTTGATACAATTTATAATTCGCAAATGCAACATTATCATGGAACGAGAAATAAAATTATCTAAAACCACCCATGCACAGATTAGCACTGTATGAAAAAAGCCCACAATATGCAGGAATAAAAATATATAATAAAGTACCTGTAAGAATTCGTGAAATGAAAAACCTCAAATGCTTTAATAAAGCAATAAAAAACCTACTAATGGACAGAGCATATTACTCGATTACTGAATATATGGATGATAAAATTGAATTATAATAAAAAAGTTTGTCATTCTGTAATTCTAATATTCTGACAATATTATTCCAAGGGCATGTCACAATTATAACAGTACTTGTATATACTTGTATTTATATTATTAGTAATTATATTAGTATTATATTATTAGAATTATTAGTATTTATATTATTAGTGTTATTGTTATTTTGTGTAATTATTGTTATTTTAAGTTTTCTCCTGTTGACGAGTCACCTGTTTACAGAGTTTTTACTTACTATTTGTAAGCGTATGTGACAATAAAGCATCTTATCTTAACTGTACCAGGACTGAAAGTTCAAAGATAAATCAGAAAATTGAATCCTGGAAGCATACCTGTTTATTTTTCATGCTTAGTTTAATTTTGTAACCAGAACCTAACTTTTTTCAGGATTCCATTGACCTTGAAATGCCTGGCTCGGCAGCTGAGAAAGAGAGATGAAAAAGTAGAAGAGCATAAGAAATGTAAATATGAAGAACATAAAATAATATAAAGTGAAATCCAAAAAGCTAAGAAGATAGAAAATGAAACAGAGTATGACAATTGATGAAAAGGAAGAATTAAAAAGACATCATGAATAGCAAAGCAGATAGACTTAAAAAGCTTTAGATTCAACAGGCCACCTCTTTAACATCAACTAATCTGCAAAAGCATACAAATTGACTGGCATTTAGGGAAAAGCTGTGGCAAAGACAAAAATAGCACTTCAATAGAGTATAAGAAAGTGTGTTGTAATAAAAAAACTGTCAAGTGACAATTTTATCCAACATTCTAGCTGTACCATCTCTGCAAAGGTGAGAAGATAGTCACAAGAGAGGTTTTTTTTTTTTTTTTTATATCTTTAGTGTCTGACCAACAGGAGAATGAAGTAGACTGAACAAAATCGTGTGACTCTTGATCACAGTGTATCATTTTCATGGTTTTGTAGCGCTTTGACACTCTAAATAATTTCTTGGAAAATACCACAACTGAAACTCTGAAAACTTCAAATTTACTAAAGCACAAAATATTGAGCACTAATCATAAAGTGTGCAGTTTATAGAATTTTTAATCAAAATAGTTCATATAGCACATGAAACTGGATTGCTAAGAGGGAATAGCACAAAAACAGTTTGAAAGTTAATATTGCTGAACAAGTTAATATCACAAAATATAGAAAACTGCTAATTGGCAAAAAGACAATAATATGTATTTAACAAGTTCTGTTAAAAGTATTCATAACATAACTATCAAGGGAGTGCTGAAATTGACATCCGAGTTTATTGCTGAATCACCTATAAGCATTTACAATGTATATAAAGAGAAATCCATCAGTTATGAGATTAGAAACAAAAAGAAATTGAGCTCCGAGCAACTGTTGGATGTCTGAAAATTCTGTGAGATTAGCCTTCTGCTGTAGGGTGTACTAGTTCTTTGCTAATAATGACCCCCCCCTCCCCACATAAAAGTGCTATTGGAAGTTAACTCTGACCTTACCTCCCAAATTTTAAAATATATTCTCTCCACTAACTTACTACTGAAATTGGTTTTCAGTTTATAAGCAAAAGAGGAAAGTGTTATAGTTGAAAGAGATGACATTTTATAGCAGAGAGACTTTCTGTGTAACACAAATACCAATCTGTCCAATCTTCAGGCTATTGAACTGCTGTCCAGCTCAGATTAATGTAATGTGATCGTGTAAGTAGCAATTAATTTCTGAAAGTGTGTGCTACATGTTATTTAAAGATTCTGGTGAAAAACTTACAGTATGTCACATAGCAAAATTCAATTGACTGTCCATGTGGACGTTTGCTTATTGTAATCACAGATGGGCACAGAATGATACATCTGCTTCATTCTTTCACTGCGTAGTGTGTAGTGCCTGAGCAGTTTTTGAGCATGACACAGCTTTCTACCAAATGCCAGGCACTCGAGGTCTCACAAATGTTCAATTTTTGTGTAATGAGATGAGAAGTATACCTGTTTCTTAAATTGAGTGAAACATAATGGCAATTCAAAAAGTCATATATGATGTTCAAATTGATCTGAGTATATTTGAGAAACTTCAGCCAAAGTAAGGATATGTGACAGTAAGGTATCTAATCTTCCCTCACAAAGGAACTATCACTATGCTCACATCTGTACACACTTAAGAGTTTGATGGCATCATTTCTGTTCTATGTGGGTCCTGTTTGCCAAAAATCAGGTGCAGTGTATAGCTGAAAGTACCCAAAAATAAATCCAGAATGCGTAGGAACATGTAGGCATAATAACTAGCGAACAGATTTTTAGGAAAATACATACTTTTTATGTAATTATATATTTTTCACAATTTATTTATTAGTGCATATTTTATGCATTTTGTGTATGGCAAACATGACTTTGTTTATGAGAAGAGAAGACTTCTGCTTATCCTGTAACCTTAGATTAGATAACATGTTGTCAACAGCTCGCTACGATATAAACATATACATGAAACTTGCAGGAACAAGATTTCGATGTCAGAATATTACACAATGTACTCAAGCTCAACACTAGTATAGGTTGCACTTTAGTTCTTGACGAATGACCTTCAGTGAAATCCAGTGAGCTGGCCTGCCCTTAATAAACAGGTCAGCAAATAGTTTGTTACTATAACAAACAGCTCTTCTTTCTGATGTACCTGTTTGAGTTATTCCTGTTCCTTCAGTTCAGTTGAGAAGTGTTGGGTGATGCTTAACATGTTGAGTGATTCTTGTGTATACCGAAATTCCGAAGGTGGTTAGTTTGTTTTTGGTTGCAGCAGTGTGTTAAAGAATTTTCAGATGTATTCAAAACAGATGGAAGAATTCTATATTGTGAGCCTTGTAAGTCTAATAGCCGATCAATACTCCCACGTAACGCAGCATTTATGCAGCAACAAACATATCTTGGCAGCTTCACGTTCTTCTATGAAGCAGGTGGTTTTAAGTGAAGATATTTTCTAATGGACAATGTAGAGAAAGCATGTGTTGTACCCTGTAACTCCAAACAATTGACATGTGACATCAATAATCCATCGCTGGTGAGTTATCAAAACAGTTTTTTTATTACAAGTTTTTCTATTATAAAATGACAGAAAATATTTTTGTTTTGTTTTAATAATATTTTGAACATTTTAACATATATTTTATTGATTTTTTATCTCATAAATAAATAGTTCAATTTTTTTAGTAACTAAAAATCTGTTACCTAATAATAACACAGTATTGCATAAAAGGGATGTTTACCCCTGATGGGCAGTGGTCTACATATGGCATACATAAGAAGCGCTGTCCCCTACACCCAGAGAGAGCTTGTCCAGCAGTTATGTACTAGTGGTCACATGTAGCACTTTCCAGGCTTCAGTTTTGTGCATTATGGTTCTACTCCACAACAGATTTTTGATACACATGGTTTATATACAGTAGGCATTATACCATCAAATTTTTAGGTGCCTAATGGTGTGAATACAGTGGTAGTTTCCCTTGTCACATCTGAAACTCCAGCTAATATGTGCTTATATATTTACTATGAGAACATAAAATGTCCCAGAGATGTGCACAGCATGTAAAGTTTTATAAAGTGTCATTTGCTGTGAGGTAGAAGTAAATAGCATGTTATCTCAAAGTGAAGTCTGCAAACGTGGTAAAAGTTATGACCAATGTGTGCATGTGTGTGTGAAATGCCTGCTTTTACTACACGTGGCACTGCAGGCAGTGACACTAAGAAGACATAAAATGAAGATGGAGCACCAGTGGAAGGAGATGGTGGGGGAAACCGGAGATCCTGGAGAAAACCTGCCCCAGTGCCACAAATCTCACATGCGGTCACCTGGAATCGAACCTATGCCACCTTGGTGAGAGTCAAGCAGTCTAACTGCTCAGCCATGGCATGGCCTAAACATTGTATAAATATATATTATCTAAAGATAGATTTAAAGAGGAAATAAGGTACTGTCACAGTGGGGCAGAGCAACCTGGTGGTTCTTGTCGGAGCAAACTGGCCCATCTGCCTAGCCAACTTAAGGATATGGTTAGTAGCGGTCCTTTTGGCTGAATGGAATGAAAGCATTGCATGTGCCATTTTCTAGCTCCAGAAGAACTGATTTGTATCTGGAACCTATATAAGAGTCCAGCCAATCTAGTCCATAGTCAATCTATCTAGTCAATCTATCTAGTCAATCTAGTCCATAGTCAATCTAGTCAAATGGACAGTTTCTCAGTAAACAGCTGACAGTGAGAATTCAGTTGTTACTCAGCATTTCAGTTGGATTTCAGATAACAATAAATAAATAAATAAATAAAATTTCAATTCAAAAATCAGTCATGTTTTGTTCAGAGTGCATGCAGCAGTATCTAAAGTGTAATGTTTGCTCTATGCTAAGCACTCAAGTAACAAACTGTGTTTTAGCAGTAATTGGTGTTTTCATTTGGTGCAGTCCCAGCAGTAGTTAAAGGACAAAGTTGTGAATATTATAAGAAAGAGATTGTGTGGTACATTTGAGGATTTGCAAGTATTGAAGAACAAATAGCCATCATGTCTAAAACATGCATTCAATATTGTGAAACAATACAGTCATTTAGTCTTTCACTCATAGAAATGTGTAAAAAGGACTTACATGAAGATTACACTTTTCAAATATCAGGTTACTTTTTAGTTTGTTCCCTGGATATATCACAATTTAACTTTGTGTACAGCCATGATATAAGGATGGCCCAAAAATAGGTATACAGTTTACATATACAACTGTGTTTAATCAAGATTTCCACCTTCGGCATTGAACTCTCATAGACAGTGCGACAATAATCCAATGTTTAATTTAAATTTTTCATTTCAAATGATTGTAGATTTTCTGTTGTTTCAGTCTTTCTAATAGGACTGTGGTAAAGGAGGCTGAAAATCTGAGTGTGGAGCAAAATGGTGGATCCTGAAGACCTGCTGGAAGTGTGAAAATGCCGAGACTGTATGTAGGGTGTGGGAAGAGAAATTTCAATTTCTCATGCCATCACATCTTGCGATTTACCACATCAGAGACAAATTTGAGAGCATGAGTTCCCTCGCCAATGCAACAAAGTCAGGACGACTGTATACTATGTCTACACAGGAAAATAAAATGAAGGTAGCCCTCACATTTCTCAGGAGTTCAAAGAAGTCCTCGGGATGTGCATTTTTGGAGCTGGGTATCCTGAGGACATCATTAAAGGTCTGATGCATCAGCTGTAGCTTAAGCCGTACCGCTCCAGATTGCTGTATGGTCTTCTGGAGGAATATCCAAACTGCACTACAGTTCTGTGAGATAATATGTATTGAACTGATGGAAGAACCAGACCTACTTTTGAACACCGTATGGACAGATGAAGCCATTTGAAATTTTCTGGGCATGTCAACAGACATAACTGTGTGTACTGAGCCGATGTGAACCCCATGTTACTATGACTATGTAATTGAATCAACCAGGTATCACTGTATGGGGTGGCATATGTGGAGTGGTGTTGTGGGTCCTGACTTTTTCATTGGAACCGTTGGAGACCCCAGATATCTGGATATGTTGACCAACGTTGTGGTGCCTAAACTGCATGCACGACCTGATATCATGGAATTATTCTTTCAACAGAACAAGGTCCCACCAAATCCGTGCATACCTGGACAACGCATTTCTGCAGCATTGGATTGGGCGATGGGGGAGCATTAAGTGGCAAGCACGTTTTCTGGACCTGATTCCATTAGATTTCTTCTTCTGGGGAATAGTGAAGGATAAATTTTTTTCCCAGAAAAACTCAAGGTACCACGGTTGAAGGATTACATCAATAATGCGTTTGAGGAATTAGCTTTCACTGGGATTTGTGTCACACTGTGTGTGAGAGTGTCAGGGACAGGATGCAGGAATGCATTAATTCTGAAAGTGGACATTTTGAACACCTATGGGATTTAATATAACTATGTATGTAACTAATATTGACTTTTGGGTCATCCTGTATTCTCAGTCAGGAGCTTAAGCTATGCAATATGTCTTCCTTTATTGTGTCTTGCTTCATGCAGCGCGGTAAATTTACTGTAACCCATTTTAATGAACAGGTTTCAAAGGATTTCAAAATAAATCATCCATAAATGAAGATGTCATTTTCACTATCAATCTGACAACGAATGGCATTTTCCTTCCCATTGCTCAGAGGAAGGAAGCTATAGATGGATATGTAAAGAAGAGTGTACATCAAACAACATAACTAGAAAAAAATATATTCTCACAATGCTTCTGAATTTGCTGGGTGTGCATATTGTGACTTTGTGGGTTCATAGAATTAAAAGTCTGAGTTGCAGATATTCCAAATGTTCTTTATTTGCATAGAAATACACTCTGATCAATCCTTATGTAACAGAATTACGTCACATACACAAAGTCTACCAAGGTCGATGACAATAACAAACAACATTCTGATTACATCAGCTCTCGTTACAACAACACTATAGCTGTTTACTACTTACCACTCCTCTTGGCGAGTTGTTGCCTTCTTAAATACCTCATTGATAAATTCGAGAGATTTCTGGAACAAATAAGAAAACAACTATTCTCTGTCAATCCAGATATCACTAGAACCTTCCAAACGTGAAACCCTATCTGTGCCGTCAAGTCCTTTATCTCAGCTAGCTTTATTTGCCGGCTCTTTGTGTATACTAGCCGCGCTATCATAGGTAACGGGTTCGCGACACTGCTCCCTCCTCAGGGCTGGTCGTCCCATCGTAACAGCACCATCGTAACAGGCCAGACGATCCAGGTGTACCACTAACATCTTCCCTTGGGGCACCTTCTGGATGCGGTAGACCACGTCGTTAATTCTCTTCACCACCCGGTGTGGTCCTTGCCACGGCTGCTGAAGTTTTGGGCAGCGTCCCTTGGTCCGAGTAGGGTGATACAACCAGACCAGGTCACCTTGCTGGAATCCTTGGCTGTTGGCTTGCCGGCCTTATCGGGTCTTCATGCAGTCGCTCAGCTTCTGGATGTTCCACCAGGTTCTCCACATAATCGGTTGCTGGCTGTTTTGCGTCCGGGAGGCTTCCAAAAGCCAGATCACAGGGGAGGCGTATCTCTCGGCCGAACATTAAGCGGGCTGGCTTCATCCCAGTGGTGTCGTGTGTTGATGAGCGGTAGGCCAGCAAGAACAGTGGCACCTTGATGACACAGTCTCGCTGATGGCAGGCCACGACCTTCCTCAGGTGTTCTTCTAAGGTCTTGATGTATCTTTCGACCTTTTTCTTTTTCTTTCTTTTCCTTTTTTGTTATCTTTCGACCATGCCATCCGACTGGGGATGTAGAGGTGTAGTGCGGGTCTTGTTCACTCCAAGTCTTTCCAGTGCCTCCTTCATCAGGTTGGAGCTTTAACGGCACTCCTGGCTCGGGATGGCATATACCTCCGGCCACTTGGTGAAGTAGTCCACGACCACCATCAGGTACTTGTTGCCTCGGTCGGACACTGGGAATGGTCCAGATATGTCGACGGCGATCCTTCCGAATGGCGCTCCGACGTTGTACTGCTGCATGCGACCCCGGCTCCTAGTCTGGGGCCCGCGACTCGCCGCGCACACGTGACATTGCCGGCACCACCTCTCAGCGTCTGCTCGGAGACTTAGCCAGTAGTATGGCTGTCGGAGTTTGACGATTGTTCAGTTTGCTCCCAGGTGTCCTGAGGTACCGGCATGCACTTCCTCCAGGACTTCCGGGACCTTACTTCGGGGAAGTACCAACTGTTCTTTGTGCGTCTTCCCATCAGGCGATTCCCATACCCGGAACAGTACACCGTCTCTTGTCTTCAGTGAGTCCCATTGGACCCAGTATGACATATGTGGCGCTCCTTTATGCGATGTCCTCCCAGGTTGGTCTTTTCCCTGCCTCCACTTCCCTCAAGAGTGGCCTCAAGTCTGCGTCCGCCAGCTGATCCCTCCTCAGGCCTGCGCCATCCCAGCCATCCGCAGGCACTACCCTGACAACTCTGACAGCTGCGGCACGCTCCTTCTCTTCCACTCTTGTGCATTGACCGCACTCTTCTGGGCAGGGTCTTCGAGACGGCGTCTG
Source organism: Mantis religiosa (assembly GCA_030765055.1). NCBI lineage: Eukaryota > Metazoa > Arthropoda > Insecta > Mantodea > Mantidae > Mantis > Mantis religiosa. Next base: position 180,607,236 of record CM060950.1, read on the forward strand.
CGTTGCCGTGGCCCTTCCCTCTACGATGTTCAGAGGTGAAGTCGTACTCCTGCAGCCTCTGGACCCAACGTGCTGTCTGGCCTTCCAGGTTTCAAAAGCTCAGTAGCCAGGTTAGGGCGGAGTGGTGAGTCCTCAGGTGGAATGGCTGATCATACAGGTACTTGTGGAAATGCTCCTATGTCTTTACTGCCGCCAGTATCTCTCGCCGGGTGACGCAGTAGTTCTTCTCTAACTTGGATAGCGTCTTGCTGTGGTAGGCTATCACTCGCTTATGGCCGTCCTGGACTTGGGATAGGATGCCTCAAATGCAATGGTCGCTGGCGTCGGTGTCCACAATGAAGGTGCCGCTTGTTGTGGAAATCCCAAAATTGGAGCACTGCACAGGGTCTTCTTCAGGTGCTGGAAAGCGCCTTCGGCGTCATCCGTCCACACAAGGTCGGTGTTCCTCTGTCAGGTGGGTGAGGGGTTTGGCGATGTTGGAGAACCCCTTTATGAAACGGCGGTAATAACTGCACAGCCCCAGAAAACTGCGCAATTCCCTCTTATCCTTTGGGCGAAGCCAATCTCTCACGGCCTGTGTCTTCTCCGGGTCTGTGGCCACTCCGGTTGGTAAGACTATGTGGCCCAAGTAGTTAACTTCCTTGCGGAAGAGCTGGCACTTCTTCGGGTTCAGCTTCAGGTTGGTTGCCTGCAGTCTCTGTAACACCTTGCTCAGGTTGTCGAGATGGTCTTCGAACATCTTGCTGACGATGATGATGTCGTCCAAGTAAAGCAGGCATGCGTCACATGTCAATCCTCTCATTAATGATTCCATGAGGCGTTGAAATTTGGCTGATGCGTTACAGAGGCCAAAGGGCATAACTGTGAACTGCCAAAGCCCTTGGCCTGACGAGAATGCGGCTTTCTCCTTTTCTCTCGGGTCCAGAGCTACTGCCAGTAACCTGACTTCAGGTCCAGGGTCGAGAACCACTGTGCACCAGCTAGCGTGTCCAGGGTGTCGTCAGTCCGGGGTAGGGGAAAGCAATCCTTCCTGGTGACAGCATTCAGCTTCCCGTAGTCCACGCAGAAGCGTAGCTCGCCGTTCTTTGTCACCAAGACTACAGGGGAACACCAAGGACTGTCAGATTCTTCAAATCACTCCCCTGGATTTCATGTCGTCTACCATATCCCGTACCGCCGCTTGTTTTGCCAGCGGAACGCGTCTAGGTGGTTGCCGAATAGGCCGGGCGTCTCCGGTGTCGATGCGGTGGAACACTCGGTCCGTGCTGCGGCCGTAGTCGCTGTCGCTATGGCTATGGCTGAAGACGCGCTGGTATGGTCTCAGCAGTTGTCGAACTTTCTCCAGCTGTTCTGCGGTCTGGTGGTCGGCCGCCCTCTCCAGTAAGCCTTTGAGCGGGGGCCCCAGGTGTTGGGTCGGCACCGGCTCCTGTGTCTTGTCGATTGCTGTCACACTGACCACGAGCTCGCACGTCCCCAACTCCGTTCCGGCCTGACGTCGTGATCGGTGTCTGCCAGGTTGAGCACCTTCACTGGCACCTCCTCTCGACATGGCAACAATGTCCTGGCTACTCACAGTCCGTGCACAGGCGTCTTCTGGTCCAGCATCATGTTCTTCGTCCGCTGACCTTTCAGTCGCGCCGTCACCACCACCTCGCTTCTCGCGGGGACCACCACGTCTTCCTTCATGATGACCCTGTAGATTCCCAGGCGTTCTTCGGGTTACCGGAGTATCCCTCTTCTCCATTGAGCCGCAAAACCTTCCTGCCGACGTCGACTGTCGCCTCGTGGCTCCTGGGGGCTTCCAATCCCAATATCACCTCCTCAGCCACCTACGCGACGAACCCCCACAGACGCACAGCACTCCGTCCCAAGGTCAACTTCCGTAGGGTCTCCTTCTCCACAGGCAAGGTATCACCCGATGCCGTCACCAACTGGTATGGTCGGCTCGCTTTTCTCGACGGTAAACCCTTGGCCACGTCAGGTCTGATGATGGTCACGGCTGCCCCGGTGTCTACGAGCACGCGGCACGGCTTCCCTCTCACCCAACCGTCCGCGATGAGGCTGTCATCCATACGCCGGCTGACGTATCGCAGTGTCACTCGAGGGGATGGTGGTGATGGTGCCGACATGCCCCTCTCCACGACGGCCCTTACTCGTTTTCCGGCTGCTCTTCCTGGTGTGGACAGTCTCTCTCCAGGTGTTCCGGCTGTCGGCACCCCCACCCCGTAGGGGAGAGGATCTGTCCCCTTCAGCTGCCGTGGTGCGGGGGCTGCGGACCTCTAGCACTCGTGGTACCTCTGACGTTATTAGAGAAACCTCGGGCCGAACATTCGAGCCTCTCCCTTATAGGGAGTTGTTCGGATTGGGTTGGACTCGAAGAAACAGTGGTTCCCGATACCCGTGGGAGAGCGGGTACGTCTCCGGACGGGGTTGAGGGAAGCCATTAATATTTCCGCGTACTAGCCAGCATAGCTAGTAGGTGTGCTAGATCATCAGGCGGCCCCACGGAGGCCATATTGGTAGCCCTCCCGTTTTGGTGTTGGTGCGCGTAAGTGGCGTATCCACTTCCATCTCGTCTTGAGTCCACAGGACCAGATGGGGGGGGAGTGCTTGTTAGTCTCTAGGTCTTGCCCTATGGAAAGTCCCATGGAGGTGCCGGGCGCTCTTTTGGGACAGCTCGGTAACTCCCTGGTTGAAGGAGGCCCGTGTCCTTGGGGTCCAGGACTAATGGGAGTAGAACCTCTGGCAATAACTGTCCGCACCCCCAACACAGTTCACTAGGTCCTCGTCGACGTCCCTCGACTGGTCTTCGGTCTCCATTATATTGGATACTCCTTGTTCTGGAAGTCGTATAGCTGTCACTTGGCCGCCTCCATCAATGCTGCCGTTAGCGCCTCGTGGATGGTTTTGTAGTCGCCGAGCATTTGGCGCTGACGAATCTCCGTGTCTCGTACCCCGTCAACGAATGTGTAGGCGGCTTCTCGGGATACGAATTCTGGTGGGAGGTCGACGAAGGCTTTGCTAGCCAGTTGCTCATTTGCCAGGGCGAACTTCTGCAGCGTCTCCCCTGGCTGCTTGTGACCTTGCCTTCAGCTGGTTGCGGGACGCTACGGCTAAGCGGTGGTTTCCAAAGCGATTCTCCAGGGCCTCCCAAATGTCCTTGGGCGCCGTCGCTGTCTGGACCGCATTCAGGACTTCTGCGGCCCGTCCCTGGAGGCTGGCTATTAGCTGTGCGGCCTCTTCCTCTGGTGACCAGTTGTACTTGGCCACCGTGTCGAACTGGTGGCGGAAGACTTCGAAAGTTGTCGCGCCGTCGTATTTAGGAGGTGTGACGCGCGCAGATGTTGTGTCGCATCCCGGCGCGTCGACCTTTAAATCCTTTAATCTCCTGCCAACGATGTCTTCTACCATGGCGTTCAAGGATTTGGTGTTACTGTCGGCCTTTCCCTCCAGGTCGTTAATGAGGCTCGTCAGGTCTTACGCGCTCACCCAGCTCCGTGACTTCCTCCTTTACGCCGGCCAACTGCTCTTCAAACTTTGCGGTGAGGTTCTCATTCGCTGCTTTCATTTCCGTGGTCAGTTCAGTCACCTTCGTGGTCATTGTTGCGCCTAAATCGCTATTTGTAGCTTCCGTCTTCGTTGTTAATTCGGCCTGCATTTCTTCCATGTTCTCTGTGATGTTGTCGTTAGCCTTCTTCATCTGTTTCAGCTCTGCGGCCAGGTTGTTATTTGCCGCTTCTGTTTTCGCAGCAAGGTTGTCATTCGCTGCTTTCATTTTTGAGGTGAGTTCGGCCTTCATTTCCATCATTTTCTCCAAAATCTTTTCCAGTGCAGCCTCCATGTCATGTCACACTCCTGACACCAATTGTGACTTTGTGGGTTCGTAGAATTAAAAGTCCGAGTTGCAGATATTCCAAGTGTTCTTTATTTGCGTAGAAGTACACTCTGATCAATCCTTACGTAACAGAGTTACGTCACATACACAGTCTACCAAGGTCGATGACAGTAACAAACAATGTTCTGATTACATCAGCCCTCGTTACAACAACACTCTATAGCTGTTTACTGCTTACCAGTCCTCTTGGCGAGTCGTCGCCATCTTAAGTACCTCATTGATAAAATCGAGAGATTTCTGGAACAAATAAGAAAACAACTACTCTGTCAATCCAGATATCACTAGAACCTTCCAAACGTGAAACCCTATCTTTGCCGGCTAGTCCTTTATCTCAGCTATCTTTATTTGCCAGCTATCGTAAATAACGGGTTTGCGACAATATGGTTGCCAGATGTTCCAGTTTTCCAGGATAGTCTCAGTTTTTAATAAAAATTTCAGTGTCCTTAATAATGCTTTCAGGATACCTATTTGTCCCGGTTTTTGTTTCTTATTTGAAATGAAATAATTTTTGGCAGTTTAAGGTTAATTTTTTCCTGTTTAGTCTTAGAAAGGTTGAAATAATAATTAGGCTTATTGTTATTTTTGTTTCGCATAATAGGATTCACTCGAGGAAACTGATCTGTTACACCTGCATCATCCTTAGTCGATTTTGTTCGTGTGACAGTTTCTATTGGTTGGTTTCATGTTGGTATTAAGCGGGGGAGGAATGACCATGAAGTAGAATGTACAGTGTGCAAGTGTTAACATCAGCATTGCACATGGCAGAAAATCTGACATACAGGATCACATCAGAAGTGGAAAGCATAAAACAAACATGTATTCTGCAAAAACTTCTAAAAGACAGGACAGTTATTTTGTGCCAGAATCATCTGAACAGAAACAATTTGTACAGCGGCTGAACTGACTATTTGCTACCACGCACTTAAACATCATGTCATTGAATTCACTGTATTGTACTACCAAATTAAACTCCAAGATTTTTAAAGATTCAAACACAGCAAAAAATGTAACATTGGGGAGAACTAAAGCAACAGCAATGGTAAACTTCATTCTAGCTTCTGACACTATTAAACAATTATGTGAGGATTTAGAAAGTGCCCATTATTTTGGAATTGCAACTGATGCTAGTAATTATGATGCTGACAAGGTTTTCCCATTTATTGTTCAATACTTCTGTCAATGTCAACACTGAGTCGAAATTACCTGAGGATGTTAGGAAGGTTCTAATGAAATGTGTACTGGGTAAACACTAGCTATATATGGAGTATTGAGTACTAGTTTGACTCAAAATTATATTAATGTGATGGCTGCTGCTGTTCCTTTCCTTATCGTTCTCAGTTGACTTAGTGCATTCTAGGTAATGTGTTGAATGTTGTAAAAAGGTAAAGCACGCGCCTGCTCATGTGACAAATACATGCTTAATTCTGTGGCAGAAATGTGCAAAGGTAGGTGTAGTAAGCGTTACTGTGTAAGTCTGACATTACTTTTCCGAGTAGTGTATTCTTAGTTTCTAAATCTGGTAATGTGTATGTGCATTTATTTGTTATTTGTTTATTAATTATCATGTCAAAGGGTTTCTTAGTCGAGATTCAAAACTACTTGAGGAAACTGATAATGAAACCTATGACTTTTTGCAGAGCTGGAGGAAAGTCATGCAGATCTAAATGACAAGTTGATGAAATCGAAAACCACAACTGTGAATCAGAACAGGAAGGAATGGATGGCGATGATCTTGATGAGCTAAAAGAATTGCAGGAGTTTTTTATTGAAAGAGACAAAGTTACACGGTGAAAATTAGTGTATGAAAACTTCAAAAATGAAGTGAAAATACATTGTTAAACCTTTTCTGTAACCAAAGAGAGGTCTTATGAAAGAACAACTTGTATTTAGAGCACAACTCAAAACCTTACCAGCTGATCTCACTGTATTTCTTAGGCAGTTTTGTACTGAATTACCAGTATCTACAGATGAGACTTCTGAACCTCCAGCAAAGAAATGAGGGATGTGCATCTTATGTGGACGTCGAAAAATTCATCCACTTCAGTTAAATGCGACAGATGCATAAGCTCATAAAAAGCAAGTTGTCTGTGAAAGAAACTAACACTTCTCAAAATGATGGGATAAATATTTACATATTGGATGAGGTTTATATTATGCATCTTGTAAATGTTGTTATACCTCAGTAATTGGAGTTGTCTTCTTATGTATAGTTATATGTTAAGAGTTATTATTGGGATAAGTGTTGCAATATTAATAGTGTGGACAGTACAGTATTCATAAACTAGGCCTATAATGGTCTCATTAAGAACTAAAATAATTAAAGCTGTTGGTGTAGTATTTTAACAGTGTTATATATAAACTGTTTCGTTTGATAAATTAACCAAATTCCCCAGAATATGCTTCTCATTACATAAAATTATCCATGTTGTAAAATTTACAACGTGCGCCAGTGTGGAGTAATCATGCCTGCTGGAAGGTTAAGTCACAGTATATGTATAGTGTCTAGCACCTGGAAAAACTGGGAATATACAGAAAATTGTCTGGAATTTAAAATTGCTTCTTCAAAATCCAGAATTTACCTTCATTTTCAAAAGCTATCCTTGAATTTTTCCTGAAATACCTGCTATGTTAATTTTGAGCTCATTCTCGTGTAGTTGAGATACATGCTGTTCACGAGTACATCACTGAGATCTTTACACTCTTGTGTGTTACGCTGATCTTCCTTTTGCGCTCTTTTGAATTAAGGTTGAAATATAGTCAAAAGCTACGCAAAAATTTAACCCACCTATAGCACCTTACATCAGTATTCAGGATGTTTGGTGAAAATCTGGTTCTGATATATCAGCTATCTGGAGCCATGCTAAGAGGAAAAATCACCAGAGCTAGGTGAAAACCTGTACAGCAACTTGCAGCATTTTAATTTTTTGTTGGCTGTCTCCACCATAATATGTAGTGAAGGTAAGTTTGTAACTTTTTCTATAGCTTTAGTGTATAAAAAAATACACAACAGTCAAATATACCCAATGTTAAGGAGTTCTGGTTGTTAGGTAGCATGTATGCGACTCTCTTGAAATCAAATGTAATTCCTATCTTCTTAAAAATTTATGCACCTTATGTCACAAAATCAAGTAATATCTTATGTTCATTTTATTTTCATACTTATTCAAGGTTTCCGAATTTAGAGAGTAGTATGTACATGTGTGACCTCCAACATATTTTATTCCCTTATTTCATTGGTATATTTTTGTTAACATTGTTCATAAACAATGGTGATTAATGTTTTTCTGTGTGTTTATCAACAAAAAGTCATGTTTTTTTAATATTCTGATCATGTTAACTTGATTTTGTAAATTTGGAAAGAAATAAGTTAACAAATGTGACACATGTATCCTTCAAGGGCTTTAGAATCATTGATTTACTGCAGAACTACACTTCTTAGAACAATAGGTAAACAATTACATTATAATATATTGTGACTTTGTGGGTTCGTGGAATGAAAAGTCCAATTACACCACTCAACAATGTTCTTTATTTCCACCGACTTACAGTTTAACACTTGCCAATTACACAAAATTACTTGCTGCACACAATTACAATTTACCAGTTCGTCCGTTACAACTTCACTTGTACTCGCGATTACATAAACTCCGGTACACCTTCACAGTTACGTACAGTCTTCCGTTGCACAATCTTCTCGTACATTAACACGTCACTGACTAACATTGCCTTCTTACACCAAGAACTGTCCTCACTCACACACACTAACCAACTGATTGACCAACAACTCTGTCCGTCTGTAGCCCTCTTTATAGGCATCTCGCCGTCTTCTAGACGTTTCCAGATGATGAAAGATCCCGTAATTTCTGGAACCAGGTGGAAGAGAAACAGACCGCACAATTATGTTTCTTTCCCCAGTCGTCCCTGTCACCACTATAAGACAAACGAGGGGAGGGCGTAGCTAACATTGACCTCCCTCGTCTCCCGCTCTCAGCTGCTTTCATAGGGTGTTCCAACGCCCGCGTTACACTGCTCCCTCCTCAAAGCTGTTCGCCCCGAACAGCCCCATCGTAGCGGGCGAGGCGGTCCAGGTGTACCACCAGCATCTGCTCGGAGTCTCAGCCAGAAGTAGCGCTGCCGTAGTTTGTGAATCATTCGGTTCGCTCCCAGGTGTCCTCCTGAAGTACCGGCGTGCACTTCCTCCAAGACTTCCGGGACCTTACTCCGGGGAAGTACCAACTGTCCTCTCTGCGCCTTCCCATCGGGTGACTCCCATACCCGGAACAGCACGCCCACTCTGGTCTTCAACGAGTCCCATTTTGCCCAGTGCGACTTGTAGGTGGCGCTCCTCGGTGCGATGTCCTCCCAGGTTGGTCTCGTCCCTGCGTCCACTTCCCTCAAGAGTGGCCCCAAGTCTGCGTCCGCCAGCTGCTCCCTCCTCAGGCCTGCGCTATCCCAGCCTTCAGCAGGCACTGCCACAACTACTCGGACTGCTGCGGCATGCTCCTTCTCTTCCACTCTTGTGCGCTCATGGCCGTCCTGGATCTGCGATAGGACACCTCCAATGTAATGGTCGCTAGCGTCGGTGTCCACAATGAAGGCGCCACCCGGTTGTGGGAAACCCAAAATTGGAGCACTGCACAGGGTCCCCTTCGGGTGCTGGAAAGCGTCTCCGGCGTCCTCCGTCCACACATAAGGCCGGTTTTCCTCCGTCAGGTGGGTGAGGGGTTTTGCGATGTTGTCGGCCTTTTCCTCTAAATCATTAAGGCGGTCGTCTACTTGGCCCATCCACTTGCCCAGCTCCGTCACGTCATCCCTCACGCCGGCCAACTGTTCTTGAAATTTGGCGGCGAGAGCCTCGTTCGCCACCCTCATCTCCGTTGTCAGTTCGGCGATCTTTGCGGTCATTGTCGTGGCCAAGTTGTTGCTTGCCGTTTCCATCTTCGCTGTTAATTCGGCCTTCATTTCTTCCATCTTCCCGGTGATGTTGTCGTTGGCCGTCTTCATTTGTTTCAACTCTGCGGTGATGTTGTCGTTGGCCGTCTTCATTTGTTTCAACTCGGCGGTGAGGTTGTTATTTGTAGTCTCCAGCTTCGCGGCCAGGCTTTTACTTGCCGCTTCCGTCTTCTCTGTTAATTCGGCCATCATTTCCATCATCTTCTCCAAAAATTTTTCCAATGCCGCGTCCATGATTGTAATGTTCGGTGATGTTATCTTCCCGCTTCCTGACACCAGTGTGACTTTGTGGGTTCGTGGAATGAAAAGTCCAATTACACCACTCAACAATGTTCTTTATTTCCACCGACTTACAGTTTAACACTTGCCAATTACACAAAATTACTTGCTGCACACAATTACAATTTACCAGTTCGTCCGTTACAACTTCACTTGTACTCGCGATTACATAAACTCCGGTACACCTTCACAGTTACGTACAGTCTTCCGTTGCACAATCTTCTCGTACATTAACATGTCACTGACTAACATTGCCTTCTTACACCAAGAACTGTCCTCACTCACACACACTAACCAACTGATTGACCAACAACTCTGTCCGTCTGTAGCCCTCTTTATAGGCATCTCGCCGTCTTCTAGACGTTTCCAGATGATGAAAGATCCCGTAATTTCTGGAACCAGGTGGAAGAGAAACAGACCGCACAATTATGTTTCTTTCCCCAGTCGTCCCTGTCACCACTATAAGACAAACGAGGGGAGGGCGTAGCTAACATTGACCTCCCTCGTCTCCCGCTCTCAGCTGCTTTCATAGGGTGTTCCAACGCCCGCGTTACAATATAATTACTATACATAACCACAAGTTCATGAACATGAAGTAAATATATATATATATATTTTTACTTCACTGTTAATAATGCTTCTGTTTGTAATATTTATGAACTTTGTTTATTTTATCAAAATCACATTCATATTTATAAAAACTTAACTTGAAATTGCTGCTATGATACATTCACTTTAATCCATTAATGCCCAACTTTATTTATTTTTTCAAAAATTGAAAAAAAACATTTGTAATGTATTAGTTCAGCATGCAGAATGTCAGCAATATATTCTGTTTGCCTTTTTATTCGCCCAGTGTCCCAAAATCACCCAGTCTAAAATGGGATTATTTGACTTTCAGCTCATATTCTCAGTATTAGAATTGCTTATAGCTGCAGATCCTTTGTGTGATGCAATAATACAAACCTTTATCAACATTACACAAATACAACTATTTGCAACAAAAACTTCACTTATCTTAAGAAAATGATGTAAATTTTTCTTATTAATTGATGAAATCGATTTCATGAACATTCGTTCGCATCTTCAGTCAACACATTTCGTTATCAAGGATAGTATCACTGGTTATTATGTTTTTTCTAATGTTACCAAATTTTGAAAACGAAACAAACCTAAAAACAGAATCAACTGCTGGTATTTCAAAATTCATTACACAATGTTTATTTTTTAAAATAAATATCTTTTCCCAAACCATTAAGTCTATTGGACCATTTAATTGGTTTAATAAATTAACTTCAAGATTTATTTCATGGTTAAATGACCAAAAATGACCTGCTATGGCCGATTGATCAGTTTGTTTATACTTAATGTTACGAAAATGTTCTTTCGTTCTGGTTTCCAAATTACGTTTCGTCTTTCACAATCTAAACAATTAAATTGATAAATACCAGATTGTTTATTATTAGGAAATTTATCTTTTTTAGAGAAATGTAGTAAATTTTTAATACTATATTTTTTTTGAGGAACTAAAGTTATACCAACTTCTTTAAAAACTTTTTGAAATTGTTTATTAACCCAAGGATTGTAAGTAAATTTTTTCAAATCATAATCATCTTTTATTTTTTAAGGGTAGAAATATCATTAACAGTTTTTGATATTTAAATTTTTCAATCTTTTTTTGTATAGTCTTTATTAAAACCATTAATTAAAGCAGCATTAATAATATGTTTATATTCTTTATTAAATTCCTCTATATTCAGGGGTATATTTATTAATCTATAAATCAAACTATTAAAAACAAAAAATTTATGTGAAAAAGGGTTAAAACTTTTATTTTTTATGTAATTATCAATATGAGTAGACTTCCTGTAAATACTAAAATTTAATTTATTATTATTTTTTATTATCTTTAAATCTAGAAAACGAAGAAATCCTTTAATTTCAGTTTCTAATGTGAATTTTATAGCTTCATCTTGTAAATCTAATAATTTTAAAGCATCATTTATATAATACAATTTTGAGTCGAACTAATACTCAATGCTTCGTTGTATCATAGTCCTTAAACAACAGAATACATCATTTATTTGTTTATCAGGAACAATAGCAAAAATATCAACATATCTATACCAGAGTTTAAAAATTAAAGTGAACGCTTTAGTGACTTGCATTTCGGAAAGAAAAAAAAAACATAAAAAGATCAATAAGAAAAGGTGACAGAGGATTACCCATTGCTAAGCCAGAAATTTGTTGAAAAAATTCACCATTAAAAGTGAAAAAATGTTGATCTAAAGAAAATTCAGTAAGTTTAACAAAATCAACTATTAAGTCTTTATGTAAATTTATTGAATTCAACCACTTTTTTAAATAAATCAAAAGTTTATCTTTAGGAATACTAGGAAATAAGGCAGTTATCTGAAAAGAAACAAGTTTATAAGTCGCAAAAACTATTTGTAGTTGGTTTATTGACACTCGTCACTTACTTTTTTATATTAATGAGAGACTAGTTTCAAAGGCAATCGCCTCCATTTTCAATCTCTTTCCAACTGGCATCTGTTGTCTGCTCATAGTTTATCAGTCTTAGATAATACGACACTGTCAATCTTTTTTACTAGTTCAAAAAATTTTTAATACTTAAACTTTCAAATTGGTTAAAATTACTAAATTTTTTATGTAACCATTTAGCTAAATTGTAAGTTGGCAAATTTATACAATTTACAATAGGTCTCATTTTATTTCCAGGTTTATGAATTCTAGGAAGAGCATAAATTCTAGGTAAAACAGGATTACTAACTTTTACAAAATGTTTTTCTTTATTTCATATAACTTTCACTTCAATAAGCATTTTATTAAAATTGGAAATACAAGATTTTAAAGGATATTCATTAATTTTTATGAAATCTTCACCTTGAAGTAGAAGTTCTACTCTGTTGATATAATCAGATTTATCTGAAATTACAATCCTATTACCCTTATCCGCTTTAGTGAAAATAAAATCTTTTTCACTTAATGATTTAATGATCTGTTTATTATTTCACTTAGGGTGGTATTTATCTAAATTTGTAATATTTTGCCACATTTCAATTTAATCAACCATTTATTTTCACTTAAATCTTGACTAACAATTTCTATATCCGCAATATAATCATCTATATTGTTTCATGGCCAATGTGCCATCCTGACATTAAATTCTCCATTTGACTCATATATGTTGACTCTATCTGTCTATCAAAAACCTTAGCCTATATACAGCTAGTGTGAAGAAATGATTAATTTCAATCAATGAACTAAAATAATAAGAGTTAAATGATGAAGCCTGAGACTCAAGTACTTATGATAGTAAGTCGCCACAAACGGTGAATCTCGAATACAAGAGCTCCTAGTGGTCTACCGGGGAAATATATGAGTCAAATGGAGAATTTGTCAGTATGGCATGTTGGCCATGGTAGCTCAATGGGTTAGAGCGACTGGATGGAAACCAGGAGATCCGTGGTTCAAATTCCGGCCATAGCAATGCATTTTTCATGTTGACTCTATGATCTTTATTATTTTTAATAACTGGGTTTAATTTATGTTGTTTCAAACGTAAGTTATTTAATTTGTTTTTTAATTTAGCTGTTTTATTTTTCATATTTAAATTAAGAATATGAAATAATTTGGATTCTAAATTAAACCAAAATGAATTACCTAAACTTTTTATTAATTTAAGATGCAAATCATATAATTTAAGTTCAATATTATTTAAGTTTTTAAAAGTAGACTTCTTTCAACTTGAATTACTTTTTTCTCCACTGCTTTTTGATGAATATTATTATCAAATTTAATCGTTTTTATAACAAATATAGGTACTACTTTGTTTTAAGCAAAGATTTAGAAAACAAATGTCTGCAAGAATATATCTTTTCTTCTTCTGAAGTTTTAAATTTAGTATCCATAAAATTTAAATTAAAGGCATAAATGTTATTATAAGCAAAATTATCCATAGTAACCTAATAGCAAAAACAATGAAAATGAATGCTTCAAATTAAAAACTAATAATTACGTAAAAAATGAAGCTAGCTACAGTGAAGCAATAAATATTACACAAATACAACTATTTGCAACAAAAACTTCACTTATCTTAAGTGAACAACAGTTTATGGTATTACAGAAATCTGGGAGGGAAACGTTATAAGGAAAATGCAGTAGTGTAGCTGTTAGCAGTTGTTAGCACCTTACTGTTGTAAATTACTCCAAACTACACAATATGCAAATTTTATAAATACCATGTGTCCACATAATCAGATAAATTCAGTGATGACATACATGGTGAAAATAACTCTCGAGAATTCATATAAAATAAGTAATATATGTAGAGGTATATAAATAGACCGCTGTGTATTAATGGTTTAAGGTTAGCAGGCTCTGTGAACACAATATTGCATGAGCGAGAAACTTGTATGTGAGGTGCTGCTTGGAGTGGGTGAGGAACCTAACCAGGGAGTGCAGAACCTTTTCTTGTAAAATCCTTATTTTCTTTTCTCTGACTTCATTGGTATGGACTTTGTTTAAATTGTTCAGAAACAATGTTGATTATCCTTTTTGTGTGTTTATTGACAAACAATTGTATTAACTAACTTTTTGGTTATAATGACAAAACTTAACTTTTCTGACTAAAACCTTTCTTAAGGCCTGTTGTTAAAGTTTTGTATTAAGCATGTGCAAATTACCGTTATATTGCATTGATTTTGAAAATGTGCTACATCAAAGGACAGGTTCTATGTCATGTAAATGATAAGGCGTTACTGTGAAATAGAAATACATCTTTCATTCAGAATATCAAGAAAAAATTGTTTTCTGAAATAAATGAGGAAAATATGTATGTTTCTATCTTAGGTATGTAAGATATGTAAAGCATTACATTCAGTTAAAACATTCATTTTTTTAGATGTTCTCCTTTGATGTTCTTTTCTATTTAATGTTTTTTTTCTCTCTCTCTTTTTAAGGACCTGTCATGTCCACTGGTAAGTAATGTATCAACTGTTCTGATGACTGGAACAGACCATGCACCTGTTGCAACCATGAACATATTGATTAGCAAATGTATTGCCATTTCAGTGCTAGTAATCAAGAGTTTACCACAAGCTCCTAGTTTGCCTGCCTCGGTAGCGTAGATGGTAGCATGTCTGCCTCACGTTCAAGAGGTCCCGAGTTCGAATCTCGGTCAGGGTGAGTTACCTAGATAAGGTTTTTTCCGGGGTTTTCCCTTATCCTTCAAAATGAATGTCGGGTAACTCTAAGCTCCATGGACCCTGGACTCATTTGAGCATCATTTCACCTAATTCATTCACCGTCCGATATAACTTAACGTTGGGGCGGATGTAAATTTAAAAAAAAAAGCTCCTAGTTTAGGATACTTCAAGCTTACTGTTGGTATGATAAAGGGAGAAGTAATGCTTATAATGCTCTGTGTGATGATTAGGATATCAAGGATTATCCATTGTCTTCTTGATATATGCTTTGATAGTAATATAATGAAGATTACACTATAGAAGAATAAGATGTTACCTCTTCACACACAGTCTTTCATCCTGAATGAAAAGGGAGCTCATCTTGAAACTTGATCACTTAGCTGTTGGATTTTACGAATCTCTGAACAAAGATTCACAAAAATAACAGAGGGATATCCATTTTTAATTCTGGAATAAGACAGAAACCAGGTGATTACCTAACTTTGGCTTTTCACAACAGCAAATGATGTCATAAAGACATTGCTGGATGACCTTTCTGGTTCTGGCATAACAACAAGAAAGTTGTTATGATTAGTAATGGATGGTCCATCAGTTAATATTAAGCTACTGAAGGACTTGAAGAAAATTATAGGAAATGATAAAGATCTAGTGATTATGGATATTGAAAGCTGTATACTTCATGCAATCTATGGAACACTCAAGAATGGCATCAAGAATTCTTGTTGGTCATTAATAGATTTCCTATGAAATCTTTATTACTTATTTAAGTGAATGCCAACCAAACAAGCCAACATTACAAGATCAATAAGTTTTCCTCTTAAGTTCTGCTGTATTCGATAGCTTGAAAATAAAGCTGTTGTTGAGCAAGCTTGAAAATACTTTCACTTAGAAAGTACATATCAGAAGTCACTCTTAAGACCAAAACATTCCATACATTAAAAAAGGCAGTTAGTGGCCCACTTACAGGTGAAAACTAACATTTTTTCATACCCTTTCTCTAGAGCTATTTTTGAAATTCCAAGCATACAGAGTAAAGGCTGCTTTTCTGTATGCCATTCTGAAATGCCTTCTACAGGAATTTAATCAGAATTTTGTCAAAACCTGAAGTAATTGCCAAACTGAACATAAATCAAAGTATAAACTTGAAAGAAGCATAGGGAAACCTTTTACCAGAAAAACAAATTGATGTTGGATTTCGGGCAGTAAGAAAATGTGAGGGTTCCACAGAAAAAGATAACCTTAAATAGATGTGACATGAAACCCTGTTCAGTGAATATGGTTAAAAATATACAAGAAGCATACCAATAAATGAAAGTTGTTTACAGCATACATCTGTGTTGACTAATGTTTTATAGAGGCAGCAGAAGAGGTTCCTGAAAAGAATTGGATTCTGGAATTGGAAGCTGATGAAGCAAACAGAGGTTTTAAATTGTATGCCCTTTGGTTGATGTGCAAGCATAGATACTAGTCTTTAGTCAAGCTGATGGGCCGGATGTTCTTTGGGCAAGCATTTTCAACTCACACTGTGGTGTGACTTACTTACAAATGTTTCAAGAAGGAAATGAAAATCCTACTGACGTCACATGGCACTGCCAACACTGAGCCTCAGTTTTCTATAAATGTTAATATTAGTGCAGAAAATATAAAAGAAGCATCACTTATTGTTACAAGCATCATTCATGATGTTAAGCGATGTAAGAAAAGTAGAAATAACAAAGGCTGTGCTGCATTAGTCATGATTTTATTTATAATACTGCTAAAGGAGATGTAAGAAATGCATATTTTAGTTATAAGGTGTCACAGAATAGGGCACATGAGTTAGTAAAAGCACTAGACCAAATAAAAAGTGTTAAAAAGTATTTTGAGGAGCAAGTTCAGAGCCCTCTAAAAGAAAAAGCAAACATTTTGGAGAAAGTAGGAATACAAGCTACTGAAACAGATTCATGAATTGAAACTGTAATTTGATAGCTTTATAATGACAATACCAAATGTTTCTGTCATCAACAGAAACAGGACTTTTTTTATCATCCATGGTTAGGTTTAAAGCTAAAAATGGACATGTTCCAACATTTGAGTTGCTAATAGTTGAAGTGTAATGATCTGAACTGACTTTTCTGCCAAAATTATATTGCTTATCAACATTACATTTATTTTGCTGTAATAATTCATACTCAGGTTGCATAGTCTGTAGTGTAATACAAGTTCAAATAATAGAGTCAACAGGAAAAATTCAGTGCAATGGCCGGGATTTGAACCAGGAGATCCGTGGTTCAAATCCCGGCCATGATATTGAATTTTTCATGTTGACTCTATCAAAAACCTTAGCCTATATACGGCTAGTGTGGAGAAATGATTAATTTCCATCAACTAACTAAAATAAAAGTTCAAATAATGTTTCCATATTTTCTATATAAACAAGGATTTCAATTAGAAGAGGTAAATCAAATGTTATGGAAGTTGTAGAGATGTATGCTTGGTATTTATTTATTTATATTTCTTTTTCGATTATTAAATCTGAGAAAAAAATTTGCTTTGTGATATATGATTTGTACCTATTACTTTAATACTAGCCAACCACATGTTTGCAGCAAAGCTGTATCAGTTTTCTTATTTATCTATGGACTATGATACAGTGAAGCACAAAAGTATATTAACAATGTTAGTTTGTTTTCAAGCATCCCAGTTTGTACCAGACGGAATGGCAGATTGAGGAACAAAAGCACTATTTTTAGTTCTATAGAAGTCTGAGAAAAAAGAAAAGTATTCTAAGTCACATTTTATTATTTGGAAAAATAAGTGATCATTAGAAAGAACGTTTTTCACATAAAAGTCTCTTACTATATATTGTTTTAATGTGTTTTTAACAATTGTAATCCTTAGACTTACATATTTCTCTAACACTGAATTTTGACAGCAAAAAAGTGTGACTTCAAATTCAGAGTTAGGCTTCATCATAGTGCATTCTCATTTATTGTATAGATGCATATATAAATGGGGAAAAGCAATTATGTTATTAAAGTAAACCTATTCTGCAGTACCTGTCTAAATTATAACTCCATGTATATAGACCATGTGTCTTAGATTACTTTCATTTGCTATTACTGGCAGTTGCCCAGTATTGTCTACATTTGCGTGTCTCCTTAAAAGGGAGTATTTACTCCTGAAAAACCTGGAAATTATCTTGAATTTGGCTTTCACATTTTGCTGAATACCATGTACATGATTTTTTTGTACTTAACCAATGTTAAGAGTTACAGATTTTATTTGTGAAGTGTTAAACATACTGTCCTAACATTATAAAATTACTGGATAATTAAAAAATGCAGAATTTTTGCTGTATGGTTATGGCTCTATTCCACTAGTCTATAAACACTTTGGTTGAATTGTGCTAATTATACTAATCTTAAATCTTAAATGTCATTAGGCATTGATAAAGCACTTTTCTTCCCTGAATGTATACCAGAATGTTTAATAAGCATTAGTCAAAGTAATTAGTCAAATAAAAGCTAAAAAATAATAGGTATATTGTGAATTGAATAGTAATATGTATTACTATATGTATGTGTGATTCTGTTGCCAGTGTGACAGGCAAAAATTAATTGGTGAGTTTTCTCTTCTGATCATCTTTATGTTTAAAATCCTTAATATAAAGCATATTTTTAGGTTTTTAACTCAAAAATTTCCAAGAAAGTAAACCTTTTCACCGTCTTTGGGAATTGAATCACTTCCACTATTAGGCCTTTTTGACTCGATTTATAGTGCTAAAAGGTAATTAATGAGATTTACCTATTCATGTTCATCTGTCTATGATTCTTTGAAGCTGAAATGTTGATTTGAGTTCCTTAGATAGATAGATAATTAGATATATAGATGCTTTATTGTCACATATGCTTACAAATAGTGAGTAAAAACTCTGTAAACAGGTGGCTCGTCAGCAGTAGAAAATTTAAAATAACAATAATTACACAAAATAACAATAACACTAATAATATAAATACTGATAATACTAATAATATAATTACTAATAATATAATTACAAGTATATACAAGTATTGTTATAGTTATGACATGCCCTTGGAATAATATTGTCAGAATATTAGAATTACAGAATGACAAAATGTTTTATTATAATTCAATTTTATCATCCATACATTCAGTAATCGAGTAATATGCTTTGTCCATTAGTAGGTTTTTTATTGCTTTATTAAAGCATTTGAGGTTTTTTATTTCACGGATTCTTACAGGTAATTTATTATATATTTTTATTCCTGCATATTGTGGGCTTTTTTCATACAGTGCTAATCTGTGCATGGGTGGTTTTAGATTATTTTTATTTCTCGTTCCATGATTATGTTTCATTTATGAATTATAAATTGTATCAAAATTTGAGTGGATGTATTTATTTATTTATTTATTTATTTATTTATTTATTTATTTATTTATTTATTTATTTATTTATTTATTTATTTATTTATTTATTTATTTATTTATTTATTTATTTATTTATTTATTTATTTATTTATTTATTTATTTATTTATTTATTTATTTATTTATTTATTTATTTATTTATTTATTTATTTATTTATTTATTTATTTATTTATTTATTTATTTATTTATTTATTTATTTATTTATTTATTTATTTATTTATTTATTTATTTATTTATTTATTTATTTATTTATTTATTTATTTATTTATTTCGTACAGGTATTGGGATGGTAAAGTTAATATCTTCAGGTTTTTGAACAGGTTTCTGCATGAAACTTTTGGTCTTGATTGAGTCATTATGCGAATGATCTTTTCTTGAGTTTTAAAGATCGTTTCCCATCCCGTAGAGTTCCCCCATAGTATTATTCCATATGTCATCAAAGAGTGGAAGTAACTGAATTACACTATTTTTCTTGTTTCTAGGTTTGTTAATTTAGTTATGCAGCTCATATTGAAGGATGCACTGTTTAATCTTTTGGACAAATAACGGATGTGATCATCCCATGTTAATTGTTGATTTAAAAAAATACCCAACATTTTTTAATTTTCTGTATGATTTATAGCATCAGTTGTGATAAACATCTCGGAATTCTTTCCTTGAGTGTGGAAATACATAATTGCTGTTTTGGAGGTGTTAAGTTTGAGGCCATTACTCGTGAACCACTTCTGTAAGCGAGTTATAGTTTCACTTAAATTAGTTTTTAACTCCTCTAGGTTGTGTCCATTGAGTAAAATGGAGGTGTCGTCAGCATACATAATTGTTTTCCCTTTTATGGAGTTAGGTAAATCATTTGTGTAAATTAGATACAGTAGGGGTCCCAAGACACTTCCTTGTGGGACTCCTGTTTTTATTTGTTCCCAATTTGATTCAACGGTTCCCTTTAGATTATTAATGATTGTTTTTTGTTTACGACAATTGAGATAATTTTGAAACCATTTTAAAGCAGTGCCCCTTATGCAATAGAATTCTAATTTTTTTAGTAATATATCATGGCAGATGCAATCAAAAGCTATAGAATTATCACATATCAGAACTGCTGTTTGTTGATTCTTGTCTATCATTTTAGAAGCATCATTTACCAAGGTTGTTAGGGCTGATATTGTTGAGTACTTTTCCCGGAATCCATGATGTGAGTTACTTAACTTGGTGAATTGTTCAAAATAAGACATGAGTTGTGCATGCACAATCTTTTCAAGTATGGTGGATAACTTTGGAAAGATTGAGATAGGTAGAAAATTTTTAAATTCGGCTTTCCCTCCTTTGTGTATAGGTTTGACTAGGGCGTATTTCATTCTCTTTGGAACAATACCCACAGCTAGGGAATAATTATTTGCTTAATTGATTCGCTAATTTCATGTTTTATTTTCTTAATTAGAAATGGTGACAGTTCATCCCAGCCATAGAAGGATTTTGGTTTGAGTTTACTGATAATTTCGATAATGTTTTCTGGTGTAACACTTGAGAATTGAAATTGGGGAGTTAGCATTAGGTAATTATTATTATACAATTCAGTTATGGCATCTTGCATTGATGGGGGAGTATCTCGAATTTGATCACCAATATTTACAACAAAAATTATTTAATGATTCCACTGTGTTAGTACTCATATTACTTAAATTGTCTAAATTGTTTGTATTGTTTATTTCTAATTCTGCCATTATTATTTTCCAAGTTGCTTTGCTTTTATTATCAGCAGTTTTTATGAATTTTTCAACTGTCATTTGTTTAGCCTTCTTAATTGTACGTTTATAGATTTTGCAGTAAGTTTTGTAATACTGAATGAAATTTGTATCTGTGGTCGTCTTATATATTTTGTGGAGCAGCCTCTTGCATGTGCTATATACCCTAATGCCCTTAGTACACCAATGTAATATGTATTTTTTAGGTACTTGTGGCCTAATGATTTTTGGAAAGGATTCATTAAAGCAGTTTAGAAGCTCCCTAATTAAAGTGTTATACTCAAAGTATAAACTTGAAAGAAGCGTAGGGACAGTGAAGCACAAATTAGTACAAAAGTGAATCGAGAAGATATTGACACATTGCTTCACTTACACTGTTTATTCACAGGACATGTTTCAAGAGCTTTTGCTCTTATCATCAGCTGGTACTCGATTCAAATTCAAATGGAATCGAGTACCAGCTGATAAGAGCAAAAGCTCTTGAAACATGTCCTGTGAATAAACAGTGTAAGTGAAGCAATGTGTCAATATCTTCTTGATTCACTTTTGTGCCAAAAGTGTTATAGTTTGAGTCAACTGATGCCGCTCTGTTCCAGACCCAGGATATGTTTCCAACTTTTTCTTTAAAAGTCAAAATGTTTTCTGAGCTAAATATACGTCTGACAGCTATTATTTTAGGTTCTCTTTTAACTTTATACATTGCTGGTAGTCTTGTGAGGACAGCTCTGTGATCTGATAGCCCTATTTCCAAAACAGTACATTCTTTGTTGCCATAAATTTTATTTGTTAGTGTGTGATTAATGCAGGTTGTTGTCGCTTTGGTGACACGCGTGGGGAGAGTATGTCTAAAAGCTAGACCATGGGTATCAACAATATCTATAAACTCGTTATTTAATTTATTGACATTTTCTGTCTCTTTACAGACAATGGTTTTTAGGTTACTGTCTAGATTTAATTTAGTTTTTTAAAGATCAATATTACAGTCCATGGTAATTGTTAGTAAGTGCTCAAATTTATTAATGAATGTTTGAGTGTATCATAGTAAGGTACCCTATAAATTCAGATCACTATTAAGTTCCAGTTAATAATTTCAGTGGCAGATAATTCAAAACAGCTATCTGCACTTAATGCCTTAAGATCATGTGTTTGTTTTGCCTGCTCAATTAGGTGGTCACATACTATAATGCAGGAACCACCCCTATCAGAATGGCTCCTGGTATAGAAATCTACTACAGTAAATCCATTTAATAATATACTATGTATGTACTAATGTATACTAATACACTATATATACTTATATACTATGTATCAAAATATGCAATTCATTGAACAGTATACAGTATGCGACTAGTTCCAGTTAATCATAATTTGAAAATTGTGAAATGAAAGATGATGCACTGATCATTATGGTTTTGAATTTACCAAGTACATAGACACCAAACAATGAAAGAAGGAAAACATTTAAGAATTTTAGGTTTCATAACATGTCTTAGTTTCTGAGGAATTGTCCATAAACTGCATGTGTATGTGTTTGTGCGCATGTGTGTGGCATTTTATTTGCTGTGTTAACACATGTGTTTGTTTCTTTAGATATTAGGATGGAGTGCAGAAATGATACAGTCATATGCAGCAATGATTGTCAAGCATTTACAGAAGTAGAAATAAAAAAAGAACCCATATGGCTGGAAAGAATGGCAAATGAAATGAAACCCACGACAGAAGAGAGTGTTGTTTCATATACTGGCCTACACAGTGAGAATGATCTTGTAATGGAGGGCAGTAAAAATAAGGAAACATTTTTCAAAATAGAAATCAAAGAGGAACCTTTTTGGTCAGGAACATCAACAGAAACTAATTCTCATTTAGAAGCAATTCCTGTTCCAGACCCATTGTTGCAGAATGAGATAAAGGTAAGTTTTGAGAAACCATTTATATAGTTAGACACATTTAGTGAATTAGCCAATTTTGAATATACATAAATGTAGTATGCCAGTAATTTAAAAGGAAAACACAATTCTTTTTGAGAATAGGAGAGTAATTTTCGTGGGCTGTTCACATTTTGTCAATTTTTATAGTTTTTTAGAATGTGTGGGAGTAGATCTCATTTTATTACTTAATAGCTTTGGGGTGTTTATATGGCTTCGTGAGAAAAATCAAAATGTTATAGATTTTTGCTACAGACATAACAAACTGTCAAATGCTATTGCATAATAACTGTAACTCAAGATTACAGCTTGAGAGTACTCTGCTTAATTGCTATACAGTGCTATGACGGGAGAACTTACCCATCTTTATCCTTTAAAATAATGTTGGCCTCTGCTCACTGACCTGCAATGAAATGAATAGTGGTGACCTTCATTTTGTGGGATTTAAAATTTGATTGTGCCACTAGTGACCTTTAATAATAACCAGCAATGATGGCAGTAACCTTCAGCCAGAAGGTTTGATGATATTATTATTATTGTTATTGTTATTGTTATCGTTACCGTTATCGTTGTTATTATTACTATTACTATCGGTATTATTTTTAATTTAATTGTATATTATTAATAATTATCCAAAAGAAGTAACCCTATTTTACCAGTGAGGTATGTTAGAGTTCTATTTACAAAAACATATAAATACAAAGATCAAAATAACAAAACTGATAATTATAATGTTTTAAAAATTTGGCCAATAAAGTGCTCAAAGGCTGAAGTGCAACATTTTTTAAGGAATGCATTAAACGGTGTTCGAAGATCTGTATTACAATATGAAAGATGTTGAATAAGATTATATCTCTTTTTGGAATGAAAATCACATCTAAATATTAAGTGTTCAATACTTTCATCAACACTTTCACATTTACAGAGGTATCCATCAGGAGAGTCTATATGAAATCTTCAAAAGTAAGTTTTAAATTTCCCATGTCCGGTAGCAAACTGGGTCAAAATAAAATTAGGTGAAAAGTGCTTGCAGTTTACACAATCATTAACAGTAGGAAAAAATAAATGTTGAATGATTTGTCCTTTATCGCTATTTATCCAAGTGCTGTTCCACATTTCAAAAATTTCTTTTTTCAATGTTATTTTTTAAGAAATGTGATTGTAGACTCTTTAAAACTGAATTCCTTTTGTGATGATGCATAACACTTAGCAATTTCATCTGCCCTCTCATTTCCATGTATACCCGTATGGCATCTAACCCATGCGATACACACATGATTGGTGTTTGTTATGATATCGTTCCTTATTTTGGTAGCAAGTAAATATGTAGTATATTTATCTCCGATAATCCTGGCAGATGCCTGGGAATCATTCTATATACATGCGCTATTGTTATTACTGTGGCATCACTCCACTGCTTGATTCAGTGCAAAAAGTTCGGCCTGGAATATAAAGCAATTAGTTGCAAGTCTGTATGCTCTATAAAGCAACTCCACATTGTCTATATCGAACACCACAAAAGTGCATCCCACTCGGGCTAGATTCTCTGGATCAGAATATCGCGAGCCATTTGTGTAGATGTTGTAGTCATGTGTTTCTTTTCAGTTATTCTTGCTGACAATGTAGTGAAATACAGCAGGATGTCCAACTTCCAAGAAATGAGATCTTGGATGAAAGTTGAATTCAGGAACTTATAGGGAACCTTGATAACCTTTCTTTATGTTATATATCTTTGCACTGAAAATTGCTGATAATTATAAAGGTTCAATGCCTGCGATTAGAAGTGCAGCATCTGTGGAAATCGTTCTATATCCCTTGATGATTCTGAGTACAAATCCTCTTTGTATCTGGTTAAGTTTACATTGCACCCAGCATTTATTTAGTACATCTTGGAATACTGTCGAGCATTATAGTACAAGAGGTTTGATAGCTTCAACGTATAACATCTTCATCGTCGAAGAAATTGAGACCCCATGTGGGACGTGATGCAATTGACTAACCATTGAGAAGTCTACTGGTTTTTATTTTCATATGGTTGAAGTGTTCTCTAAATTATTAAATTTTAGATGAGTCGCAATTTTTACACATCTGCTTCACTTTCGTACGAAAGTGAAGCAGATGTGTAAAAATTGCGACTCATCTAAAATTTAATAATTTTTCGCTTCACTGTGGTGTTCCAATACAGTTGAATCTCGATATGTTCTCTAAATGTTAGTTTGGGATCTAAAATTACTCCGAGGTAAGACAATTTCTTCACTAAATTGATTCTCTGTCTTTTAAGATGAATTACTGGTTCCCCTTTCACCTTTCTTCTACTGACTACCATTGCAGTTGTCTTTATTGGATTAAAAGAGTTTGTTATCTACCCCCCACTGGAAAAGTTGTTCTAATGCACTGTTTGCCATTGTAGATAAACCATTGCTAGTTTTATCCTTCACCAACAGAAGCGCATCATCTGCATATGCTATAATATCGCAGTTTGGCGATAAATTTATGTTTAAAAGATCATCATATATGATGTTCCAAACAGCCAGGCTGCAGGAAGCTCCTTGAGGACAGCCTTTGGTAATAGATTTTTCTATTGTAGATCCGCAGAGGGACAGTTGTGCTCTTCTGTTAAGGAAATAATTTTTCATAATTTTAAATAAATTCCTTGGGCAGCGTTTCTTCTTTAATTGTTAAAGTATTCTAAGCCACCATGTGTTATTAAAAGCACCAGTTATATCAAGAGATACAAGCATGCCATACATTTTCTGTCTGAATGTATGTTTTATCCAGTCTGTAACTTGTAGCACTGCATCCTCGGTTGACTTGCCTTGGACAAATCCATACTGATTTTCATTTGATAGTTCATTACTTTGAAGGTGATACATAATTCTATCAACTATCAGTTTTTCTAATATTTTCGCCATAACTGGCAACAGACTAATTGGCCGAAATGAATGAACTGTGGGGTTTTGTAGATCATATTTCCTCGGAATTATTTTAACAACGGCAATTTTCCATGCTTCGGGAAACACGGTTAATTCTAGACATTTATTGTATACAGTGACAAAGAATTGTGGTAAAGCAAAATGAATGACACACTATGTTTGCAGAGATAGCATCTATGCCTGGGGCCTTTCTATCATTCTGTCTTTTAATGATATGTTCCACTTACTTCTGAGTGAAGGGCACGTCTTCTTTTGCATTAGATTGAGCAAGAGATTGTTCACGAATAGACAGTTGATTGTTGTCATCAGAGTCCTTAGGAAAAAAAGCATCACATAATACTGATGCTGTTTCAAAAGGAGTTGTTAATCCATTACCTGTATCAACTGTACTAAGAGTTTTGTTAAAATTCTCTGGCTTTGTAGAAAGTTTATAGATAATTTTCCATGGATTTTGATTCTGTGAGGAACAGAATTCTTTCCAGCAGTTTGTCTGCACATTTTGAATAGCATGTTTATATTCGAGTCTTGCAGTATTATATTTTTATTTGTATATTTTTTGCAGTGGCTCACATGTTGTTCTTTTGAGTCTTCTGCTGCAAACTAGTAAGCACTTTCTAAGAAAAGTTAACCCAGTTGTCCACCAGAAGTTTCTTGATTGTGATGAATTTTGTAGATTTGGTAAGTGAGACTTACATATGTCCTTGATTATATCTGTGGCTCTGTGAATTATTCTATTTAGATTATCTTCTGTAGCACAATTGCTAATTTTATCCATTATAGGTTTTAGTTTTGTCTGTGCTGATAACTTAGTGTTTCCACATTACATTTTTAGTTTTAAATTTCCTCATGATATATATCTCATTTGGGGGTATCTTATTATGTGGGAGGATAGAAACTTTGATTTTGATTAGTTCGTGATCAGAAAATGTATTCAAATCACTTTTTTGCCAATCAGTAACGTATGGCAATATTGATGCATTACATATAGTGATGTCAATATAGCTAGGAGTTCCATTTCTGTGATTATATGTTGGTTTCTTGCCATCGTTGAGAAGGCTTAAGTTTTTGGCGCACAAAAAGTCAAAGTTTCATACTGTTCTGGTCACAGATCTCACCTCCCCATGCTGGATGGTGTGCAATGAAATCACCAGTAATTGTATATGGGTTATGACCTATTGAGTTAATAATATTTTCTAATGTACTTAAGATATTTTCAAAGATACAAGGAGGTTCGGCATAAATATTTATTATATTGACAGACATTCTGCCAAAAGGTATACATATCACTACACAATCTGGTGAACACAATTGTGGCATAAATAAAGTATTTGATATATTTGTGATTAAAGCTGCTCTAGGTCAATAATTTGTAACTGCGTGGTATGAATACAGCTTCAGTCCGAATCCTAGTACTTTATTTTCCCTGGTATTAGGCTTCTGAATACTAAGAATTGTGGGATTGTGACTTGAAACATCACTATTTGTATGTAAGCCTGCATTTTCTAATAATTCACACGTAGATATTATAGAATTATGTAAATTTTGTTGATAAATTGTTAATTTATCCATAGTTTGTTTTTGATCTTATAATTTTGTTATATGCAGGACACTGTTGATATTGCAAGATGGGCACTATCACATTGTGTAAAGCTTCTGTTCATAATTCTGTTGTTTTATTGTACACAATTAATACATTCGGTTTCTGATTTTGTGCAGTCTTTAAAGTCATGCTCACATGAGCATTGTAGGCACTGCTTTAAAGGTCTGATATTGAGGAACAAAAGTTTTCTCCTTAAAGCATATCCACCACATAGATCATAGGCCACTGACTTGTTTGCCAAACCCTCCAACCCTTGAAAGAAATTGAAATGAGAGGGGGGGAAATATCTTCCAACATTAAAACCACTCCAGCCTAAATGCGGAAAAACTGGGAAAAGATCCAAAGTCAGGGTAGTTGTCTGAAAGGAATCAAACCTGGCACCTCACGATTAGAAAGCCCAGATGTTACTACTTGAGCCATCACACTTAGTAGTGATGATAGTAAATGGGAGAAATTAGTTTACATTTGTGGATCAGATAGAATGTTAAGCATCAGTTAAGCTGGTGGATTTTAATTTATCACAGAGATGCTAAACATGAATACACTTTTAGTCTTGTGGGAAGGAATAGAACAATCTTCAAGTTGCTGATGTCAAATAATGTATTTGAATCAATTTCTCAACTGAAATGCAACAACACCATTGTGTAATATGAATAGGGTATTGGTGAAGACTCTCTGAAAAGAACTAACAAAGCTACAACAGAAAGCTTAAAAAGTTCTCAATATAATGCCGTAGCCTTCAACTTACTCTATAAGCCATGATGGAATGATATCCTGACCGACGTATGTACGGACACTCTTCAAGCCTCACCAACCTAGTTAACAGTGTAATACTCGCTGGAAAATGAACACCACTACCAGACACATTTGATATTTTGAAATTAGCAATCATTAACAATAATACCTCACTACACAGAGCTTACTACACTTTGGCCCATTCCTCTGACATAGGTGATTTCTCCAAATCTGTCCTCATCCCACACTCATTTGGTATGACACAGTTTGCATTTTCATGAAATTCTAGTAGCTTTGAACCGTCTTCATTTACTGTTTTATCTTTACTACTTTTGGCACAGGATACCTTGCCTAACCCTTCTAATTCTTCACATGAACTGCTACTCCTATCTTGTAATTCCCCACTTCTTGCATTCAGATGTCCCACTATCAGGAATTCAGCCAGGGCTGATTTATTTTTAATCTCCTGCTTTTCCTCTTATTGGGACTCTGCTCTGTATCTTACTTCATTTATTCTTTTCTGACTTCTTAAAATAGTACCAGCATTCACCTTCTCTTCCTGTTCTAACTCTCACACACAAATTAATACCAGATTCTCAACTTCGTGGTGGGGATTGAAGCCGCATAGGGCTCTCTTCCTGAACCTTTCTCTCGGCACCTATTGGAACTAAGGATTCCGTGGTCGGTAATGTAGTGAGCTTCTATTGCGACCGAGCTATGGTGCATCTGCTTCTCCCACCTTTCCCTTCCCGTGGGTTGGACATTGATTGCCTTCCCCTGGTAAGAAGTGACTTGTGTGAGTATGCGGCTTCTTGCTCGAAAGCAAATTCTGTTTGTGCATTCAACAGGCACGCGGGTCCTCGTCCCCCAACCCCGGGCAATGGACTTGTGTCTGGCTAAGAGGTGCTGAATAAAGAATAATTGGACAGAGTGGATATCGAAAATATGCCTTTGCAAAGATCCTCTGATAGAGGCACCCCACGAAGAGGGTGGGATGAAGAGATTGAAGAGGAAGCTGAAAGTGCCTCTAATGCAAAAATCCGTACTAGCTCTGGTAATACAGTTAATACTATTCCGGATCTGTCAGTAAATCTAGCAGAAATTTAGGGCATGTTAACAACTGGGAAAAGAATTACTAGAGATAAAATAGGCATTATACAAAGATAATTAATGGAGCTAGCAAATAAATTGAATTTTTCTTTGGGTAGATTAGTTGAGTTAGAAAGAGAGAATAATATAATAAGGGAGGAAAATAATAAAAAAGGGAAAGATATTAATGCAATAAATAGAAAGGTCCCAACATTGTTTCAAAGGAGGGGAAAGCTTCTGCAGAAGTATATAAGCGAATTGGCAAGGTTATAGACCCAGTTAGAGTGTACCGCGCTGTAATAAATGCTAAAATTTGGGACATGTAGAGAAATATTGTAAAAGAGAAAGAAAAGTAAGTGGCCATTGTAATGAACAAGACCACATAAAGAAAGAATGTCAAAAGCAATGGCAACCCAGGGTATGCATTGCATGCACGAATAGAAATAAAAAAGAGAGTGTGAAAAACCAAACACTACAGAATGTGTAGTGTATAAAATGTTACTGAAATATAAATATTTGCCAGTAAGACTAACTTATCTTAAGAAATTGTTGTTAATACTTCTTTCTAATGGAGATCGATTTCACAAACAAATCGCTTGCGTCCTCAGTCCAGAAAAAACAAACTCCGTTGGACAACCATGTACAGCAGTTGGTCGATGTATCTGGAATGGTGGCATATGCAGATAATATATTCATAATAATTGAAGATAATGCTAGAAGGGAGTTAGAAATTAAATCAAATAATATATTAAATGTAATATTTCATCTCCTTATTGAACAGAAACTACATATTTCAGATCAGAAAACAAAATTCGTACTTCTTAAAGGTAAACTCTTGCGTTCCCTATAATAAAAATAAATAATAAATCTATTGTGAGAGATAATCGAATAACATTTTTAGGCGTACATTTTAGTTAGGGCATGACCTTTAAAAGGCATGTAGAAGAAGCTATTGCAAAAACATTTAAAATAATGAATAAGCTTATAAGAATAACCTTGAATAATGAAAAAATACCATATAGGGTTATACAGATCTATAATAATGCAATTTTAGCTTCCATAGTGGGGTATGGAGCTAGTTTTTGGGGGGCAAGGGTACATGTAGGAAGTTGCAAAATGCTTTTAAGAAGTATGCCTTAATGTTTATGCCTTAATTAGATTAACAGGTGCATTCACCACCACTCCTACTGATGCCCTGCTTGTTATTTTAGCTTTTTACCCACAGACCTATAAATAAGAAAAATAGCTGCGCGTTACTGGCTGAGTAAAGGGAACTGTATAAGAGCTTCACAATTAGTGTGGTTTAGAGTCAAAGACGAACTAGAATTAAAAGAAAAAATAATAGAAACCTGGCAGGAGGAATGGAATACTAATGAAAAAGGCAGGAGAACGAATTCATTTCTACATAATATAAAGGAAAGACTCTCAATGAAATATATTCAGCCCTCACATGGTTTAGTCCATTATTTGTTGGTTCATGGTCTGTACTCCGAGTATCCATATAGGTTTGGTCAAAGAGACATAAATATATGTGCATGCGGACAAATAGGTACTCCAGAACACATTACATGGGAGTACGAAAGTACTTTAACTCTAAGAGTTAAATATAATAAATACCTTCAGAATAAAACAATAAATGAAATAATTAGAAAAAAGAAATTATATTAAATTTAAAGGGAGTCGATTAATGACACTAAACAACACTTACTTTTAAATTTTTCCGGAACATGTTTCAGAGCCTTTGCCTCTATCCTCAGCCGGCCATTGACTGGTTCTCATTGGTGTAGTTGACGATATTTTGTCACAGGTCTCCTCTGGTGGCGGTTCAAGGAACTTGCTGAACGACTCTCTTTAAAGTTAATGAGTAAAATTTATCACACTAACTGTTCAAAAGTCACAAGTACGAACCATGGAATTGTAACGAACCTTGCCATTGATGCGGGACAACTTGAAAAATTAATTATGTGGGCAAATCACCCAATATGAATCACAAAACAGAGAGTTCTTTTGTATATAAATTGTATATAAATATAAAAATTGATTAAATTCAGTTTAATAAATGTTTAATCATATACTCATTTACAAATTGTTATGTTAGAAACAAAAATTCTTTGTATTGTTATATTATGTTTTGTTCATTGTGAGTAATTAAAAATGGTAATTATGATACTTTAATGCAAATTTGTGGCGGGGCACACCCCCACATGAAAACAAAGATATATACTCTAAAAAATGTGTTATAACAATGCCAAGTTGTTGTTAAATGTTCATTTATTGTTATAGACAGATAATTTATTCATCTTGTAAATCATACATTGTACATGAGTACTATGATATAAGACACGTCAAATTGTGAATTTATAGTGCAATTAACTATACTTGTAAATTAACAACTCACATCCAATAAGGACAAGTCAGTGTTTGTACAAAATAATGTTTTACAAAGATATCTCAAGAATTTTATAATATACACAATTAATTCAGAAATGTAACAATATTATAAACTTTCCATAAATTCACTAACAGAATAAAAGCAATGGTCTAGCAAGTATGCCAAAATTGACTTTTTAAATGCTGAAAAGTTGCAAGTGGTTTTATTGGCTATAGGCAGTTTATTAAAAAAAAGTGATTCCTAGGTTTATTACACTGTTTTGATGAGCTCTTGTGTTACTTCTATTCACATGAATATCCATTCTCTGTTTAGTATTATGATTATGAACTGTGTCAGTGGCCATTTGAAAAGTGGCCAGTGGCCATTTCCTTTCATTAAATTTGTCTTTGTAAATTTTAAAATTTCAAAAATGAAAATACATGGGAGAGTTAAGATTTTAAACTTTTTAAATAATGGTCTGCACATAGATGTTGATTTAACTCCTTCAAGTATTCTTAGAATCCGTTTTTGCATTATGAATAATGATTTACAGTGTGGTGAGTTACCCCATAATGTTATGCCATATTTTAAAATGGAGTGAGCACACGCAAAATACACACTTCTGAGAGTTTTTATGTTAACTATGTGTACCAGTTGTCTGAAATTATAAGAAATTGTACTCAGTTTTTTAATTAGATGATCAACATGTGTCTCCCACTTTAGGTTACTCTGTATCCAAAGACCAAGAAATTTAGTAGTATTTACATACTTAATTACTTGATTATTACATATTAATTGTGATTGTACTGGAGACTTATTCTGAGAAAACTGAAAATGAATTACATGTGTCCTATCCAAGTTTACAATTAAATTATTATTGCTGAACCATTTAGAAATATTACTGAACATTCTGCTCGATAAGATTTGTAGCTCCTCAAGTACATTGCTTTCAATTAATATATTTGTGTCATCAGCATATTTACAGTAATATTTGACTCTAAATCATTTACAAACAATAAGAAAAGAATAGGACCCAAAATAGAACGTTGTGGTACACCAAACTTAATATATTTTGTGTCTGATCGGTATTCTTTAATGCAATCTTTCTCTGTATGTGAAATTTCTACTATTTGCTTCCTGTCCTTTAGATATGATTTGATCCATTCCAATGCATGCCCTCTAATACCCAAGTGTTCTAATTTTTGGAATAGTAAATTGTGGTTTAGTACATCGAATGCTTTAGTTAGGTCGAAAAATGTGCCTAGTATTTTGTCTTTACTAGTTGAAGTATATTCCGGGCTTGTAGGCCGTGGTCTACTGGGCTCTTTCTTCTTCTTCTTCTTCTTCTTCTTCTTCTTCTTCTTCTTCTTCTTCTTCTTCTTCTTCTTCTTCTTCTTCTTCTTCTTCTTCTTCTTCTTCTTCTTCTTCTTCTTCTTCTTCTTCTTCTTCTTCTTCTTCTTCTTCTTCTTCTTCTTCTTCTTCTTCTTCTTCTTCTTCTTCTTCTTCTTCTTCTTCTTCTTCTTCTTCTTCTTCTTCTTCTTCTTCTTCTTCTTCTTCTTCTTCTTCTTCTTCTTCTTCTTCTTCTCTTCTTCTTCTTCTTCTTCTTCTTCTTCTTCTTCTTCTTCTTCTTCTCTTCTTCTTCTTCTTCTTCTTCTTCTTCTTCTTCTTCTTCTTCTTCTTCTTCTCTTCTTCTTCTTCTTCTTCTTCTTCTTCTTCTTCTTCTTCTTCTTCTTCTTCTTCTTCTTCTTCTTCTTCTTCTTCTTCTTCTTCTTCTTCTTCTTCTTCTTCTTCTTCTTCTTCTTCTTCTTCTTCTTCTTCTTCTTCTTCTTCTTCTTCTTCTTCTTCTTCTTCTTCTTCTTCTTCTTCTTCTTCTTCTTCTTCTTCTCTTCCTCTTCCCTCTTCCTCTTCCTCTTCCTCTTCCTCTTCCTCTTCCTCTTCCTCTTCCTCTTCCTCTTCCTCTTCCTCTTCCTCTTCCTCTTCCTCTTCCTCTTCCTCTTCCTCTTCCTCTTCCTCTTCCTCTTCCTCTTCCTCTTCCTCTTCCTCTTCCTCTTCCTCTTCCTCTTCCTCTTCCTCTTCCTCTTCCTCTTCCTCTTCCTCTTCCTCTTCCTCTTCCTCTTCCTCTTCCTCTTCCTCTTCCTCTTCCTCTTCCTCTTCCTCTTCCTCTTCCTCTCCTCTTCCTCTCCTCTTCCTCCTCCTCTTCTTCCTCCTCTTCTTCCTCCTCTTCTTCCTCTCTTCTTCCTCCTCTTCTTCTCCTCTTCTTCCTCCTCTTCTTCCTCCTCTTCTTCCTCCTCTTCTTCCTCCTCTTCTTCTTCTTCCTCCTCTTCTTCTTCTTCCTCCTCTTCTTCTTCTTCCTCCTCTTCTTCTCTTCTTCCTCCTCTTCTTCTTCTTCCTCCTCTTCCTCCTCTTCCTCCTCTTCCTCCTCTTCCTCCTCTTCCTCCTCTTCCTCCTCTTCCTCCTCTTCCTCCTCTTCCTCCTCTTCCTCCTCTTCCTCCTCTTCCTCCTCTTCCTCCTCTTCCTCCTCTTCCTCCTCTTCCTCCTCTTCTCCTCTTCCTCCTCTTCCTCCTCTTCCTCCTCAGGAACAAGGAACATGGATACCACCAACAAGGTAGGATTTGGACATTTATCAATTGAAATCAAACAGGATATAAAGCTTTTCGAAAAATTACAGGAAAAAAGAAGAAAAATTGTAGCGGACATCAGATTTATAAATTTATGTATCAAGAAAAAAGTAGTACCGAATTTCGTAAGAAAAGTAGTAAAATTTGATAAAAATAGTAGACAACAAAAAGCAGCAGAGAGAAAAGTGTTAATTGTAGAAAAGAATAAACACTATAGAAATAACACAAGAAATGTTCTTGTTCTTGTTCTTGTTCTTGTTCTTGTTCTTGTTCTTGTTCTTGTTCTTGTTCTTGTTCTTGATCTTGATCTTGATCTTGATCTTGATCTTGATCTTGTTGTTGTTGTTGTTCTTCTTCTTCTTCTTCTTCTGCTTCTCCTCCTCCTCCTCCTCCTTCTTCTTCTTCTTCATGCTGCTACTAGTCAAACTGCCCGCTATGACACTCTCTTCCTGCCTATTAAGGAAAAGGCGGAGCGGGTACCACCTAATTTTAATAGTGACTGCACCGAGCCGTACAACCAACCTTTTACCGCTGCCGAGCTCGCCCATTCTCTAGCGTTAGCAAAGGATTCTTCTCCAGGTCCCGATGACGTACACCGACAGATGCTGCTACATCTTCCATCTGAGGCGCTATGTTTCCTTTTAAACATCTATAACCGCATTTGGCATGAGCGGGTTTTCCCCTCCTCCTGGCGAGAGGGTATTGTCATTGCAATCCCTCGTCCTGGGAAGGATCGTACCCTTCCATCTAGCTACCGCCCCATTTGCCTGACGAGTGTCATCTGTAAGACCTTTGAGCGAATGATAAACGCTCAGTTAAATTGGTGGCTAGAAAAACATAACCATCTGTCCAACTTGCAATGCGGTTTTCGTCGCCATCGCTCAAGTGTCGATAATCTAACAAGCCTTGAGGGGTATATTTCCGATGCCTTTCTACTGATACAGCTCACCGTGGGCGTATTCCTCGACCTGGAGAAGGCTTATGACACCACTTGGCGGTACGGCATACTCCGTAACCTACATGGTTACGGTATGCGTGGTCATCTACCCGAATTCCTATGCAACTTATTAAAACTTCGCCGTTTTCGTGTCCGCATAGGAAACATGATATCCCGGGAGCGGATACAGTAGAACGGCGTACCTCAAGGGTCGATTTTGAGCGTCGCCCTTTTTGCCGTAGCAATCAACGGCATCACTAGTGCCGTTCAAAGCGGAATTCTATCATCACTCTATGTTGACGACTTCGCAGTTTATTATAGGTCAGCCAATATAGATCACATTGAGCGCCAACTGCAGCTGACCATCACCCAGCAATCAGCTTGGGCGCTTCAAACCGGCTTCCACTTTTCAGCTGCGAAGACACAGTGTATCCACTTTCACCGCCTACGAGGTATTCACCCGCCTCCTGATCTTCATTTGAACGGCACACCCCTGCCATTTGTCTCGCACCTGAAGTTCTTGGGCCTCTACTTGGACAGACAACTCAACTGGGAGCACCACATTCGTCACCTTCGAGCCTCTTGCGATCGCTCTCTTTGGGTGCTGAAGGTATTATCTGGATCATCTTGGGGGGAGGGGGCGATCGCACGGTAATGTTGAGGCTGTACCGCTGTCTGGTTCGGTCCAAGCTGGACTACGGCAGTTTTATTTATGGCGCAGCGACCGCCTCTAAACTTCGCCTTTTAGACACCGTGCATCATACTGGTATCTGCCTTGCCACAGGAGCTTTCCGCACCACTCGAGTCGACTGCCTGTATGCAGACTCAGGCGAACCTCCACTCCATATTCGTCGCTTGCTGTTACTCTGCTCATACGTCTCGAAATTGGCAAGTTACCCCAATCATCCTTGTTTCAAACCAGTTCTGTGTCCAGATTTAGTCCACCGTTATAAGCGCCCTGGTTCTCGGACACGCCCTATGGGAATAAGATTTCGGGATCTCCTACATTCGCATGGCCTCCGAATGCCTCGTGTGGAGAGGTCGTCCATCAGCCCTTATCCTGCTTGGCAGTTCGATCGTGCGATGTTCGATCTCGCTCTTTCCAGCAACTCTAGACTCGCTACTCCACATTCGGTGTTCCAACAACTTTTTGCCGAACTACTGGGCCGTTACCCTAACTATGTTCCGGTCTTTACAGAAGGTTCTCAGTTAGGTAGCACTACGGGTTGCGCGTTCTTCATTAACGGTGAGGCTCATAAATTTCGCCTTCTGGACTCCACTTCAGTTTTCTCCGCAGAGCTGTATGCCATCTTCTATTTGCTCCTTTTTATTTGCAAGTTAGCTCCTGGCTCTTTTATTGTTTGCACTGACTCTCTAAGTGCTCTTCAGACCTTGCAACAGCACACTGCCGCTCACACCCTTGTTTTAAAATACAGGCCCAGATCTCCCAAATGCTCAGTCGCGGATACCATTTTGTTTTTACTTGGACCCCAGGCCATGTGGGGATTTCCGGGAACGAGGAGGCGGACGCGGCTGCTAAGTCCGCTTGCCGTTTGCCCTGAAGTTTAACAACTATGGTGCCATACCCGGATGTGCAACGTTTTTTCCGTCGCCAACTCCTATCTGCTTGGCAGCAATCCTGGACAGCTTTGGAAGGCACACAACTCCGGGCGATAAAGGAGAGCGTACAACCCTGGCCAACTTCCTGCAGGGATAACCGGCGGGCCGAGGTGATACTCACCCGGCTGAGAATTGGGCACACACGAGCGACTCATGGCCATCTGTTAAGAGGGGAACCGGCCCCTGTGTGTGCTCCGTGTGCAGTACGCCTCACTGTGTGGCATATATTGCTCGATTGCCCGCAGTACGCCCGCGTTCGCCAGTCTTTGGGCTTAGGGACTAACTTGCTCAGTGTTTTAGGGGACGACCCAGTGGCCGTGGTTAAGGCACTGCAGTTTGTTTCTGAAATCGGTTTTAATAAACAAGTCTGACTTGTATTTTATATTTATTAATTTTAGAGATTTTAAATTATTAGTACTGGGATGAGTTTTTTATGTACTTTTAATAGTTGAGTGTTTTTATTTTATCTTACTTTTTAACTTTGTGTAGCTTTTAGTTCTTAGAGTTGACTTCATCTTCTTCATCTTCTTCATCTTCTACTTCTTCTACTTCTACTTCTTCTACTTCTTCTTCTTCTTCTTCTTCCCAGACGTTTCGTCTGCGACTACGGCAGACATCCTCAGTGGCAGTGGCGAGATCGAAGTACTCTAGTACCTTGATGATATTTTGTCTTTGTTATCCAAAACTGTTAACAAAATCAAAAAGTGCAGTTTCTGTTGATTTTTGTTTACAAAACCCATGCTGAGTTTTAGATATTAAATCATTCATCTCTATAAATGCTGTAAGTCTTTTATAGAATATATTTTCCAGTACTTTAGAGAAGCTGGATAAGAGTGAAATTGGCCTGTAATTTAGTAAATCGGTTTTATCTCTTTTTTTGTATAGTGGCTTTACTTTAGCAGTTTTTAGAGCTTCTGGAAACACTGCATGTTCAAGTGAGCTATTGCATACATCTGCTAACGGGTGTACAATAAGAATAGAACATTTCTTTAGCAAAAAATCAGGAACGTTATCAATACCTGAAGAGTACTTGGATTTAAATTTGGATATTACTGAAACGATTTCCTCGAAATCAGTAGGGCACAAGAACATTGTTGTTTCACATATATTTGCTCTATTTGTTTTAACTGAAGTACCTATTGTGGAGTTCTTTTGTGAAACAATATTTTCAGCAAGATTTATGAAGTGATCGTTAAAAGTCTCTGCTATTAACTTTGGGTTTGTTATTAATTTTGAATGCTTCTGCAGTACTAAATTATCTACATTCTTATTGGGCTTTATTTCATTGTGTATTACTTTCCATGAGGCAATATTTCAATATTTCCATATTTCATTCAATGTTTATTTATTGTTATATTTTATGTATTTTATATTTGTGTTATGTATTATTGTTGTAAACAAAATTTTTAAATTTGGGGCATTCTTTGAAATATATGGAAATATATTGTTAATGAGTTTATTTAGTTATTTTCCATATATTTCGAAGAGGGGCATTTGTAACGGTAGTTTCTGTGTGAACTGAAAATGAGTTTTGTTTTCTGATCTGACTATTAGTGGGCCATGTAATGACAATATATATATATATATATTGAACAGTTGCTAGGGGAAGCAGAAAATCAATAATTTTGTTTCATGATGATGGAAAAATGTTGTGGTAAATATAAGTTTTGCATAGTAACGGAAAATCAATAATCTTAAAAAAGAGATATGTTCTGTAATCTTGATGGTGGAAAGACGATGAGGGCAACATAAAAAGTTTTAATACTGATGAGTGGACGTGCAGGAGTGAACAATTTTATGTAATTAACGGAAACTATTTATCAAGAAAGTAAGGATTTATCGATATGCTGGAGGTAACTTGCAATTATTGACTAGGAAAGAATGTTCAAGTAAAATGTAATCCAGATTATACAATTAAATTATATATTACAAAATTGGACTTATCCAAAATTTTATTTATTTCACTCAAAACCACACCTGAAAACGAGAGATCTCATGACTCGTATTTAATCAAACACAATCAAGAAACAATTCAAACTACATCAAAGTAACCCTGTTACATCTGGCTTCCCTACTTGGGTCTTCGAAACAGTCAACGTGCATCCTATCTGTAACGAATAGAAAATCTGGTTACAAGTGTAATGTAATTGCTCACACATCTAACCATTATTTCTTTTGACAGTCCATAATTCCCCTATGTGTTCACTAGAACGAACGTCACTGCATGTAACGGATGGCTCATATTTTGGGTTGAGCATCTTTTTTCCATGCTGAAGATCGAGGTTTTCATCCCTACATAGAACAATGAGAGGTTGCTTAACAGTGTCAGTTTCATGTCACATGTAACATTCTGTGGGTCACGCTAGTAAAAATTAAATATTGTTAGCATTACATAAATTGTGTACCAATATTACTTATAAATGCTGGCAAGTATATGTTGAGGACAGATGTACCACAGAATAATACATCAATGCCGTGCAAATGTCACTTTAACTTGTCATTTTTCTAAATCCATTTGTCCCAATTGTGTTGTGATATATGAGGTGCGCAACACTATGCACCTTTAATGTCAAGTGTACTCAGGGTCATTCTTAAAACATGGTAACCCTATATTGTTGCAGAAGACCTAAGTGATAGGCCTCAACACTGTTATATATATATATATATGTGTGTTAACAACAAAGATGATTAATAACCTATTATTAATTATGAAGCTTTATTAATTTGAGATAATGCCACACTCTGTCTTTAGGTCCTAGCTGCAGCTGACATAGAACATATTTAAGAATAAAAGTGGCATATAATGATGATGACACAATAACATTTTAATAATTTCTTGCAATGCACAATTACATTTAAAAGCTTGTAAAGCTTTTTCAAATTGATTGTAATCCCAGCAGATCTCTTTTAACATGGTTATTCAGGTACATCATTTGGTGTAGTGTGTACAATAATATTACATAGTGATTACTGCATTAAACTAGATAGAACAATTCCTTTCTCGGAAGTGTTGAAAACAGTGTTGTTATGATAAATTAACTTTAAAGAGAGTCGATTAATGACACTAAACAACACTTACTTTTAAATTTTTCCGGAACATGTTTCTGAGGCTTTGCCTCTATCATCAGCTGGCTCTCGACTGGTTCTCATTGGTGTAGTTGACGATATTTTGTCACAGGTCTCCTCTGGTGGCGGTTCAAGGAACTTGCTGAACAAATCTTTCTGGGGGATGTCGAAATTGAATACTTTGTTCCTATTTTTTGAAATGAAGATTTGTTCCCATGTGGATAGTTCTTGTTTTCTGATGTATGTTTTAGTAGTTTTGGTTCTGGATTTATGTTGTGATTTTTTTCCCAAAAATGTGTGACAACTGCTGATTTTTCTAATTGTTTATATTTTATGTTTCTAAAGTGTTCCTTTGCTCTTGTTTCTAAATTTCTTTTGGTTTTTCCAATATAAATTTGACTACAGTCATTGCATTCAATTTGACATATACCAGATTTTTTGTTAGATGGAATGGCATCTTTGATGTTTGAGCAAATTAGGTTTTTTAAGGAGAAATGGTTGACTGGTGCTAGTTGAATATTTTGTTTTTTGAAGACTTTTTTGAATTTATCATAGGCCCATGGATGGTAAGTGAATTTTTTGAAAATCATATTAGTTTCTGTAGCTGAGAGGGTTGTGGTTTCCTTTAACAGCTTCTTCTTTTTTGCTAAGTTCACTTTTTTGTCCACTAATGATTTGGGAAAGTTATTTTTTTGTGCTATTTCAATAATTTTGTTGTATTCTGTTTTGTATTCTTCTGCTGTGAGAGGGATGTTTACCAGTCTGTGTGCTAAACTATTGAAGATTGCCTGTTTGTGGGAACTTGGGTTGTAGCCATTAGCTTTTATGTAGTTGTCTGTCTGTGTTGGTTTTCTGTACATGCCAAAGTTTAGTCTGGGCAACCCCCTATCACCCTTCCTGGCCGATCTGTACATGAGTGCATTAGAAATAAGGATCAACAAAGGTTTCCCTTGGATGTTCAAACTCTGGCAACGATATGTAGATGACATCTTTGCAATAGTACCAAAAAAACACATCAGTGATGCACTAAAACTTTTAAATATCCAAGAAAAAAGCATCAAGTTCACTGTAGAAATAGAAAAAGATGAGCATTTACCATTTTTGGATCTAAAAATAATGAAGAATAAAAACAGACTAAACTTTGGCATTTACAGAAAGCCAACACAGACAGACAACATAAAAGCTAATGGCTACAACCCAAGATCCCACAAACAGGCAATCTTCAATAGTTTAGCACACAGACTGGTCAACATCCCTCTCACAGCAGAAGAATACAAAACAGAATACAACAAAATAATTGAAATAGCACAAAAAAATAACTTTCCCAAATCATTAGTGGACAAAAAAGTGAACTTAGCAAAAAAGAAGAAGCTGTTAAAGGAAACCACAACCCTCTCAGCTACAGAAACTAATATGATTTTCAAAAAATTCACTTACCATCCATGGGCCTATGATAAATTCAAAAAAGTCTTCAAAAAACAAAACATTCAACTAGCACCAGTCAACCATTTCTCCTTTAAAAACCTAATTTGCTCAAACATCAAAGATGCCATTCCATCTAACAAAAAATCTGGTATATATCAAATTGAATGCAATGACTGTAGTCAAATTTATATTGGAAAAACCAAAAGAAATTTAGAAACAAGAGCAAAGGAACACTTTAGAAACATAAAATATAAACAATTAGAAAAATCAGCAGTTGCCACACATTTTTGGGAAAAAAACCACAACATAAATCCAGAACCAAAACTACTAAAACATACATCAGGAAAACAAGAACTATCCACATGGGAACAAATCTTCATTTCAAAAAATAGGAACAAAGTATTCAATTTCGACATCCCCCAGAAAGATTTGTTCAGCAAGTTATTTGAACCGCTACCAGAGGAGACCTGTGACAAAATATCGTCAACTACACCAATGAGAACCAGTCGAGAGCCGGCTGATGATAGAGGCAAAGCCTCAGAAACATGTTCCAGAAATATTTAAAAGTAAGTTTTGTTTAGTGTCATTAATCGACTCTCTTTAAAGTTAATTTAAGATAGAACAAATTTAATTTATGGAAACTCAGATTTTTGTTGTTGTAATTTACGTCCTTTAATATTTTAAGTTATATTGGACGATGAATGGAATGGGTGAACTGATGCTCAAATGGGCCCAGGGACAGTGGAGCTTAGAGTTACCCAACATTCGTCTTTTAGGATAAGGGAAAATCCCGGAAAAAACCTTATCCAGGTAACTCACCCTGACTGAGATTCGAACTCGGGTCCTCTTGAATGCGAGGCAGACATGCTACCATCTACGCTACCGAGGCGGGCTCAGATCATAGTTTTAATTGCTGTTAAAAGCTGTGACATTCTTTATCACTGATGTTGATCCACACTGATGAGTAAGGTTAAGAGAAGCTAATTCTTCAAAATATTTGTCATTGCAATTTAAAGAAAAACTTAATAACATTCATATCGAAGCTTCTTGCCCAAAATTTTAATTTAAGCCCCCCAGATTATATGTAAACACAGATGCTGCCAATTATAGACAAAGAAGTTCTACAGAAATAAAAGGGAATTGAATTCGGTACAAAACCACAGCCACAGTATACTGGGGTAGACTGACACAGCGAAGTAAGTAATACACAAGGCAAATACAGTACATCACACAAAAATAGATATATCTGGCAAAAAATGTTGCCAATACACAATTCATGTATTTTATGTTACATTACCAGGAAAAGTACTGTGGCTGAAATGCATAGTTGTATAAGTTTGTTGTATACAAGTAAATACAAAAAGCATGAGAGTTAAAGATTTGTGAGCACATGCAAAGAGATATGTCTACGAAGCTAATAAGCAATTATTTAAGTATTTCTGTCCCTGATGACAGCTAATTATATGGACTAAATTAATCCCACTTCCAAAACAAAACAATTACAATGTCTAAACCTTGTTCAGGGGAGGATAACTACACCATGAGCATAACCAAAAAGCTTATATAGTGAAGAAATCATATAATGATATCCATGGTGTTTTATTTTGGCTTAGTGTTTGTTGCTTTGTATGGACAGATGGAAATCAAATGACAATTACAAAATAGCTGTAATTTAGGAAAGCTATTTTTGCAGTAATGTAAACTGGAAACTATTTAACTTACATGGACTTATATATGACTCAAATATTTTAAATTTAAAACTACTAACACAAAATAAACTAATATACCCACTCAACTGCGTAAAATAACTTCACTTTTCCTGAAAATTTAGAACATGCTGGTCACAATAGTCCTAAAAGTTTTTGTTAAATTTTCCAGTGATATGAAATGAAACACAAACTTTAAGAAATATTTGATACACCATATTAAATTGCTCTATACATGAGAAAGAAAGTTTTGTGCTACATTAATAAAAGCTTAACTGAGAATAAAATAGAGCAAGCTTTAGAAGCACTGGAATATAAAAGGGCAGGGGCCAGTATGAAAATGGAGGGTTCTAAAGGCATCAGTAGGCAATGGTTTGACAAGGATTGCCAGGTGGCAAAGGCAAGAGTAGCACAGGAATTAAAGAACTGGCGGCAATCAGGGGAAAAAGAGGAAAGGGAAAATTTCCTGACCTGAGATGGACACATAGGTGCCTAATGGAACAAAAAAAGAGGTAATTGGTTGAGAAAATAGATAGAATGCTAAATGAAGCAGCAAGAATACATGATACTAAGAAAATTTGGTCAGTGGTAAGAGGGCTGTATAAAGATGTGGGGAGAAACCAGGATATAGGCGCAAATCAATGGTGTGCATACTTCAAATCACTGTTAGGACAAGATAATTATATCAGAGTGGAAAGAAGTTTGTTAGGTGGTCCGCAAATAATGAATTAGATAGA
Organism: Mantis religiosa; assembly: GCA_030765055.1. Classification (NCBI taxonomy): domain Eukaryota; kingdom Metazoa; phylum Arthropoda; class Insecta; order Mantodea; family Mantidae; genus Mantis; species Mantis religiosa. The sequence continues at coordinate 180,650,522 of CM060950.1, forward strand.
TATATCTTGGATGTTGAATTTTGTGAACAAATAAGGAGGTTAAAAGCTAACAAAGCTAGTGGTATTGATGGTATACCAGGAGAATTTTGGAAGCCTTGAGCACTTGACGAAACTAGGAGGAAATAGTGATAAAACTATTCAATAAAATAATGGAAGAAAAGGAAATTCCTAGGAAATGGAGGACAAGTATGTTATTGCCAATTTACAAGGGAAAGGGAGATAAAAATAACCCAGCTAACTTTAGAGAGATTAGTTTACTGTCCATTCTAGGTAAGATCTTTACTGGAATTATAGCAAATAGGTTGCAAAATTGGGCTGAGCAATAAAAGGGGAAGAGTATATATGATATTTATTGACCTAGAGAAGGCATTTGATTCTATTAACAGAGAAGCATTATGGATAAAATTAAGCAGTAAGGGGATAAGTCATGCTTTTATAGAAGCAATTAAGAAGATATACCAGGAGAACGAGTTGTGTATAAAATTACCAGGCAACGAAGTAACTAAATCTATATCGAGTAAGATAGGAGTAAGGCAGGGATGTAAACCTAGTCCAGTATTATTTAACCTATATATAGATGGTATTTTAGAGGAGATATCAAGTTGTAGGTTACATTCACCAGTTATTAACAATAAAGAAATACTGGGGCTACTGTTTGCAAATGACCTTGTAGATGGGTCCATAACAAGTGGAAAGCTGAGAAGAGCAATCGAGGCAGCCAATTCTTATTACAATAAATGGAGTTTGAAAGTGAATGAAAACAAAACCAGGATTGTGGTCTTCAAAAAAGGATACAGGTTGCATAAGGATGAGAAATGGGAGGTTAATAGAAGAGAAATAGAGGTGGTGAGGACATTTGATTATTTGGGGACAAGGTGGAGTTCAGATGGTAGCTGGAAAGAACAAAAAAAGATGTGTGTGGCAAAAGGCAAAACGTCCATGAGGGTAATAAGGTAAACTACCAGATATAAATGGTTGGAGAGGATTTATACGGGCAGTCGTAGAAAATAGATTGTTACATGGATCAAAGGTATGGGGAGTAGATGAGGCTTGGAGAGGGACCTATAGAGTGCATAGATCCTTTTGTAAATATATACTGGGATTACCGATAGCATCACCTAATGGGGCAGCACAATTGGAACTGGGCAGGCATTCTACTAAAATTAAAATGTTGTTAAGGATAATGAAATATTTATACAGAATCGCTAACTTGCAAGATGGCAATATAATTAAAGAATGTTTTCATATTCAAAGGACAAGTAACTGGGGAGGGTCTTAGGCACATAAAATGAATGTATTGAAGCAGATAGGTATGGTTCATTCTTGGATAAATGCAGAGTATGGGTATAGAGGCTTCTGGAAAGAAGTTAAGATTAGAGCATACTGACAGACAAGACATTTTTGCCAGTACAAGTAACAAAAGCTCACTGAGGTTTATCGAGAAATAAAAGCAACCTGGAGTAGGGAAGGATATATTGACATATGTAATAAGTTAAGTCAATAAGGTTTTGCTTGGCCGAGAACAGGAGTGAGAAATTTGAAAGGTATATGTCAAGATAGGGAGCTAGATAAATGTCCAAATGTGCATTTTGTGGAGAAGAGAATGCAGACTTTCATTGTATATTATATTGTAGTCAAACAATGATATGGAGAGAGCAGGCGTGGCTATGTAAATGGGACAATTTGGGGGGGGGGGGGCAAAGTAGTAATCAGAATAATTTTGTCAGAAAAAGGGGAAAAGAACAGGAGAAATATAGGGAATTATTTAGGGAAAGTTAAAGAGAGATTGCTAAGAACAATTAAGAGAAAAATGTAGATTAAGATAGGTAAAATGGAAAAATGTGTAAAAAGAAGTAGAGGGCCTCCAATACACAAAAGCCTAGGGTTATGTGTATGAGGACTGAATTATTATTCACTGGAAAACAATGTGGTAGGATTTTCAGGATTTAGGAAGATAAGGCGTTTTCCAGTATGGATTTTATAATTGTAATCTTGATTTTGTATTTCCATTTGATGATGTAAAGGGAAAGGTGAGAAATAAATTACAATTACAATTACTATGCAAATACTAGTTGCTATTATGGTGTTAGAGATTGTTTTATAGAATGCAAAATATGCCTCTATAAGCGATGCAAGGTAAAAGTGGGCCTTGGTTAGAAGTGTATTAATTAGGATTATTTTTCACACTATCTGGGCAAATAGACTAAACATTGTTAAAGATTCAACAATTACACAATGATGATGCAAAGTGGTAATAATGATTTTGGCGTAGGTGCTCTAATTGAATTGGGAAATATGGACAACAAAATTCACTTGTGTGAGGCAAAATGGCTCAAAAGTGTTATATGATTAAGGAGCTATATGATGGAATAAATTTATAAACAGAGCACATGAGTTTACTAAAAGTGACAGTGCAGGAATGCAATATACAGTTACTTACATGTTTGTGGATCCATCTAACTGCTTGCAAATGATTTCATAACTAAAATTAAACTGAAGTAAAGGATGTTAGTTTCAAATTTTTGCAAACTTTTACTGTTTGCCTATCAAATGCATTAATAGTGGACTCATTTTTAAGGCACCAGAGGTAATTTTACTGCTTTGCGGGCAGATTTTCATCATACACCAAAGCATTAAATTGTATTGCTTTCTATTATAATTTCTTGTTTATAATAATGCAAGAGTTCATGCTAACTTAAGATTACAGCCCTAGTATGCTATGTTAATTATATAAAATGTTGTGATGGGTCAAATCTTGTTTGGCCATCATAATGGTGTCTTTTCACTGGATTGCAACAAAATCATAATGTTCAGACTTCGTTTTGTAGAACTTAAAATCACTGAGATCACTAGTCCTACTTTTAAATGTTAACCAGCAGGAACCATTGAGTATAAAGTAGTGCAGACATTCAGAAAAGTTTGGTGTTAATTGCAAAGTCAATTCCCTATGTAATCATATTTGCATTCTCAGCTGTGGGATATGTTTCTCATTTTTTCAGTTTTATATATAGTTAATGTTCTGAAGCATAAAATATGAACAATAAATCTGTGTAAAGCCTAGGAAGTATTGTGCTTTGCCACTTAAGATGTTTATCTATAGTACCAGAAAGAATTTCAGCATGTGTGACAGAAGTAGTACCATCAGTTCTTCAGGGATTCTTGTAAAATAGATTCTTGTAAAATCAGATAAGGGATGAAATTTGCATTCTGATCACTTTATTGGAAGTAGGAGAAGAAGTTAGGGTTAAGAAACAAAAATCTTCTAGAGAAAGAGATGTGGCAAGAGAGTACAAAGATGGCACCAGCATCCTATCATTTCTGGATAGACTATACCTCCAAATACCCCTTTAATGACCCATATTCAATCCAGAAGAATAGATGGAATAGGTTTGGGCAGAAGATCCTGTGGAAGTGGATCTCTCCTTGAAGCAAATCCAATGCATATGCTTCATACCCATCAGATCAGGCCCTGCAATCCTGAAAGAAAGTGGTAACAAGAAAATACATTATAGTATAAAATCCATACCTACCCACCTGACAAAGTCTTAAAAATCCTCAAGTCGGGGTGCTAGTCCAATGGAAATCAAGACAAAGTCTTAAAAGTCCTCAAGTCGGGGTGCTAGTCCAATGGAAATCAAACCCAGATCCAGGAAATACAATCCTCAGCTATCACCTGCGCCATCCTGACCAGTGGGGAAAAAAACAAGTTGTGAGATAAGCTTGTATTTATTGATCAGTTGGAATATTACAATGAAATAGTGTATTTATTAAATTTAAGGGTGAGTCGATTAATGACACTAAACAACACTTTTAAATTTGTTGTTTAGCGTCATTAATCGACTCACCCTTAAATTTAATTTATTACAACACTGTTTTCAACACTTGCATGAAAGGAAATTATAGTGTATTGTCGCAGCGACGTGCACAGAACGTTTGTTGCAGAGAGATAAGCGCAGCATGAGTACACAAAGAGCCTGCAGATAAAGATAACAGTCAGATAGTGTTATTACTGAGATAAAAGGCATGCCAAAACAGATAAAGTTAGGAAATTCTGGTAACATCTTGATTGATGGAGAGCGTTCGGTTTTTTGATTGTTCTGGAACAGTCTGGAATTATCAGTGGAGGTATTTAAGGAAGCGACGACTTGCCAAGGGCAGTCGTAAACAAGAGTAAACAGTTGTAAAGTGTTGTAACGAGAGCTGATGTAATCAGAATGCTGTTGTTGTGGTCATTGACCTTGGTAGATTGTGATTGTGTATATGATGCAATACTGCAACTGTGAGTGTATTTCTACGGAAATAAAGAAAATTTTGAATTTCTCCAAATTGGACTTTTAATTTTACGGACCCACAAAGTCACAAATGGTGTCAGGAGTGGGATATTAGGTCATAGAGGCTGCGTTGGCACAGATTCTAGGGAAGTTGGAGACGGCAAATAACAACTTGGCCGCGACGATGACCGCGAAGATGATCGAATTAACCAGCGAAGACGGAAACGGAAAACAACAACCTGACCACGAAGATGACCGAATTGACCACGGAAATGAAAGCGGCAAACGAGGCCCTCGCCGCAAAGTTTGAAGAGCAGTTGATCGGCATAAGGGATGACGTCGCGGAGTTGGGCAAGCGGATGGGTTAAGTGGACGAGTGCCTTAATAATTTAGAGGGAAAGGCCGACAATAACACCAAATCCCTGAACGCTGTGGTGGAAGACATCGAAGACCTGGCGAGCCGCCTTAACAACCTGGAGGGAAAGGCCGACAGCAACACAAAGTCCCTGAACGCCATGGTAGAAGACATCGTCGGCAGGAGTTTGAAGGACTTGAAGGCCGATGCGCCGGTACGCGACACAACAGCTGCGCGCGTCAAACCTCCTAAATTCGACGGCGCGACAACTTTCAAAGTCTTCCGCCGCCAGTTCGATACAGTGGCCAAGCACAACAAGTGGTCACCGGAGGAAGAGGCCGCACAGCTAATAGCCACCCTCCAGGGACGGGCCGCAGAAGTCCTGAACGTGGTTCAGACAGCGGCGGCGCCCAAGTACATCTGGGAGGCCCTGGAGAACTGCTTTGGAAACCACAGCTTAGCCGCAGTGGCAGCTGAAATCAAAGTGGCAGCAGCCAGGGGAGACAAGAGTTTGCCCTGGCAATTGAGCAGCTGGCCAGCAAAGCCCTAGTCGACCTCCCACCCGAGTTCGTATCCCGAGAGGCTGCCTACACTTTTGTCGACGGGGTACGAGACACGGAGATTCGTCAGCACCTAAAGCTCGGCGACTACAAAACCATCCACTAGGCGCTAACGGCAGCATTAAGGATGGAGGCGGCCAAGGTGACGGCTACCCCGACGTCGCGAAGCAGGAGTATCCGCTACATGGGAGACCGAAGACCAGTCGAGGGACGCCAGCGAAGACCTAGTCGCCTGGTTGGGGGTGTGAACAGCCGGGATACCTAGAGAGAGAGAGAGACTGTCGACACCAGGAAGAGCAGCCGCAAGAACAAGTAAGGCCCGGCATGGAGATGGGCACGTCGGCGGCTACATCACCATCCCCTCGAGTGACACTGCGTGCCGTGAGCCGACGGATGGATGACAGCCTCATCGTGGACGGTTGGGTGAGAGGGAAGCTGTGCCGCATGCTTGTGGACACCGGGGTAGCCGTGACCGTCATCAGACCGGACTTTGCCAGGGGTTTGCCGTCGAGGAAACCAAGCCGACCATACCAGCTAGTGACGGCTTCGGGCGACACCTTGCCTGTGCAAAAGGAGACCCTGCTGAAGTTGATCTTCGGACAGATTACCGTGCGTCAGTGGGTGTTCGTCGCGAAGGTGGCTGAGGAGGTGATATTGTGATTGGATGCCCTTAGGTGCCACGGGGCGATGGTCGATGTCGGTAGGAAGGTACTGCGGCTTAATGGAGAAGAGGTCATTCCGGCAACCCGAAGAGCGCCTTGGAATCTGCAGGGTCATCTTAAAGGAAGACGTGGTGGTCCCTGCGAGAAGCGAGGTGGTGGTGACGGCGCGACTGGAAGGCCAGCGGACGAAGATAACGATGCTGGACCAGAAGACGCCTGTGCATGGACTCTGTGTAGCCAGGACATTATTGCCGTGCCGAGAGGAGCTACCAGTGAGGCTGCTCAATCTTACAGACACCGATAACGACATCCAGGCCGGGACGGAGTTGGGGACATGCGAGCCCGTGGTCAGCGTAACAGCAATCGAATAGATACAGGAGCCGTTGCCGACGCAACACCTGGGGCCCCGGCTGGAAGGCTTACTGGAGAGGGCGGCCGACCACCTGACCGCAGAATAGCTAAAGAAGGTTCGACAACTACTGAGACGATACCAGTGCGTCTTCAGCCAAGGTAACAGTGACTACGGCCGCACGGACAAAGTACTTCACCGCATCGGCACCGGAGACGCCCGGCATATTCGGCAGCCACCTAGACGCGTTCCGCTGGCAAAACAAGCGGAGGTACGAGACATGCTAGAGAGCATGAAATCCAGGGGAGTGATTGAAGAGTCTGACAGCCCATGGTGTTCACCTGTAGTTTTGGTGACAAAGAAGAATGGCGAGCAACGCTTCTGCGTGGACTACAGGAAGCTGAACTCTGTTCCCGGAAGGACTGTTTCCCCTTACCCCGGATTGACGACACCCTGGACACGCTAGCTATTGCACAGTGGTTCTCGACCCTGAACCTGAAGTCGGGTTACTGTCAGGTAGCTCTGGACCCAAGAGACAAGGAGAAGACCGCATTCTCGACAGGCCAAGGGCTTTGGCAGTTCACAGTTATGCCCTTTGGCCTCTGCAACGCACCAGCTACCTTCCAACGCCTCATGGAGTCAGTGATGAGAGGACTGGCTTATGGCGCCTGACTGCTATACTTTACGACATCATCATCGTCGGCAAGACATTCGAAGACCATCTCGAAAAACTGAGCAAGGTGCTACAGAGACTGCAGGCGACCAACCTGATGCTGAACGCGAAGAAGTGCCATCTCTTCCGCAAGGAAGTCTACTACTTGGGCCACATAGTCTCACCAACCGGAGTGGCCACAGACCCGGAGAAGTCACAGACCGTGAGAGATTGGCCTCGGACAAAGGACAAGAAAGAATTGCGCAGTTTTCTGGGGCTGTGCAGTTACTACCACCATTTCATAAAGGGGTTTTCCAACATCGCCGAACCCCTTACCCGCCTGACAGAGTAACACCGACCTTATGTGTGGACGGAGGACGTCGCCGCAAACGTTTTCCAGCACCTGAAGAAGACACTTTGCAATGCTCCTATTTTGGGATTCCCACAACCAGGTGGCGCCTTCATTGTGGACACCGACGCCAGCGACCATTGCATTGGACGCGTCCTATCGCAAGTCCAGGAGCGTGTGGGTGATAGCCTACTACAGCAAGACCCTATTCAAAGCAGAGAAAAGCTATTGCGTCACCCGGGGAGAGTTACAGGCGGTAGTAAAGACCTTGGAGCATTTCCACGAGTACCTGTACGGTCAGCCATTCCACCTGAGGACTGACCACTCCGCTCTCACCTGGCTATTGAACTTTAGGAAGCTGGAAGGCCAGACAGCACGTTGGGTCCATAGGCTGCAGGAATACGACTGTACCTCTGAACATCGTAGAGGGAAAAGCCACGGCAACGCAGACGCCATGTCCCGTAGACCCTGTCCAGAGGAGTGGCGCCAGTGCACAAGAGTGGAAGAGAAGGAGCCTGCCGCAGCTGTCAGAGTAGTCACGACAGTGCCTGCGGATGGCTGGGATAGCGCAGGCCTGAGGAGCGTGCAGCTGGCGAACGCAGACTTGGGGCCACTCCTGAGAGAAGTGGAGGTAGGGACAAGACCAACCTGGGAGGACATCGCACCAGGGAGCACCACATTCAAGTCGTACTGGGCCCAATGTGACTCACTGAAGCTCAGAGAGGGCGTTCTGTTCCGGGTATGGGGATCACCCGATGGGAAGACCCAGAGGGAGCAGTTGGTACTTCCCCGACGTAAGGTCCCGGAAGTCTTGGAGGAAGTGCACGCAGTACTTCAGGAAGACACCTGGGAGCAAACCGGACGATCGACAAATTTCGGCAGCGCTGCTACTGGCTGAGGCTCGGAGGAGATGCTGAGTGATGGTGCCGTCAATGTCACATGTGCGCGGCAAGTCGCGGCCCCCGGACTAGGAGCTGGGGTCGCATGCAGCAGTGCAACGTCGGAGCGCTATTCGAACGAATCGCTGTCGGATAGCTGGACCATGCCCAGTGTCCGACCGAGGCAACAAGTACCTGATAGTGGTCGTGGACTACTTCACCAAGTGGCCAGAGGTATATACCATCCCGAACCTGGAGTGCCGTTAAAGCTCCAACCTGATGAAGGAGGAACTGGAAAGACTTGAAGTGAACAAGACCCGCACAACACCTCTACATCCCCAGTCGGATGGCATGGTCGAAAAATAACAAAAAAGAAAAAGAAAGAGGTCGAAAGATACATGAAGACTTTAGAAGAACACCTGAGGAAGGTCGTGGCCAGCCGTCAGCGAGACTGGGACGACAAGGTGCCACTGTTCTTGCTGGCCTACCCCTCGTCAACACACGACACCACTGGGATGATGCTCGGCCGAGAGTTACGCCTCCCTTGTGGTCTGGCTTTTGGAAGCCCCACGGACGCAAAACAACCAGCAACCGAGTATGTGGAGAACCTGGTTGAGCACCTCCACAATGTGCATTAGCTGGCTCGTCAGAACACCCAGAACCGTCCGATATGACTTAAGGTTGGATATAACTTAACGTAAAATAATAATAATAATAATAATAATAATAATAATAATAATAATAATAATAATAATAATAATAATAATAATAATAATAATAATAATAATAATAATAATAATAATAATAATAATAATAATAATAATAATAATAATAATAATAATAATAATAATAATAATAATAATAATAATAATAATAATAATAATAATAATAATAATAATAATAATAATAATAATAATAATAATAATAATAATAATAATAATAATAATAATAATAATAATAATAATAATAATAATAATAATAATAATAATAATAATAATAATAATAATAATAATAATAATAATAATAATAATAATAATAATAATAATAATAATAATAATAATAATAATAATAATAATAATAATAATAATAATAATAATAATAATAATAATAATAATAATTATTATTATTATTATTATTATTATTATTATTATTATTATTATTATTATTATTATTATTATTATTAATAAACAAGAAGATCATCAAGAAGGCGAGCGACCGCATGAAGACCCAACACGACAGGCTAGCCAACAGCCAAGGGTCACAGGAAGATGACCTGGTCTGTTTGTATCGTCCGACCCGGACCAATTGACGCTGCCCGAAGCTTCAGCAACCATGGCAAGGACTTTGCCGGGTGGTCTACCGCATCCAGAAGGTGCCCCGAGGGAAGATGTTGGTGCTACTCTTGGATCGTCTGGCCCACTGCGATGGTACTGTTCGGGACGACCAGCCTTGAGAAGGGAGCAGTGTCGCGGTGACCTGCACAGAAAATGCGGTGCGGAGAGATAAGCGCGGCTTGCGTACACAAAGAGCCTTCTGATAAAGATAACGATCGGATAGTGTATCACTGAGATAAAAGGTATGCCTAAACAAATAAAGTTAGAACATTCTGGTAGCATCTTGATTGATGGAGAGCGTTCTATTTCTTGATTGTTCTGGAACAATCTGGAATTATCGGTGGAGGTATTTAAGGAAGCGACGACTTGCCAAGGGCAGTCGTAAACAAGAGTAAACCATTGTAAAGTGTAACAAGAGCTGATGTAATCAGAACGCTGTTGCTATGGTCATCAACCTTGGTAGATTGTGATTGTGTTTGTGAATACTGCTACTGTGAGTGATTTCTACGGAATTAAACAACATTTTGAATTTCTGCAAATTGGACTTTTAATTTTACGGACCCACAAAGTCACAGTATGTATGTTGGCGATTTTAATTGTTCCTCATAGTAGCCCTTAGGTGAATGCATTTTCAATCTTGTAAGAAAGTATAGAGTAAATGGAGGTATTTTTGTGACGTAGGCAATTTGGTGATTCTTTTTCGAAGGGATGTCACAGAGAAACCAGTTGGTGTTAACGCACCTGCCAATAGCTCTGAGCTCTATAATGCACGAGATTTAACTTGGCACTTTTTGCACTAACCATGTCTAGCACAGGTGCTGGGTTTTTAAAGCCCTAATTATTTGCTGTGCTATGAGGGTAAGTACAAGTAGGCATCAGTGGTGTTGCAAGTGAAGTGTCGGTTGTTAACGTGTTGGAAATGTGAAAAATGTTTTTAGAATTTAATAATTTAATAATTTTGTGATTATTTTAAACATACTGCTGGGAATATTGCTAGTGTCTGTGGTAGTTCTAGGAGGCGTGGGAAAAAAGGGGAAAAGTATAAGATCAGATGGTACGGAAATTGTGATGAAGGATCATACCCTTTTCACAGATGAATGTGAGGCCCTAAAATGCAGAAAGCCAACGATATCTTGTGTCGAATAATTCAAAGAACTGCTGCAGCTAGGTGTTTCATCTCGTACTGTGAAAAGAATACTTAAAGAAAATGATGTGCAAGTAAGTGGTAATTTTATAGAGAGTCCGAATGCAAAAACCACAAAAACAGAAATAGACTCTTTCTGTGCCGCTGCAATAAGACAATCTACTTATTCACTCTATTGGACTGATTTTATGTCCGCTTGGAAGACATAAAGTTATAAAAGAAAAAATTATTCAATTGAGTTTATGAAGCTTGTGAAAAGTACTGCATCAAATGAAATTTAGATTTGTAAACAACTTACACGGAGGCAAGTTTCTGATAGAATGGCCAGACGTCTTTGCAAAGACATTCGCATTTCTAAGAAAAATGAAAGAGGTGAGGACTTCCGGAACTCCTATTATTTACTTAGATGAAAGCTGGATCAATATAAATCATACGAAGAACAAAGTATGGAAAAGTGAAGACGATTTTGAATTTCTACTACGCATCCCAAAAGGCAAAGGGCAGCGTTTTCTTACACGTGGGGAGTTCGACAGGTTTCATTCCCAATGCTCTTCTGAGTTTTAAATCAAAATCAAGCAAAGACTTTCATGAAAAAATGGATAGTGCAACATTTAACAATTGGTTTATTAATCAGTAGTTACCCAACATTTCCCCCAATAGTGCTATAGTAATAGACAACGCATCATACCTTTTTACTCAAATCAACAAGGCTACGATATCACCATTACTTAAATCAGTAATGAATCATGGCTTTGTGACAACAATATTGAATTTGTTCCGCGTTTCACCAAAGCTGTACCCTACGAATTCATAAAGCTGAAAAAAGACGGTCCCAAAATTTATGAAACAGATCGCATAGCGCAAATGCATGGCCACGCTGTAATACGGCTACATCCATATCATCGTGATATAAATGCAATAGAACTTATATGGGCTCAGATAAAAAATGATGTCACAAAATACAACATCATTTAAGCATAATGAGGTAAAAGTGCTGTTTGATAGTGCAATAGGTAAAGTGTACGAACAAAATTAGTCGGAAGCTTGTAAACATGTTGAAAAAATAGAACAGTTTTATTGGAAGAAAGATGGATTAATAGATGGAATTAGTGATAGGTTCATAATTAATGTAGATGATTTAGAAGATTTAATTACTTTAATTTAGATGATTCAGATATATATATAACCTCGAGGGTATCTACCAGGGCAATCCACACAGAGGGAAGACTGAGCCCTCCCCCCTCTAATGACCAGGGAGTTACCGAGCTGTCCCAAAAGGGCGCCCGGCGCCTCCCTGGGGGTTTCCATAGGGCAAGACCTGGAGACTAACAAGGTCCCCCCTCATCTGGTCCTGTGATTCCGATAGTGAACTTGAGGTTAATCTTGACATTTCTGACAATGAAGAAGGGGAACAGGAACCAAATTTGGAGGACAAAGAAGCATCATCCGCCACTGATGTGTCTGCCTTGCCTGGCTGGCCACAAAAGAGGGGTCGGTTAGAAAGAGATGGTGAGTACGTATTTGTTTCTCTTTCTACGAACCAGGGGCCAAGTTAAATCTTGTGCATTATAGGAACAAATATGTCAACTATCAACAGTGAAAGATGAGTTAACACCAACTGGTTTCTCTGTGACATCCCTTCGAAAAATTATCACGAAATTGCCTATGTCACAAAAATACCTCCCTTTACCCTGGTATCTTCTGCAGGTTGTTGATGTCTATAAGACATTGGAATCAATTTTCCAATTGAATTGCAGCAGCGTTACTGTATTCTGAGAATAGTATTCAGTATGGAGTTTCTGAAAACGCCTAGCTAAACCAGAAGGTTTTATACCTACTACTACCACACATATACTGTGATTTTGTGGGTTCGTAGAATTAAAAGTCCAGTTCACCTAAATTCCATAATGCTCTTTATTTCCGTAGAAACACACTCGGGTCAACCCTTACAGTAGCAGAATTACGTAACATACACAAATACAACCTTCAAGGTCGTCGACCACAAACAAAAGAGTTCAGTTTCAAAACACTGCTGCCATCACAAGAGTCCAATTACGACTGACTACACTGGTGAGTCGCGGCTTCTTTTTATAGCTCCACTCATTGTCCGAGAAATTACCGGAATTTTCTGTAACAATCAAGAAACGAAACCTTCCAGTCAGCTATCTGTCTCTCTCTTTCTCTGTTTCGGCAAGCTTTTATCTCTGCTCCGCACTGTCTGTCCCTTTGTGCGCGCCGGCCGCGCCTCCTCGCAGCAATGGCTCGCGACACTGCTTCCTCTTCAAGGCTGGTTGTCCCGAACAGCACCATCGTAGCGGGCCAGATGATCCATGTGTACCACCAACATTTTTCCTCGGGGCACCTTCTGGATGCGGTAGAGCACGTCGTTATCCTTTTTACCGCCCGGTACGGTCCTTGCCCTGGTTGAAGTTTCGGGCTGCGCCCCTTGGTCCGGGAAGGGCGGTACAACCAGGCCAGGTCACCTTGCTGGAACCCTTGGCTGTTGGCTTGCCTGTCGTATCGGGTCTTCATGCGGCCACTCGCCATCTGGATGTTCTGACGAACCATCTTACGCATGTCGTGGAGATGGTTCACCAGGTTCCACACATACTCGGTTGCTCGCTGTTTCGCTTCTGGGGGACTCCCAAAAGCCAGGTCACAAGGTAGGCGTAACTCTCGGCCGAACATTAAGCGGGCTGGCGTGATCCCAGTGGTGTCGTGTGTCGACGAGCATAGGCCAGCAGGAATAGTGGCACCTTGACGTCCCAGTCTCGCTGATGGCTGGCCACGACCTCCCTCAGATGTTCTTCTAGGGTCTTGATGTACCTCTCGACCATGCCGTCCGACTGCGGGTGCACAGCTGTTGTGCGGGTATTGTTCACCCCAAGTCTTTCCAGTGCCTCCTTCATCAGGTTGGACTCAGAATTGGTACCCTGATCACTGTGAAGCTTCAACGGCATCCCAAAACGGCAGAACAGTTGCTCCATGAGGCAGTCTGTGATCGCCTTCGCCTCCTGGTTCGAGATGGCATACACCTCTGGCCACTTGGTGAAATAATCCACGGCCACCATCAGGTACTTGCTGTCGCGGTCGGACAATGGGAATGGCCCTGCTATGTCGACAGCGATGCGTTCGAAAGGCGCTCCGACGTAGTACTGCATGCGACCCCGGCTCCTAGTCTTGGGGGCCGCGACTCGCCGCGCACATGTGACATTGACGGCACCATCTCTCAGCGTCTGTTCGGAATCTCAGCCAGTAGTAGCGCTGTCGCAGTTTGTCGATCGTTCGGTTTGCTCGCAGGTGTCTTCCTGAAGTACCGGCGTTCACTTCCTCCAAGACTTCCGGGACCTTTCTTCATGGAAGAACCAACTGATCTCTCTGCGTCTTTCCATCGGGTGATTCCGATACTCGGAAGAGCTCCCGTAGGGGAGGGAATCCGTCCCCTTCAGCTGCCGTGGTGCGGACGCTGCGGACCCTTCACACCTTTGACGTTACTAGATTAATCTCGGGCCGAACATTCGAGCCCCTTGTTCGGATTGGGTTGGTCTTGAGGGGCAGTGGTTGCCGATACCCGTGGCTGATCGGGTACGTTTCCGGACGGGGTTGAGGGAAGCCATTAATATTCCCGGGCACTAGCCTGCAGAGCTAGTAGAAGGCGTGCTAGATCGCCAGGCGGCCCTACCGAGGTCATATCGGTAGCCTTCACCTTTTGGTTTTGGCGCGCGTTAATGGCGTATCCACTTCCACCCCGTCTTGTGTCCTTGGACCAGAGGGGGGCTTGTTAGTAACCCAGGTCTTGCCCTTTGAAAAGCCCCACGGAGGACGCCGGGCGCCTTTTGGGACAGCTCGGATATTCCCTGGTTGAAAGAGGCCCGGGTCCTTGGTCCTACGGGTCCAGGACTAATGGGAGTAGAACCTCTGTACTCAACTCGGAGGAGCAAGTACTCTTTGATCTTCAGCGAATCCCATGGGGCCCAGTACGACTTGTATGTGGCGCTTCTTGGTCCGATGTCCTCCCAGGTCGCTCTTGTCTCTGCCTCCACTTCCCTCAAGAGTGGCCCCAAGTTGGCGTTCGCCAGCTGCTCCCTCCTCGGGCCTGCGCTGTCCGATTCGTCTGCAGGCACTGCCTTGACCAGTCTGACAGCTGCGGCATGCTCCTTCTCATCCACTCTTGTGCATTGTCCGCACTCTTCTGGGCGGCGTCTTCAGGACGTGGCGTCTGCTTTGCCGTGGCTCTTCCCTCTACGATGTTCAGAGGTGAAGTCTTACTCTTGCAGCCTATGGACCCAACGGGCTGTCTGGCCTTCCAGGTTCCTAAAGCTGAGTAGCCAAGTTAGGGCGGCGTGGTCAGTCCTCAGTTGGAATGGCTGACCGTACAGGTATTTGTGGAACTGATCCAAGGTCTTCACTAACGCCAGCAGCTCTCGCGGGGTAACACAGTAGTTCTCTGCCTGGACAGCGTCTTGCTGTAGTAGGCTGTCACCCGCTCGTGGCCGTCTTGGACTTGGGATAGGACGCCTTCAATGCAATGGTTGCTGGCGTCGGTGTCTAAAATGAAGGCGCCACCTGGTTGTGAAAATCCCAAAATAGCACTACAGAGTGTCTTCAGCTGCTGGAAAGCGCTTTCGGCGTCCTCCGTCCACGCATAAGGCCGGTGTTCCTCTGTCAGGCGGGTGAGAGGCTTGGTATTGCTAGAGAAGCCCTTTTTGAAGCGCCGGTAATAACTGCATTGCCCCAAGAAATTGCGAAATTCTCGCTTATCCTTCGGGCGAGGCCAATCTCTCATGGCCTGTGTCTTCTCCGGGTCTGTGACCACTGCGTTTCGTGAGACTATGTGGCCCAAGTAGTTTACTTCCTTGCGGAAGAGCTGGCAGTTCTTCGCGTTTAACTTCAAGTTGGTCGCCTGCAGTCTCTGTAGCACCTTGCTCAAGTTGTCGAGATGGTCTTCGAAAGTCTTGCCGACGATGATGTTAGGTATAGCAGGCAGGCGTCATAAGTCAATCCTCCCATCACTGACTCCATGAGGCGTTAGAAGGTGCGTTGCAGAGACCAAAGGGCATAACTGTGAACTGCCAAAGCCCTTGACCTGTCGAGAATGCGCTCGTCTCCTTTTCTCTCGGGTCTAGAGCTACTTGCCAGTAATCCGACTTCAGCTCCAGGTTCGCGAACCACCGCGTACTAGCCAGCGATTACAGGGTGTCGTCAATCCGGGATAAGGGGAAGCTGTCCATCTTGGTGACAGCGTTCAGCTTCCTGTAGTCCACGCAGAAGCGTAGCTTGCTGTTCTTCGCCACCATAACTACAGGGGAACACCAAGGGCTGTCAGACTCTTCAATCACTCCGCTGGATCTCATGTTCTCCAGCATGTCCCGTACCGCCACTTGTTTTTCCAGCGGAACGCGTCTAGGTGGTTGCCCAATAGGACGGGCGTCTCCGGTATCGATGCGGTGAAGCACTCGGTCCGTGCGGCCGTAGTCGCAGGTTTTCGGTAGTCTACCCTGCGGGGTTGACGCGCGTAAGTGGCATATCCACTTCCATCCCGTCTTGACGTTGTGTTCAGCGGGAGGGCTTTTTAATAAATCAGGTATTGCTCTATGGAAAGAGCCCCAGAGTATCCATCGCTCCCGGATAGAAGGAGGCCTGGGTCCTTGGTCCTACGGGTCCAGGACTAATGCGAGTAGAACCTGTGCACTCAAATAACAGTTACTCTGTCTAAAATGGTGCTGGTATCGTCGCACTAGTTGCCGAACCTTCTCCAGCTGTTCTGCGGCCAGGTGGTCGGCCGCCCTCTCCACTAAACCTTCCATCCGGGGCCCCAGGTATTGCGTCGGCACCGGCTCCTGTCGATTGCTGTCACGCTGACCACGGGCTTGCACGTCCCCAACTCCGTCCCGGCCTCGACGTGGTTATCGGTGTCTGTTAGGTTGAGAAGTCTCGCCGGCACCTCCTCTCGGCACGGCAACAGTGTCCTGGCTAAACAGAGCTCGTGCACAGGTGTCTTACGGTCCAGCGTCATGTTCTTCATCCGCTGACCTTCCAGTCGCGCCGTCACCACCATCTCGCTTCTCGCGGGACCACCACGTCTTCCATCAGGATTACCCTGCAGATTCCAAGGCGTTCTTTGGGTTGCCGGAGTATCGCCTCTTCTCCATTGAGCCCCAGAACCTTCCTGCCGACCTGAATCGTCGCCTCGTAGCTCCTGAGGGCATCCAGTCCGAATATCACCTCCTCAGCCACCTTCGCGACGAACACCCACAGACGCACGGCACTCCGTCCCAAGGTCAACTTCAGCAGGACCTCCACAGGCAAGGTGTCACTCGATGCCGTCAGTAGCTGGTATGGCCGGCTCGGTTTTCTCGACGGCAAACTAATGGCTACGTCAGTTCTGATGACGGTCACGATCGCCCCGGTGTCCACGAGCACGCGGCACGGCTTCACTGTCACCCAACCGTCCGCGGTGAGGCTAACATCCATCCGTCGGCTGAGGCGCGCGGTGTCACTCGAGGGGATGGTGGTGTCAGCGCCGACGTGCCCCTCGCCACGCCAGCTGTTACTCGTTTCTCCGGCTGCTCTCCATGGTGTGGGCAGTCTCTCTCCAGGTGTCCCGCCTGGCCACACCTCTAACACAAGCCACTAGGTCTTCGCCGGCGTCCCTCGGCTGGTGTTCGGTCTCCAGTGCAGCGGATATTCCTTTTTCTCGAGGTCGGGGTAGCCGCCTCGACCCTCAATGCGGCCGGTAGCGCCTCGTGGATGGTCGTGTAGTCGCCGAGCATTAGGTGCTGACGTATCTCGGTGTCTCGTACCCCTCCCGTAGGGGAAGGGATCCGTCCCTTTCAGCTGCCAAAGTGCGGGCGCTGCGGACCCTTAGCACTCGTGGTAACTCTGACGTTACTAGAGGAACCTCGGGCCGAACAGCCGAGCCCCTCCTTCGGGAGTTGTTCGGAATGGGTTGGTCTTGAGGGGGCAGTGTGTTCCCGATACCCGTGGGAGATTGGGTACGTCTTCGGACGGGGTTGAGGGAAGCCATTAAGTTTCCGGGTACTAGCCTGCTCAGCTAGTAGAAGGTGTGCTAGATCACCAGGTGGCCCCACCGAGGTCATATCGGTAGTCTTCACCTTGAGTGTTGACGCGCGTAAGTGGCGTATCCACTTCCGTCCCATCTTGTGTCCCTAGGACCAGATGGGGGGGGGGGCTTGTTAGGAAACTAGGTCTTGCCCTAATGGAAAGTCCCACGGAGGATTCCGGGCGCCCTTTGGGACAGCTCGGATACTCCCTGGTTTAAAGAGGCCCGGGTCTTGTTCCTACGGGGACAAGGCTAATGGGAGTAGACCCTCTGCACTCAGATGTCTCGTACCCCGTCAACGAACGTGTAGGTGGCTTCCCGGGATACGAATTCAGGTGGAAGTTGCACCAAGGCTTTGCTGGCCAGCTATTTAATTGCCAGGGCGAACTCCTGCAGCGTCTCCCCTGGCTGCTGCGTCCTTGACTTCAGTTGGCTACGGTAGTCTGTGGCCAAGCGGTGATTTCCGAACCGGCTTTCCAGGGATTCCCAGATGTCCTTGGGCGCCGCCGCTATCTGGACCGCGTTCAGTACCTCTGCGGCCCGTCCCTGGAGGCTGGCTATTAGCTGTGCGGCCTCTTCCTCTGGTGACCACTTGTGCTTGGCCACTGTATTGAATTGGCGGCGGAAGATTTCGAACGTTGAGGTGTCGTCGTACTTTGGTGGTTTGACGCGCGCAGATGTGTCGCGACCCGGCTCGTCGGCCTTTAAATCCTTCATGCCGACGATGTCCTACACCATGGCGTTCAGGGACTTAGTGTTGCTGTCGGCCTATCCCTCTAGGTCGTTAACGCGGTGCGCCATGTCTTCGACGCGCTTGCCCAACTCCGTGACGTCCTCCTTCACACCGGCCAACTGCTTCTCAAATTTGGCGGAGAGGGTTTTGTTCGCTGCACTCATTTCCGTGGCCAGGCTGTCGTTCGCTGCGCTCATTATCGTGGTCAATTCGGCCTTTATTTCTGTGGCAAATTCGTTCCTCTTTTGGGTCATCGTCGCGGCCGAGTTGCTATTTGCCGCCTCCGTCATCGCAGCGAGGGTGTCATTCGCTGTTCTCATTTCTTTCAGCTCGTCTAGAATTTTTGCCATTGCAGCATCCACTGTCGTATGTTCTACTTCTGACACCAACTGTGACTTTGTGGGTTGGTAGAATTAAAAGTCCAGTTTGCAGAATTTCCAAAATGCTCTTTATTTCCATAGAAACACACTTTGGTCAACCCTTACAGTAGCAGAATTACATAACATATACAAATACAATCTTCAAGGTTGTCGACCACAAATGCTGCATGCACACGAGTCCAATTACAACTAACTACACTGGCGAGCCACAGCTTCTTTTTATAGCTCCATTCATTGTTCGAGAAATTACCAGAATTTTATGTAACAATCAAGAAAGCGAACCTTCCAGTCAGCTATCTGTCTCTTTCTTTCTCTGTTTCAGCAAGCTTTTATCTCTGCATTGCACTGTGTGTACCTTTGTGCACGCCAGCTGCGCCTCCTCGCAACAATGGCTCGTGACAATATGGTTTAATTGTAAGGAAACAGAGCTGTGGAGGAAAGTATGTCAAATACCAAAGATGAATGAGAAAATTAGCTTAAAGTTTTAAACAAAAATTATAAACACATAGGGCAGTTTTAAGTAAGGTAAAAAAACAAGTGGATATGGATTGTAAAAACAAATAGTTTATATTTCATTTTATGGATAATGCTGTCCTAGGAATTTGATGTCCAAATCTCAGCATGAGCATGTACCACTATTGTCCTTTGCTTGAAAAAGTTTGAGCTAGTTACATTCTTGTATTAGTGTTGTGGCTTACATTGCAGTAATATTTGCATGTTTATTGTATTATGTACTTTTCACTCATTTTAAGTTTCATGTCATTGCAAAACTATTATGTTCTGCTTGATGAGGGAAATCTGTATTTGTTTGAGTTTTGAAATTTGGCAAGTTTGCAGTTACGTAAGGACAAGTTCACAGTACTACCATTCTGCTGAAATAAGCACCACATGTGCTATATACAATGGGAAGGGAATTCAGAAACTTAAGGTGACTGTGATTAGTCTGATTGGTTTGTAATCAAAATGCTCATCACGAGGACAGAAAAATAGTTCCACTATATCTTGGCATTATTTTGTCTAGAATGTGATAATGAAACCTTAAATACTTTAATATATCATGGCATGTTTATAATTTTGTTGAAAAATAAAAGATTTGCATATTAAATTTAAGGGTGAGTCGATTAATGACACTAAACAATACTTTAAATTCCCGGAACATGTTTCGGAGACTACTTTCCTCCAAGTGTTGTTTAGTATCATTAAATGATTCACCCTTAAATTTAATTTATTACAACAACACTGTTTTCAACACTTCCATGAAAGGAAATTATAAAAGATTTGCTGACCAAACATAAGCTATTGCAAGTGCTCAGGGATACAAAAAAAAAAACCGTAAAGGTAAACTTCTGAAAAGTGATGAAAAGCAAATTGTGTTAAATGTGCTTCACAAGTTAATGGGGCATGGTTCTTAAGTTGTGATATGCTACCTTACAAAATTAACTGTCGAGATAACAGCACATCAAAATGTAGTATTGTAAATGTTTGGAGAGAATTCAGAATGACTGGTACCATTAAAACATTGTGTAGAACGAGAGAAAAACCTAATTTTGGAAAAGATGGGTGACATTATTAAATGTGTAATGAGCTTTAAACATTATACAAGGAGGAATACAGCTGGAGAGTATCTCAGATACGTTATGACACATTCATGATTAACTTAGTGATACCAGTTCAGGGTGAAGATCTTAGTTAGACTGCAGCATTACGTTCCAGGGTAATGTGACTTTGTGGGTTCGTGAAATTAAAAGTCCAATTGCACAAACTCAAAAGTTCTTTATTTCCACCGAATTACTGTTGGAACACTTGCCAATTACACAGAATTACGTAATGCACACAATTACAATTCGTCAGTTCATCTGTCACAGGTCCACTACATGCTCACAAACACGTACAACTCCTCTGATACACGTACACCGTCTTCCAGTCCGTTTACTCACTCGGCGCTCCTCACAGCTGCTCGCCAAGAACTGAACTGACTCGCCAACTGCAGCCCCTTTTTATAGGAATATCGATGTTTCTGGAAGTCTCGCGTTTCAGTAAATCACCCCAAGGTTCTAGAAGGCAGGGGGAGGGGAAGGAGACGGCCAGTGATGTTTTTCCAACCATCCCTTCGTTAGCGCTATAAGACAAATGGTTAGGCGTGGCCGAATACCTCCCGGCCCTCACCCAGCCGCCACTTGGTCGCGCCTTCCGATAATTTGGTGACACTGCTCCCTTCTCACTAATGTAGAATTCTGAAATAAAGAGTGGAACAAAGTCTGGTATATAAAACAGGCACCAGACTCCCAAATTAAAGGAGCAAGACCTCAGCCTTTTTCTGTGTGTGTGTGTCCCAAACAGCACCATCGTAGCTGGCCAGGCGATCCAGGTATACCACCAGCATCTTTCCTCGGGGCACCTTCTGGATGCGCTAGACCACGTCGTTAATGCTCTTCACCACCCGGTACGGTCCTTGCCATGGCTGCTGAAGCTTCGGGCAGCATCCCTTGATCCGGGTAGGACGGTACAACCAGACCAGGTCACCTTGCTGGAACCCATGGCTGTTGGCTTGCATGTCGTATTGGGTCTTCATGCGGTTGCCTTCTGGATGTTCTGGTGAGCCATCTCGTGTATGTCTTGTAGGTGGTCCACCAGGTTCTCCACATACTCGGTCGCTGGCTGTTTCGCCTCCGGAGGGCTTCCAAAAGCCAGGTCACAAGGGAGGCGTATCTCTCGGCCGAACATTAAGCTGGCTGGCGTCATCCCAGTTGTGTCGTGTGTAGACGAGCGGTAGGCCAGCAAGAACAGTGGCACCTTGACGTCCCAGTCGCTGATGGCTGGCCACGACCTTCCTCAGGTGTTCCTCTAAGGTCTTGATGTATCTTTCGACCATGCCATCCGACTGGGGATGTAGAGGCGTCGTGCGGGTCTTGTTCACCCCAAGTCTTTCAAGTGCCTCAATCATCAGGTTGGACTCAAAATTGGTGCCCTGGTCACTGTGCAGCTCTAACGGTACCCCAAATCGGCAGAACACTTGCTCCACGAGGCAGTCTGTGATTGTCCTTGCCTCTTGGTTCGGGATGGCATACACCTCCGGCCACTTGGTGAAGTAGTCCACGACCACCATCAGGTAGTTGTTGCCTCGGTCGGACATCGGAAATGGTCCAGCTATGTCGACGGCGATCCGTTCGAATGGCGCTCCGACGTTATACTGCTGAATGCGACCCCGGCTCCTAATCTGGGGGCCGCGACTCGCTGCGCACACGTGACACTGACGGCACCATCTCTCATCGTCTGCTCGGAGCCTCAGCCAGTAGTAGCGCTGTCGTAGTTTATCAATCGTCCAGTTCGCTCCCAGGTGTCCTCCTGAAGTACCGGCGTGCACTTCATCCAAGACTTCCGGGACCTTACTTCGGGGAAGTACCAACTGTTCTCTCTGCATCTTCCCATCGGGCGATTCCATACCCGGAACAACACGCCCTCTCTGGTCTTCAACGAGTCCCATTAGGCCCAGTACGACTTGTAGGTGGTGCTCCTCGGTGTGATGTCCTCCCAGGTTGGTCTTGTCCCTGCCTCCACTTCCCTCAAGAGTGACCCCAAATCTTCGTCCGCCAGCTGCTCCCTCCTCAAGCCTGCGCTATCCCAGCCAGCCGCAGGCACTGCCGTGACTACTCGGACTGCTGCGCACGCTCCTTCTCTTCCACTCTTGTGCACTGGCCGCACTCTTCTGGACAGGGTCTTCGGGACATCGCGTCTGCGTGAACGTGGCTCTTCCCTCTGCGAAGTTCCGAGGTGAATTCGTACTCCTGCAGCCTCTGAACGCAACGTCCTGTCTGGCCTTCCAGGTTCTTAAAGCTCAATAGCAAGGTTAGGGCAGATTGGTCAGTCCTCAGGTGGAATGGCTGACCGTACAGGTACTTGTGGAAGTGCTCCAAGGTCTTTACTACCGCCAGTAGCTCTCGTCGGGTGACGCAGTAGTTCTTCTCTGCCTTGGATAGCGTCTTGCTGTAGTAGGCTATCAACCGATCATGGCCGTCCTGGATCTGCGATAGGACACTTCCATTGCAATGGTCGCTGGCGTCGGTGTCCACAATGAAGGCGCCACCCGGTTGTGGGAAACCCAAAATTGGAGCACTGCACAGGGTCCTCAGGTCCTGGAAAGCGTCTTCGGCGTCCTCCGTCCAAACATAAGGCCTATGTTCCTCTGTCAGGCGGGTGAGGGGTTTGTCGATGTTGGAGAACCCCTTTATGAAGCGTCGGTAATAACTACACAGCCCCAGGAAACTGCGCAACTCTTTCTTATGCTTTGGGCGAGGCCAATCTCTCACAGCAGTGTCTTCTCCGGGTCTGTGGCCACTCCGGTTGCTGAGACTATGTGGCCCAAGTAGTTAACTTCCTTGCGGAAGAGCTGGCACTTCTCCGTGTTCAGCTTCAAGTTGGTCGCCTGCAGTCTCTGTCGCACCTTACTCAGATTCTCGAGATGGTCTTCAAAAGTATTACCGACGATATCGTCCAGGTATAGCAGGCAGGTGTCGTAAGTCAGCCCTCTCATCACTGACTCCATGAGGCGTCGGAGGGTAGCTGGTGCGTTGCAGAGGCCAAAGGGCATTACTGTGAACTGCCAGAGCCCTTGGCCTGTCGAGCATGCGGTCTTCTCCTCGTCTCTTGGGTCTAGAGCTACCTGCCAGTAGCCTGACTTCAGGTCCAGGGTCGAGAACCACTGTGTACCAGCTAGCGTGTCCAGGGTGTCGTCAATCCGGGGTAAGGGGAAACAGTCCTTCCGGGTGACAGCGTTCAGCTTCCTGTAGTCCACGCAGAAGCGAAGTTCGCCGTTCTTCTTCCTCACCAAGACTACAGGGGAACACCAAGGGCTGCCCGACTCTTCAATCACTCCCCTGGATCTCATGTCCTCCAGCATGTCTCGTACCGCCCCTTGCTTCGCCAGCGGAACGCGTCTAGATGGTTGCCGAATAGGCCGGGCGTCCCCGGTGTCGATGCGGAGAAGTACTTTCTCCGTGCGGCCGTAGTCGCTGTCGCCTTGGCTGAAGACGTGCTGGTATCGCCTCAGCAGTTGTCGAATTTTCTCCAGTTGTTCTGCGGTCAGGTGGTCGGCCGCCCTCTCCAGTAAGCCTTCTAGCCGGGGCCCAGATGTTACGTCGGCACCGGCTCCTGTGTCTTGTCGATTGCTGTTACGCTTACCAAGGGCTCGCACGTTCCCAACTCCGTCCCGGTCTGGACATCGTGATCGGTGTCCGTTGGGTTTATTAGCCTCACCAGCAGCTCCTCTGCATGACCACACTGTCCTGGCTACACACAGCCCGTGCACAGGTGTCTTCTGGTCCAGCATCATGTTTTTGTTTCGCTGGCCTTCCAGTCTCGCCGCTACCACCACCTCGCTTTTTGCGGGGACAACCACGCCTTCCTTCAGGATGTCCCTGCAGATTCCCAGGCGTTCTTCGGGTTGGCGGAGTATGACCTCTTCCACATTGAGCCGCAGGACCTTCATGCCGACGTCGACCGCCGCCTCGTGGCTTCTAAGGACATCCAATCCCAGTATCACCTACAAAGCCACCTCCGCGACGAACACACACTGACGCACGGCACTCCGTCCGAAGGTGAACTTCAGCAGGGCCTCCTCCACAGGTAAGGTATCGCCCGATGCCATCATAAGCTGGTATGGTCGGCTTGGTTTCCTCCACGGCAAACCACTTGTTACGTCGGGTCTGATGACAGTCATGGCTGCCCCGGTGTCCACCAGTACGCGGCACGGCGTCCCGCTCACCCAACCGTCCGCGATGAGGCTGTCATCCATACGCCGGCTGACGGCGCGCAGTGTCACTCGAGGGGATGGTGGTGATGGCGCCGACGTGCCCCTCTCCACGACGGCTCTTACTCGTTTTCCGGCTGCTTTTCCTGTTGTGGGCAGTCTCTCCAGGTGTCCGTGCTGTCCTCACCCCCAACACAGGCCACTAGGTCTTCGCCGGCGTCCCTCGGCTGGTCTTCTGTCTCCGGTGTAGCGGACACTCCGCGTTCTCGACGTCGGGATTGCTGTTAGCTTGGCCGCCTCCATCCTTAATGCTGCCGTTAGCGCCTCGTGGATGGTTTTATAATCGCCGAGCATTAGGCGCTGACGAATCTCCGTGTCTCGTACCCCGTCAACGAATGTGTAGGCAGCTTCCCGGGATACGAACTCGGGTGGGAGGTCGACTAGGGCCTTGCTAGCCAGTTGTTCAACTGCCAGGGCGAACTCTTGCAGCGTCTCCCCTGGCTGCTGTGACCTTGCCATTAGCTGGCTGCGGTACGCTGCGGCTAAGCGGTGGTTTCCAAATTGATTCTCCAGGGCTTCCCAAATGTCCTTGGGCGCCGCCGTTTTCTGTACCGCGTTCAGGACTTCCGCGGCCCGTCCCTGAAGGCCGGCTATTAACTGTGTGGCCTCCGCCTCTGGTTACCATTTGTTGTGCTTGGCCACTGCGTCGATTTGGCGGCGGAAGACCTCAAACGTTGACGCGCCGTCATACTTGGGAGGTTTGACGCGCGCCGATGTTGTGTCGCGTCCCGGCGCGTCGGCCTTCAAATCCTTCAACCTCCTGCCGACGACGTTCTCCACCATGGCGTTCAGGGTCTTGACGCTGCTGTCGGCCTTTCCTTCCAGGTTGTTAACGCGGTTAGCAAGGTCTTCGACGTCTTCCACCATGGCGTTCAGGGACTTGGCGTTACTGTCGGCCTTTTCCTCTATGTCATTTAAGCGGTTCGCCAGGTCCTTGACGCGCTCGTCTACTTGGCCCATCCGCTTGCCCAGCTCCGTCACGTTATCCCTCACGCCGGCCAACCGTTCTTCAAATTTGGCGGTGAGAGCCTCTCGCCGATTTAATTTCCGTGGTCAATTAGGTCTTTATTTCCTTCAGTTCCGGTGCCAGGTTGTTGTTTGCAGCTTCCGTCTTCGTTGTTAATTCGTACATCTCGGCCAAGTTGCTATTCGCCGTCTCCAACTTCTTTTCCATTTTCTCAGTGATGATGTCATTTGCCATCTTCATTTCCGAGGTCAGTTCGGCCTTCATTTCCATCATCTCCAAAATCATTTCCAATGCCGATTCTATGGCCGTTATCCCACTTCCTGACGCCAGTTGTGACTTTGTGGGTTCTTGAAATTAAAAGTCCAATTGCACAAAATCAAAATGTTCTTTATTTCCACCCAATTACAGTTGGAACACTTGCCGATTACACAGAATTACGTAATGCGCACAATTACAATTCGTCAGTTCGTCTGTCACAGGTCCGCTGCACGCTCACAATCACGTACAACTCCTGTGGTACACGTACACCGTCTTCCAGTCCGTTTTCTCACTCGGCGCTCCTCACAGCTGCTCGCCAAGAACTGAACTGACTCGCCAACTGCAGCCCCTTTTTATAGGAATATCGCTGTTTCTGGAAGTCTCGCGTTTCAGTGAATCACCCCGAAGGTTCTAGACGGCAGGGGGAGGGGAAAGAGACCGCCAGTTATGTGTTTCCAACCATCCCTTCGTTAGCGCAATAAGACAAATGGGTAGGCGTGGTCGAATGCCTCCCCGCCCTCACCCAGCCGTCAGTTGGTCGCGCCTTCCAATACTTGGGTGACAGTAATGATTTTGTATTATATTATTAGATATTACGATTTTGTGTTTTTTGTATTTTGAAAGGGTAGAGGCAGACTGAAAACTTCAATGCCATAGCTGGGATTTGAACCACGGATCTTCTGGTTTCCGTCCAGCCCCCCTCACAGTCTCCATTGCAAGGTTAACAACCTCTAGTGCGGCATCAGTTGCTTGCCAGCATGCAGGTAGGAAGAGAGCATTTTCATGCAATGACTTTGTATGATTTTATAATGGGTTTAAATGAAACCCAAAGTACTGAGCACTTAAACAAGCTTTGGGGACATTGCACCATCATGTGCTTCAGTTTTTCAGTGGTTTCAAGAGTTTAAAAGAGGCCGAACTTTATTAAAGGATGAGGTTAGGAGTGGTCATCCGTCCACAGCAGTGACTGAAGAAAATGTAGCTGCTGTAGAAAGAACAGTCTGCAAAAACAATTGTGTAACATTTAAGGAAATTGAGGCAAGTATGCAGGTTGGATCGCCAGCAATTTTGGAAAATATTGCTTGACTATCTTCGCGTGAGGAAGTGTCATCCTGTTGGGTATTGCATAATTTAACTGATATGCAAAAGTGCACCTGTGTTGAATGGTGTGAAGAAATGCTGGCCAGATTCGATGGAGGAAATTCTTGGTGGGTTTCTGACATTGTCACTGGTGATGAAACTTGTATTTATCATGATCCTGAAAGTGAGGGTCAGTCTGCTCTTTCCGGATGATCTTCCAGTGAAAGTCAAGTGTTTGCACAGCGCCAGGAAGAAAATGGTGGCCACTTTCTTCTCTAAATCTTATCATATGGCTACCATTCCTCTTGTGGAACAAAGAACAATTACTGCATACTGGTACACAACAGTTTGCTTATTTCAAGTTTTTGAGAAGTTTCATGAATTGCAGCCAAGAACAGGACTGTGAGGAATCCTGCTCCACTATGACAATGCCTCTGTGCACATGGCCAATGCAATAATCTTGTTTCTGGAGACCACAAGGGTGAGTGTGATTACTCATCCCCCTACAGTCCAGATTTGGCTCAATGTGACTTCTTGTTATAGTGAAAAATCATGTGTGTATAACGAGGTTTTTGAGCAATGAAGAAGCTGTTACAGCATTTGTAAGTACAGTCTTACACCTACATGAAAATGAGTGGCTGGAATGCTTTCACTGTCAAATGATTTTATCCAGTTTAGTTTTTGTGTATCTCAAAACCTTCGTAGTGAGCTTGTAGTATGTCTGAAGGATCTGGAACATTGTTGAATGCATATGGTAACTGAAGTTTGTTACCCAGCACTTAAACTGTGACATGGAATAAAGTAACACTTTCCTTTTTAGATACATTAGGAGTTAGTGAAAAATTCAATGCCATGGCCGGAATTTGAACCATGGATCTCCTGGTTTCCGTCCAGTCGCTCTAACCCATTGAGCTACCATGGCCAACGTGCCGTCCTGATATTAAATTCTCCATTTTGACTCATATATTTCCCCGGTAAACCAATAGGGGCTCTCACATTCGAGATACACCGTTTGTGGCAACTTACTATCATAAGTACTGTGACTTTGTGGGTTCGTGAAATAATAAAACGAGGTTAGAAAAACACAACAACTACACTTTATTCTCCTCGAAATACACTGCTCACCATTACCTTTTGCTAGCTAACCTGAAACTGTTCATTTTACAAAAACTACATTCAACTGTCCGTCGCTACCGGTAATGATTGGTTCCGAAGTTTTCCGAATCTCCACCGGCCAACATTTTTCATCGGCTTCGCGAATCTACCGCCAGGGTGACACTGCTCCCTCCTCAAGGCTGGTCGTCCTGAACAGCGCCTTCGTAGCGGGCCAGGCGATCCAGCTGTACCACCAACATCTTTCCTCGGGGCACCTTCTGAATGCGGTAGACCACGTCGTTAATCCTCTTCACCACACGGTACGGTCCTTGCCATGGCTGCTGAAGCTTTGGGCAGCGTCCCTTGGTCCGGGTCGGGCGGTACAACTAGACCAGGTCACCTTGCTGGAACCCTTGGCTGTTGGCTTGCCTGTCGTTTCGGGTTTTCATGCGGTCGCTCGCCTTCTGGATGTTCTGGCGAGCCATCTCGTGCATGTCGTGGAGGTGGTCCACCAGGTTCTCCACATCCCTCAAGAATGGCCCCAAGTCTACGTCCGCCAGCTGCTCCCTCCTCAGGCCTGCGCTATCCCAGCCATCCGCAGGCACTGCCATGACTACTCGAACTGCTGCGGCACGCCCCTTCCCCTCCACTCTTGTGCATTGGCCGCAATCTTCTGGACAGGGTCTTCGGGACATAGCGTCCGCGTTACCATGACTCTTCCCTCTGCGATGTTCTGAGGTGAAGTCGTACTCCTGCTGCCTCTGGACCCCACCTGCTGTCTGGCCTTCCGGTCGCGCCGTCACTATCACTTCGCTCCTCGCGGGGACAACCACGTCTTCGCTCAAGACGACCCTGCCAATTCCAAGGCGCTCTTCTGGTTGACGGAGTATAACCTCTTCTCCGTTGAGCCTCAGGAGCTTCCTGCCGACGTCGACCGTCGCCTCGTGGCTCCTGAGGGCATCCAGTCCCAGAATCACCTCCTCAGCCACCTTCGCGACGAACACCCACAGACGCACGGCACTCCGTCCCAAGTTCAGCTCCAGTAGGGCCTTCTTCTCCACAGGCATGGTGTCGCCCGATGCCGTCACAAGCTCGTATGGTCGGCTCGGCTTCCTTGTCGGCAAACCCTTCGCCACGTCAGGTCTGATGATGGTCACGGCCGCCCCGGTGTCCACCAGCACGCGGCACGGCTTTCCTCTTACCCAGCCGTCCGCGATGAGGTTGTCATCCATCCGCCGGCTGACGGCGCGGATTGTCACTCGAGGGGATGGTGGTAATGGCGCCGACGTACCCCTCTCCACGCCGGGCCTTACTCGTTCTTCCCGCTGCCCTTCCTGGTGTGGGCAGTCTCTCTGCAGGTGCCCGGGCTGTCCACACCCCCAACACAGGCCACTAGGTGTTCGCCGGCGTCCCTCAGCTGGTCTTCTGTCTCCGGCGTAGCGGACACTCCTCGTTCTCCACGTCGGGAAAGATGCTACCTTGGTCGCCTCCATCCTTAACGCCGCTGTCAGCGCCTCGTGGATGGTTTTATAATCGCCGAGCATTAGGCGCTGACGAATCTCCGTGTCCCGTACACCGTCGACAAAGTTGTAGGCGGCTTCCCGGGATACGAACTCCAGTGGCAGGTCAACCAAGGCCTTGCTAGCTAGCTGCTCAATTGCTATGGCTAACTCCTGCAGCGTCTCCCCCGGCTGCTGTGACCTTGCCTTTAGTTGGCTGCGGTACGCTGCGGCTAAGCGGTGGTTCCCGAAACGATTCTCCAGGGCCTCCCAGATGTCCTTGGGCGCCGCCGTTGTCTGCACCGCGTTTAGGACTTCCGCGGCCCGTCCCTGTAGGCTGGCTATTAACTGTGTGGCCTCCTCCTCCGGTGACCATCTGTTGTGCCTGGCCACTGTGTCGAACTGGCGGCGGAAGACTTCAAACGTTGACGCGCCGTCATACTTGGGAGGTTTGACGCGCGCAGATGTGTCGCGTCCCGGCGCGTCGGCCTTCAAGTCCTTCAGCTTCCTGCCGACGACGTTCTCCACCATGGCGTTCAGGGACTTGACGCTGCTGTCGGCCTTTCCCTCCAGGTTGTTTACGCGGTTCGCGAGTTCTTCGACGTCTTCAACCATGGCGTTCAGGGACTTGGCGTTATTGTCGGCCTTTTCCTCTAGATCATTGAAGCAGTTCGCCAGGTCCTCGACGTGCTCGTCCACTTGGCCCATCCGCTTGCCCAGCTCCGTCACGTTATCCCTCACGCCGGCCAACTGTTCCTCAAATTTGGCGGCGAGGACCTCGTTCGCCTCCTTCATTTCCGTGGTCAGTTCGTCCATCTTTGCGGTCATTGTCGTGGCCAAGTTGTTGTTTGTAGTCTCCAGCTTCGCGGCCAGGCTGTTATTTACCGTCTTCATTTCCTTCATTTCCGCAGCGAAGTTGTCATTTGCTGCTTTCATTTCCGTCATCTTCTCCAAAATCTTTTCCAATGCAGCCTCCATGTCATCCCACTTCTGACACCAATTGTGACTTTGTGGGTTCGTGAAATAATAAAACGAGGTTACAAAAACACAAAAACTACACTTTATTCTCCTCGAAATACACTGTTCACCATTACCTTTTGCTAGCTAACCTGAAACTGTTTATTTTACAAAAACTACACTCAACTGTCCGTCGCTACCGGTAACGATTGGTTCCGAAGTTTTCCGAATCTCCACCGGCCAACATTCTTCATCGTCTTCGCGAATCTACCGCCAGGGTGACAGTACTTAGACCCAGGCTTCATCATTTAACTCTTATTATTTTAGTTAATCGATGGAAATTAATCATTTCTTCACACTTACCTATTAAAAACCTTAGCCTATATACGGCTAGTGTGAAGAAATGATTAATTTCCATCAATTTGACAATTATGCTTATAAGGGAAAAATAACTACATAAAATTAATTAATTTATTTACGTTAATTAGGTATGATAGTGAGGTTCCAAGTGACGATGAAAAGAATAATGTAAACAATTAGAAACACCAGAAACTAAACTTTACAAGTATGTGACTGGAATGAACAGACACATTTCATTCCCCTTGTCACATGAGGCTCCACGAAAGATTCCGACTTCAGTTTCGGAACAGATCAACTGCATGCATATGTGAACTATCTCCATGCCATGCCATCTGATAAATTTGTGGCAGAACATACATTGTATGCAACATAGAAGATACGTTATCATAGTCTTAAAACTGATGACATTGAATTTTAAAATAAATATGTTATTCTGAAAATAAAGGAAAACAAAACTTTTATCAAAATCGAAGGGAATGAATCATTCCCTTCATTCCATTGACCGACCGCCACTGCATTTAATAATGATGATAATTCTTTGGCCTACAGCCAAAGAAAAGGAAACTTTAGATTCATAGAAGAGCTAAGAAACGTCTCTAAGTACTTTGCATAGTTCTACATAGGCTCATTTGCAAACAAAAAACAAAATAATAATCATAATCATCGTCATCATCAAAAAATTGCGAAACAAAACAACATACATGTAGAATCCACCAAACTTAAGACAGGCAAGCGGTTTAGGACTTCTTTCTTTGTTGCAGATTTGTCAATCACATCTTCATAGTCAGTTTTTTCATTTACGTTCTCCAACGTTAAGTCATATCAGTCGATGAATGAGATGGGTGAAGTGATGCTCAAATGTGTTCGGGGTCCATGGGGCTTAGAGTTATCTGACATTAGTCTATCAGGATAAGGTTAACCCTGGAAAGAACCTTTTCCAGGTAACTTGCCCTAACCGAGATTTGAACTCAGGACCTCTTGAACGTGAGTCAGACAAGCTACTGTCTACACTACCGAGGCGGGCTTCATAGTGTATGTCACAATGCATGTAGAGGATGGCAAGACTGTTGACTTGTTCTTGTGTCATGGATGGTTGTAAAAAGTCCTTGAGTCCTTTGAGAGGTGAGAAAGAGCAGTTAGCCAAACAGTTCTTAAGGCAGCTATTATAAATGATTTTGTTCTTATCCCAAGCACTTACCTAGAATATTTTAGTGTAAACTGTTAGCTGGGCCGCACCATGGCTGAGTGGTTAGACCACTTGGCTTTCACCAAGGGGGCCGGAGTCGATGCCAGGCAACCACAAAATGAGATTTGTGGACAACATGGCACTGGGGCAGGTTTTCTCCGGGTCCTCCAGTTTCCCCCGCCAGCATTCCACCGATTGCTCCATCATCTTTCCTATCACCTCATCTTTCTTGTATTTTCACTTCTGGCATTAGGCTGATCACTCATCCTGGAATCTCTATGATCAGGAAAACTCTGAGCCTTGAGGTTGTACAGTACGGAAGGCCCTGTGTTCCACTTAAAGGAAATCATTCATTCAAACTGATAGCTGAAACTACACTGCCTTTGTAATTCAATTCATTCACTGACTAGGAGAAGATTAGTTAAGTATTGTGTAATACCTACATACATTCCTTTAATTTGCTTGCTTTTGATAGAATATGTGTGGAATTATCTAAGATGTAATAAATATATACTCTTTCTTTGGTTGAAACATTTAAATTCTAATAATTATTAGTATAGAAATAACTATGAATGGACTTTCATACCATAACGTATACAATTACTGCTAGGTACCAAAGTAATCCAAAATTAATTTATTTGTTATATATTCGTCTTTCAAGTTCATATACGCTTCCCAAATTATTTTCACCACCACCCCCTCCTCGCCTCGCAAAAGATGATAAATATCTATGAAAGACGTATACTGCTGCACATGCTTCAGCACTGGTAGGAATCAATTCACTTCCACATTCTTCCTCTTCTTTGTCACTGATGATGGAGTCGGCCACCTCTCTTTCCGCGAAGAAAACCACATCGTTCCTTAATAGTAATTATGCATTATCCACCTGCAATGATCCGTTGCATTCTACCATTGATATGAAAACATCTTAGCTCTACTTACACCTGCTACTCATTGTTGTGACAATCGCTATGATGTATCCATCCCCTCCCATTCATTTCTGCCACGCAGTTAGCAAATTTTCAATCCTTTCTTGATTAGTGCCAATTAGTGCATTTCCTTGAGATTAAGTGAATCCGCGCTCATCATGCTAAAATGTATCTCTTCAAGCTTACTGATTTGGTAGCCAGAGTTGTTGAGGTTACTTTTGATTATACACTTTATTCTTTGTTTTTCTTGTCAAGTTTTAAGTACATGTTATCCAAGTTGAACAAACTTATTTGTCACAATCTCTTTGTTGTTTGACTTCATTCTATTTGTATAATTACTAGCCTTGTGTTTATGTCTTTTATCTGTATTTGTGTGTTGTGATAATTGTGTCAACACTTTTAATGAGTATTTGTCTACTTTAAAATTAGTGACAAAGATAGTGCAGCCAACATGAAACTGAGCATACTCAAAATCTAATAAAACAATATCTGGAAAATCGCTTTCCAGTGGCCCCAATTAGCAACAACATTGCCTCTGTTGCATGAAAGGGCAATGTGGGGGATTCCATCATCACATACCTGGCTGTGCTGAAGTTTTTAAGCATTTCTTATTGGCCATTTTTCTTCAATTTGTTCGTGGTAAAACTGCCTGGCATGGCTTAATTAGCAGGATATGTAATAATTCAAAAAGTAGCCTGAGGATTTTAATACATTCTGATACTCTATTCAAAAGCTAGTGTGGAAGAATGTTTAATTTCCATCAACATTCCAATACATTGAAATCTGAAGGTTCCACCAAAAAGTGTCATAAATAATGGAAAAACCGAAAGAAAGGAAGGTACATGCAGGGTAAGCAGTTCAGATAGGTCTAGAAATAACTTAAAATTTTTATGAAATTCTAGTACTGACTCATCAAAATTCAGTTTTATTTCATGGCACATGCATGTATTATGGTTGTTTGTATTGGATCACTGAATAGTGTTATTACACCAGTTGCATTTTGGGATGCTTAAATATTACAAGTTAATTATTAAATTTTAGATGAGTCGTATTTCTTACACATCTGCTTCACTTTCGTACCTATTTTGAGGACATGTTTCGCAAATCTTCGTTTGCAAAGTTTGCTTCGAGATGCAAACGAAGATTTGCGAAACATGTCCTCAAAATAGGTACGAAAGTGAAGCAGATGTGTAAGAAATACGACTCATCTAAAATTTAATAATTTTTCGCTTCACTGTGGTGTTCCAATACAGTTAAATCTCGATATATTACAAGTTAAGTTGATACATGAAGCACTTCTGTTACACAAATGCATTAAGCTGCTGAAAATATGAGGGCCTTCACAGTGCAAAAGAATGACAACACAGTACAGTTACAGTTGATACGACAAACCTGGGCATAAAGACCCTCAAAGTAGTCCCCTGCTACAGTCACTACATGCTGCCAACAATGTGGGAGGTGCTGAATACCATCTGCCTCAGCATTTGCCGCATCATGTGTGAATTGGGTCACCTGTTCATGCACAGCATTAGCAATGTCTTCTCATGTTGCAAACCACATGCCATGCAGTGGTTCCTTAATCTTTCAAATGAGATCAAACTCACAGGGCGAAATGTCAGGAGAGTACCATGGGTGCTCCAATTCTTCTCATCCCCAACGTTGCAGTAGCTGCCCTACACACTCTGCTTTATGTTGTTTTGCATTATCATGCAGGATTGTTGCACTGTCCACAAGATCTGGAAGTTTCTGCAAAATGACACGTTGTACCTGTTGCACTGGAAATTCCCTGTAGTACTGTGTGGTCACTGTTCTGCCATATAGAACAAAGTGACAAACAGTGACACCCCTGACGTCATATGCGACAATCACCATCAATTTGACTGGGCGGATCCTGAGGGAACTTCTGCCTCCTTGGTGATCCAGCATGTTGCAACTCTGCAGACTGACGTTTGAATTCTGGTTCTTATGCCCTGACCCAAAATTCATTGATGGCGATTATTCTTGACAAGAATTGCTTGCTGTCCTGTTGACAGCGTGCGAGTTGGTCGGAGCATATTATGTAGTGCACGCACCTGTGAACTTTTGTCAGTGCATGTGTTGCCCATCGCAATGCGATTTTGCATAGTTGCAGCTCATTAGGCAATATCCTGTGGACGGTGCATTTCTCGATGCCACTTGCCAACTCGTAACTTCACTAGCATCCATCATCTGTGTTCATCCTGGAGCTGCTCAATGATGGCATGTACCACGTCGGTCCACAACTGACAGGTCATCCCGAATGTTGCTCATCACTGGTTGACACACGTCCTTGCTGAAACTTTCCTACCCACTGTGCTACTGTATAGTATGGTAGGGCATTATTCCCAAGGGCTTCCGCTAATTCACTATGACATTCCATCACATTTTTCCCTCGGAAAAAGACTATTGTGATGTAAGCATGCTGCTCAACACAGGTTACTTCCATCTCGCACGATACTTACCAACTGACTGATTTCACGAACCTTGCTGTCCTATATCAGCTATCACAGAGCCATCTGTTCTGCATACACACTATGCATGCAGAACTTCCATACGATACATATGCATTTGTGATCTGTTCACATATAAGAACAAAAATAGTTGCCATGAGTTTTGCCCCAACCCTCGTGTGATTATATACTTTTTTGTTTTTTAATTATTACAAGGCATGCTATTGTGGCATAAAGAGGCTTCTGGTTTCTTTTACTATTCATACCGCCAACTGCTTCATAATCAACTTTGCCTTTACCCATTTCACCATCATTTTATATCATCCTCTTCTTGACTCTCAAACAAGATAGCAGGCATCACCCTTCCTGGATATTTTCTCTGATCTAGATACCTTGCTCCTTGCATCTGGCATCTGATATATGATCCCAGGTGTTCACTTGTAAATCCTGGGAACATAATATGTCCAAATGAGGAGGATTTCACCATCATTTTATATCATCCTCTTCTTGACTCTCAAACAAGATAGCAGGCATCACCCTTCCTGGATATTTTCTCTGATCTAGATACCTTGCTCCTTGCATCTGGCATCTGATATATGATCCCAGGTGTTCACTTGTAAATCCTGGGAACATAATACGTCCAAATGAGGAGGATAAACTAGCCTGCAATTAAGTTCTTGCCTCCAAAGTTTCAATGTTTTTGAAGTACTTTTAGTATGCTGAAATCAAATTCAAAGCCAGAAAGTTCCTGTCACAAACCATTTTTTCATTTTATTTATTTATTTTTCCTTAAAGCATACTTTTCTTATGGTTATAGGAACTTATAGCATGCTTTAACATGTGTAGTTTTATTATGTCAGGATTTGAAACCAAAATGTGAATAAAATACTTTAAAAGTTGTTCATAGTAAAAACTGAAGGTACCAGATGTTTTTTATCTGATATGGGGTGTGAGTGCGTAAGGAATTAATGTGTTACCTTGCCATTAGCATATGTTTATTTGTGGGAGATAGATAAATATTGGCCACTCTTTGGTGATAGATTCACTATTATCTTTGTGAGCACATACACTTCCAGTCTAGTTCCTCTTACTAGAAATGAAATCAGTTTAAAGCTTTATTGTGGAGTAGAATATTGTGA
The DNA here is from genome assembly GCA_030765055.1 of Mantis religiosa. Taxonomy (NCBI): domain Eukaryota; kingdom Metazoa; phylum Arthropoda; class Insecta; order Mantodea; family Mantidae; genus Mantis; species Mantis religiosa. Next base: position 180,686,996 of record CM060950.1, read on the forward strand.
TCTACTAGGCCAGTACAAAAATATTTACCATGTTGCATTCACTCATGTGTAAATGCTCCAGACCACTTTTGTTATATATGTGGGAAATAACACATTGCCTAAGCAGAGGCAATTTTTTGTAAAAAAAAAAAAAAAAAAAAAAAAATCATATCTTGCCTATTGTGTAATCAAACTTAGAGACCAAAGTAAAGCTTGGGCACTGCACAAAGTATATAGGGCATGTATTGAAGAACTTCATCATTGGATCAACAGCAGAAGACTGTTACTATCTTTTGGAATATCTATGGTTTTGAGAGAGCAGATGAACCATAGTAATGACTGTTACTTCTGTTTGATGTGAAGGGGTACAATTCTAAAAATAAAAAGGAAATTGTGTATCCAGTTGTACGGTCAGCCATTTTACCTGTGCTCTATGTGCCTGATATAACAGTCCCTGTGCAACCAGAAAATCTGAACAGTTTTCATCCGAGTCTGTTGTTGAAGTGGGGGAAATTATGATGGGTGACAGTGACTATATAACAGAATTGTCTGCTACAGAATGTGGGCATTTTAATCAGAGTGAATTAAATGACTTAGTGAGGGATCTTGCCCTTTCTAAAGAATTAACTGATTTGTTAAGCTCTAGACTCCAAGAAAATAATGTACTTTGTCCAGAAACTTCATTCTATTGGTACAGACAATGTGATAGAGGTTTTAAACCCTTTTTCTCTGAAGATGCCCATCTAGAATACTTCTATGTGAAAGAACTTCCAAACTATGACCAAGTGAATGGAGATTATTCATTGATGCTTGAAAACAAAGTTTAAAGGGTTTCCTCCTAAATAATGGAAACATTTTTGGTTCAGTGCTTGTTGCCTCTTCAGTGATTTTCAAAGATCATATGCACATTTGTAACTGATGTTATTGTGAGTGAATTTTGTGAACATAACTGGCAAGTTTGTGGTGATTTTAAAGTTATCACTATGCTGATGGGTCAACAATCTGGGTTTACAAATTTCCATATTTTCTTTTCCTGTGGGATAGCAGGGCATGAGTTAATGACTGGACCAAGAAAGATGGCTACTTTGAGAAACTTTAGAAGTCGGCTCTAACAATGTTGTGCGTCAAAGCTTTGTGAGTCCTTCTAAAGTTGTGCTGCCACCTTTCCATATTCAGCTTGGCTTAATGAAACACTTTGTGAAGGCTTTAAATAAGGAAAGAGACTGCTTCAAGTATATACATGAGAAATTCCCATTTCCCTCTGAAGAAAAATTAAAACAAGGTATATTTAATGGTCCTGACATAAGAAAATTGATGTTTTGATGCAACATTCAAAAACACTATGGCTAAAAAAGAGAAAGCAGCATGCATATCCTTCTATGAACAATGTTTCAAATGTCTTGTTAACAACAAGGATCCCAATTACCAAAACATTACCTCCAAGTGATTATCTTCAAGTTTATTTTAATATTCTGAGTTTGGTAGTACATTAAAAAATATTACGACATCTAGTGACCATAATGTTGAAGGAAATTGCCTGATGAGGTAAATAATTGTTTTAAAAACTGGTTTTGATTGAATTCTGTGAAATTTTCATCAATTTTCTGAAAAGAAGTTTGTTACAAATAATTATATTTTATGTAGTATTTGTTGCTTCACTGTTGCTATTTTATACTTTTTATGTTTTTATTTCCTGTTTCCTCATGTAGATTATTTCCCCGAAAATCTGGGACTTTTGAGTGAAGAGCAAGGCAAACAATTTCACAAAGATATACAGGAGTTCAAAAGGAGGTACCAGGGACTCTGGAGCATAAATATGCTTGCTGATATAAAAAAAAACTACAGCACTTGGTAACTAACTCCACTTATCTGTATAAAATTATCTAAATTCTCTGGGACCTGTTTCATGATGTTTTCATCACAACCTCAGCCAGCAGACTGATTAGTTGATCCATTACTTACAGTAGATGGATAATTTGCTATCGTGCTGCCATCTGCTGGGGATAACACAACTTATTGACAGCATCTATTGACGGTAGTGAGCTATCCATCTACCGGAAATAACGGAAAAGCTCATCAGTTTACCAGCTGTAGCTGTGATGAAAACATTACAAAACCAGCTCCAGGGAATTTCAGCAATTTTAAACAGATAAGTGAAGTTAATTACCAAGTGTTGTAGTTTATTTATAATATTTGAATTGCTTCATGGTCAATAGCTTCAGTTTTTTATAAAATGCTTGCTGACTATTGTTGGATGTTCAAGCATGAAATACCTGAGGACAAACATTAAAGGGAAAGAAACAGGAGGATTTTCTCAACTAAGAAGCAACGAGTATAAAATGTGTATGATACATTCCAATAGTGAAGTAAATAAGGCAAAACTATGCAAAGTGAATAGAAAAAACAACAAAATAAGTACAAGTGACACATATGAACAACCATACATATAATTTCAGTATGTTCTGTGTACTGTTTTCATTTAAAATAAAGTATAATGAGAAATTTTATAAGTAAACTACAACACTTGGTAAACAACTTCACTTACCAGTTTTAAAATTGTTCAATCCTCTGGGATGGGTTTCGTGATGTCTTCATCATAACCTCAGCTGGTACCTTTTGGTCACTTGTGGTAGATGACGAATAGTTTTCTATTGTGCTACCATCTACCTGAAATGGCCAAAAGGTTATCAGTGTGCCAGCTGAGACTGTGATGAAAATATCATGAAACCGGTCTCGGAGAATTCGACAATTTTAAGACTTAAAAATGAAGTTGGTTACTAAGTGTTCCAGTTTATTTATAATATTTGGATTGTTTCACTGTCAGTAGCTTCAGTATTTTTACAAAATACACTAAACTCTCACTAATCCAGCCCTCAGTGGTCCAGCCTCTCAATAATCTGGCCCACATCTGGCCTTTTGTACCTTGTGTAATGTTAAAAGTAGAAATGATGTGCAGTAATGTGTTAATGATTTTATTGTTATTATATAGTATTGTTGCTTGTGTTATTGAATTTGTGGCTTCCTTTTGAGTTCAGTACATACTATGGTTTCTAAAGGAAACACATTGCACTAGACAAACACAAACTCGAAATTTTGGATAAGCTGTTAAGCGGTTGTATGATAAAGCATGCAGCCATTGCATATGATCATTGCAGCAACTACAAATTTGGAACATATTTCATAGTGAGTGATACTGTATGTGCACACCAAATGTGTAGGTTTTTTTATAAAAATTAATATATCTGTGGATTAATGAAGTACAAGTATAGCCAAACATTATCAGATCAATAATCTGGCACTTCTGCTAATTCGGCATCCATATCTGCAAAGAATGGCTGGATTAGCATGAGTTTAGTGTTTAATGAGAAAGTTTGTGGTCAAATTTGCTTAATTCCACCATACATGTATAGTGATCTTGCAAGAAAACCTTACGTTATAGAAGTAAATAGATTAAAAATTTGGATTCAGCACATCAGCATTATACAGAATCAAATTATTTACTTTAGGCAAACAAACAGTTTAAATTTGCTAGTGTAATTAAAGAAAGGAGAAGAGGAACAGGACTTTCTCCTTACATTATCTCAAATAGGTCTATTTTGATGCTGCCTTTTATACTAACTGAAGAATGTTTCACTTTTGGAAAATTTCTTCTTGTTCTTGTGCTTCTCTTTCTGCTTTGTGTTCATCTGTCCATTGTTTCAAGTTCATTCTCTTCATACACATTTTGTGATTATGGATGGAATGGTTCCCTGGATTAGAGCTATATTAATTTAAACATAGTGTTGTTATACAGTTAAAGCTTGTGGGCAAAATTGTTTTTATATACCTAGTGTCTGAGGCATATTGTGAATCAGTTGTACCCATATCAACATAATATTTCATGTAGCTTTACGGCTTAACATTTACTAACTTTTTCCTCCTACTGACTATATCACAGTCTGCTTCTTTCTCTCTTATCCTCCTCATATGGACGAATTACAGCCCCCAGGACGTACAAGTGGGTGGTTTCTTTTGAGGAGCAGACAAACTCTGAATCAGAGAGAACAGCCAAGATGGGCCATCAACCTGACGCCTGGTAATAGAGTGAGTATGAAATTTGGGCAAAATGATGAAAGGAAGGGTGATGATGGAGAAGTTGGTGGAATGAATAGCAGGGGAACCCAGACAATAGATGCTGCTTTGTGCACCACAAGTCCTACATTGGTCCCATGGGATCACCTTGGTGAGAAGTGAATGATCTAACCACTTAGCCACAGTGCTACCACACTCTACTTATTTTAATATGTTGCAAGAAAAAATCTGTTACCAAAAAACTCTAAGTTGTGTGTGCCGTCTGTGATGCTTCAGTGTTTGGAACCTTATTTTGAAGTGTATCAGAGGAAGAAGAATTACTGAAAATAAAGGATGTATGCATAGGAGTATTCTGGTTTTACAAATATTGCATAGCCTTTACAGAACATGGAGCCACCTGTTTGTTTACCCCTGAATCACAAGAGTGCTATTGAGTGCTAAGATTACAAAGATGATTCTTCCATCTTATATTTGTGCTTAGTAAGGCATCCATTATGATTCATGAATGTTAATTCAAGAAGGCATAAACAAGGGTGAAAAATACCACAACAGGAAATTCTTGGTACTCTGATGAGATCATTAAACTCTACCTGCTGACTTCTCTTCAGCTAGCTTGCTCAAAGTACAGTCCAAGAAAAGGTGAAATACCTGACAAGTTTATATATATATATATATATATATATATAGTTATCTAAGTTTCCACAAAAAAAAAAAAATTAAAATTCCTTCACCAATATCAAGTATAACCACAGTCAGTGTTTACTGTTAGTAAGTTTATCATTATAGTTACAATTTTAGTAAACAGTGCTTTGTTTCATTCACATCTTAAAATATAACAGTGACTTGCCTTTTAACATACTTGTATAAAGTTTAATTGCCAGCTAGGATTTAAACCAATTTTGGATAATGTATTACAGTTAGTCATGCTTTAAATAGCTAAAGCAAATGGATTAATAATATTTGGTCCCAAAAATGTGTTCAGCCCAACTAGTTCGGTTTAGAACATGACTTTGATTCCTAAATAGAAATCTCTTGTTTTCCATAAACTGCATAGAGCAAAGGTCATTTGGCTGTTTTGATGTCTGATTGAAAAGCTCTTTTCATGAATTGCTTAAAGCAGAGGCCATTTGAGGATTTGGGATACACATGTCTTTTGTCCATTAACTTACTTCCTACTTTCTGGATAGCTCTGCCAGCTGAACCCCTACTGGCTGTGATGTGGTTTACCATGAAACATTTTTAATTCTGGCCTATGTACAGGGTGAGTTAGAAATACTTTTACAAATTTTGGGTATGGGTTCCTTACACAAAAAAGAAAAAAGTTCATACGGACGTATGTCACATAATACTTTGTTCTCTCGTTAAGAACTGTTCAACCGTGGTATACTTAAAACACACAAAACTCATAATAAATGCTGAAAATGTCCTCTTGTTTCCATTCATGCCTGCATTCTCGTATCATGGACTGTCACACTCTTTCAAAAATTCTGGGATGGTGTCAAATTGTTTTGCAGGCTTCCATGATGCATCAATGTGTTTCTTCATCCAGAATGGCTGTTCTATAAACCAATAGTTTAAGGTGCCCCCAGAGATAAAAATTCAAAGGATTGAGGTTGGGAGAACGTGCAGTTCTTGGAACTGGTCCTCCTGTGCTTATCCTTCGGTCATAGTAGACACCAGTCAGTGCATCTTGAACAATGCAACTAAAATGGGCTGGAGTCCCATCATGGACAAATCAATCTTTTTGTCTTGTTTACAGGAGCACATCTTTGTGAAGTAAGTCTGGAAGAGTATTCTGAACCAAGTCCCTATAGACAGCACTTGTAAGATGTGCCAGTAGAACATATGGACCTACCAGACAGTCACCTCCAATTCCAGTCCACACATTAATCCTAAACTGTTGCTGACGTCTATCTGAAGTACAGCATGAGGATTACAATCTGTCCATACATCATGGAAATTACTAATTTCATCTCTCTCAAACATGCCTCATCTGTAAACAACATCCATGAGACAAACCATCAGCAAAAGTTCTCCCGTGGTGGATAATCACGTTGAATATGGTACGGATACAGGAGCTGCTCATGAAGTACCGTCCATTCTGCACTGTGACATGTACCAGATGTACAGCCAATCTTTTACAGATACTTGGATCATCTTCAATATACTGTAGTATTTGTTCTTTGCATTCCCGTGTATGCACAACTCTTGGTGTTCTTTGATCAATATTCTGTTGTGCAACAGTTTCTGTTTCAGCAAGGCAATGATAAATAGTAACTGGAGGACTTGGTTGTCTTTGATCTGGAAATTCCATCTGATAGAGCTATGCAGTCTCATGTCCATTACTATTCACATGACTTTACATAAAAATCATGTCTGCCTGTTCATGAAATGAATATTCAGCCATGTTGAATGAAACGTGTACGTAATGGCAACCTTTAAAGCAGACGACAAACGTAAACAAGGTTCCATGGCAACACTTTGGCATCTGTCGTGTGTAGTACAATGGATCAAAGCCTTCTGTGAGTGCATAGATAAATGAAGTGTGAGGTTGAACCCTGAAGGCCGTTGAATGCACACTTTCATTAAAACATGAATAATGAGAAAACAAAGCATTATGGGACATGTTCTTATTAACTTTTTTCCTTCTTGTTGTGTAAGGAACCCACACCCAAAGTTTGTAAAAGTATTTCTGATACACTCTTTATAAGTAACTCCTTTATGACTTAATTTACAGATCTACCATTATCAGAATGCAAAATGCAGAAGGATCCAAATGTCCAAATCACTTAATTGAAAGATAACTCTTCAGGGCTCTTATTTTGAAGCATTTGTAGTAACACCACTTAAAAATTCCTCTGATATACCAAAATGAATGTAAACTATTGGTTGACTTGGGGCTGCATGTCATTTTGGTCTGACATCTGATGTTCATTTCATTGTGCAGATTGGACTTAGAAACCCATTTTGTTTTCATGTTGGTTGAAAGATGTCTTATTTTAAGAGTTATGTTTCAACTTCTTAACCAAGTAGCTGTTGCACATCTAGATTTTGCCAATGTTAAAGTACTTTTTCAGTTTCTCCATCAAATAATAAAGATTGTGTCAGTACATAATAGTATTACATTCTGTATACAGCTGCCCATTGAGAAAGCATCTAAAGCATATAATCTTAAAAACCTGAATGTGGTAAGAAATTACAAACTGAAGAAAATCATTTTTCATTTACATACTTCATCCCACATTCATATTTAGGTCCATGTGTCGAGAAAGAGAGAGGGGGTGGAGGAGGGATGTATCTTGTCATAGTCTGAGAAATTGTATTATCTTTTATTACAGGATTATGTTCCATGGATGAATGGTACAAGTGATGAAGATTTGTCAGTGCCAGAATCACCAAGGTAAAGTTAATCATAGCTTGCTTAGCATTATGCATTATTTTGAGATAATATTAGGTTTTAAAGATTTGTTGACGAAATGGTCAGCCTTTAATTGTATTGGGTGTTATGCGTGACTCATTAAATTTTCAGTCATGTGCTATTCTAGCAATGCTGTTCATTAAATTGCTAGATATACTTTTCTCTTTTGTAGAAGTCAAAGGTAGATAGATACTGTTATGAATTTTAAGTAGTACTTTTTATATATCACAAGATTAACACAATTTTACACCAAGCTGGCAAGAATTCATATAAGAGCAATGCTGAAACCGTATACCTACATAACCTGGACAATTTCTACATTTCATTACTGGTGTTTTTACATAGTTTTTAAGCAATAAGGGAATATTAATATACTCACTATCTCAGGTGGTGGGGGCGTTGCCCAAACATGACTGATACTGATGATGAATTCAGAACAGAGAAGGCCAGTGCTAATCAAATAACTGCCCCCTCCCCCAATTTTATTCAGAATTGGAGAACATCTTGTTCAAAAATTGTTTTTCTCTCTAAGGTCCAACACTGCATTTATCTTTAGGTTGAGCTGTCTGGTCTCCCATTATTTTATATGAGAAAGCAGCATTTATGTAAGGTGTCTACTATTGTATTTTTAAGATTAGGTGGAGTGATATTTTTATGAACCTCATTAGGTGAATGTTCATTTTTATCATAATGTGTGTAACTTCATAATATGAAGAAAGGCAAGTTACTTTGAATGCTATTATAGCTTAGCTTTAAAGTTGACCAGAATTAATCATTTTTTGCTGATTACTTGATCCTATTGCTAAGTCATACAAAAAGCTATTATTAACATTCCAGTCCATATCAAATTAAGGCTGCATTTTTTCCAATTTTTAAACATAGATGCACAATTGGTCTGTGGAATATGATTTGTTTCATTGACCAGTAGTTTTGTTGCTTTATAATGATCATTGCATTGTGAGCATACTGTTACATAAAAATAGGCTACTTCTCAAAACTCAAAACTTAATATTTATCTTAATTATTCACTTTGTTCATTATTCAGAATGCTGAAACTTAGAGGAAAAATTATTAGGCTAATATATGTATGAATTTGAAGACGACCGCACTAGGAGCTTGTTTATTTAGCAGAATAAGGAAATTATACGCAACAAAACTACCTATTAACATAATTGCTAAACACCTGGGACTTAGGTTGTATTATTCTAATAATGCTGTCCCATCTTACCTCCGTATCTTAAGTACTGAATTATAATTTTCATTTGAATTTTTAAATTTTTAAATAAAAATGTTGAATTAGTAATATTCTTAACCGCAGGTATAAAAATAAAAGAATGTTTTATTAAACTGTGTCATAATCATTGTTGTGCATTTAAAACCGTACATATTGTGTTTTATAACCCTTTCAGCAATATGGATGTCATATGACATCCAAGTTACTATGCCACAGAACCGATATGGACTTGTATAGACGTCCTGTGCATACATGCTCTTAATGCTTATTTAACATCAGTTATTTTAATCTTTCTATTTTACAATAAATTTAAAGTCTATAAGAGATGTTAACTTACCTCAAAGGTTTCTTTTCAAATGGTAAACCTCAAAACCTGAATAAACACATAAGGGGACATCTTCAAATTCATAGCAAATAATACTGGTTTCCTAGCAGACTTCATTTTCACAACACACTAGACATTTTCGAAATGGTTGCAACCTTTTTGGTTGTGGGTGGTATCCTTTTAGAAAAGTGTTTTCTCTCAAGTATTAGGGGTACTGTAGTGGTGGATTTCTTACCCTCAGTATTGTGACTTTGTGGGTTCGTAGAATTAAAAACCAACTTGCAGAAATTCAGATCGTTCTTTATTCCCATAGAAATACGCTTCATGCACCTCTTATAACTCACACACGTTTGCAATCTTCCAGTCTGCACACTATTTGCTAGCTCTGAACCCTTCTCTTACGGCTTCCTGCCAAAACAACTGACTAACCCTCCTCCAGCCCAACGCATCGCTTATATAGGCACCAACTGGCGAATCCAGAAGCTTCCGGGCTAGATGAAACATCATGGTTTTTCCAGAAGTCAGGGGGAGGGGAAAGGGATGGTCCAGTGTCTTGTGGTAGTTTTCCCCCACCCCCTCAGCGAGCGGCAACCAGTCACAAGGGTAGGCATATCCTGAACGCCTTCTGTCTCCCACCCTACCTGCCAGTTGGTATCGTGCCTTCCGATAATGGGGTGGCACTGCACCCTCCTCAAATCTGGTCGTCCCGAACAGCACCATCGTAGTGGGTCAGGCGATCCAGGTGTACCACCAACATCTTTCCTGGGGGTACCTTCTGGATGCGGTAGACCACGTCGTTAATTCTCTTTACCACCCGGTATGGTCCTTGTCATGGCTGCTGAAGCTTCGGTCAGCGTCCCTTGGTCCGGGTAGCGCGGTACAACAAGACTAGGTCACCTTGCTGGAACCCTTGGCTGTTGGCTTGCCTGTCGTATCGGGTCTTCATGCGGTCGCTCGCCTTCTGGATGTTCTGGCGAGCCATTCGTGCATGTTGTGGAGGTGATCCACCAGGTTCTCCACATACTCGGTCGCTGGCTGTTTCGCTTCCGGAGGGCTTCCAAAAGCCAGGTCACAAGGGAGGCGTAACTCTTTGCCGAAATTTAAGCTGGCTGGCTGGTGCCATCCCCGTGGTGTCATGTGTTGACGAGCGGTAGGCCAGCAGGAACAGTGGCACCTTCACGTCCCAGTCTCGCTGATGGCTGGCCACGACCTTCCTCAGATGCTCTTCTAAGGTCTTGATGTACCTTTCGACCATGCCATCTGACTGGGGCTGTAGGGGTGTTGTGCGGGTCTTGTTAACCCCAAGTCTTTCTAGAGCCTCCTTCATCAGGTTGGGCTCAAAATTGGTGCCCTGGTCACTGTGGAACTCTAACGGCACCCCAGATCTTCAGAACACTTGCTCTACAAGGCAGTCTGTGATTGTCTTCGCCTCCTGGTTCGGGATGGCATACACCTCCGGCCACTTGGTGAAGTAGTCCACGACCACCATCAGGTACTTGTTGCCTCGGTCGGAAACTGGGAATGGTCCAGCTATGTCGACTGCGATCCTTTTGAATGGCGCTCCGACGTTGTACTGCTGCATGCGACTCCGGCTCCTAGTCTGGGGGCCGTGACTCGCCGCGCACGCGTGACATTTGGTTGGTTGGTCTTGTCCCTGCCTCCACTTCTCTCAAGAGTGGCCCCAAGTTGGCGTCCGCCAGCTGCTCTCTCCTCAGGCCTGCGCTATCCCATCAGTCCGCAGGCACTGCCGTGACCACACTGACAGCTGCGACACGCTTATTCTCTACCAATCTTGTGCATTGGCCGCACTGTTCTGGGCAGGGTCTTCGGCACAGGGCCTCTGCATTGGCGTCGCTGTTTCCTCTTTGATGTTCGGAGGTGAAGTCGCATTCTTGCAGCCTCTGGACCTAACGGGCTGTCTGGCTCTCCAGGTTTCTAAAGCTAAGTATCCAAATTAGGGCGGAGTGGACAGTCCTCAGGTGGAATGGCTGACCGTACAAGTACTTGTAGAAGTGCTCCAAGGTCTTCACTACTGCCAACATCTCTCACTGGGTGACTCAAGAGTTCCTCTCTGCATTAGGCAGCGTCTTGCTGTAGTAGGCTATCACCCGCTCGTGACCGTCCTGGACTTGGGATATGACGCCTCCAACGCATTGGTCGCTGACATCGGTGTCCACAGTGAAGGCGCCGCCTGGTTGTGGGAATCCCAAAATAGGAGCTCTGCAAAGTGTCTTCTTCAGCTGCTTGAAAGCACTTTCGGTGTCCTCCGTCCACACAAGGCCGGTGTTCTTCTGTCAGGCGAGTGAGGTTTTTGGCGATGTTTTAGAAGCCCTTTATGAAACGACGTAATAACTGCACAGTCCCAAGAAACTGCGCAATTCTCACATCCTTCGGGAGAGACCAATCTCTCACAGCCTGTGTGTTCTCCGGGTTTGTGGCCACTACTGCTGGTGAGACTATGTGGCCCAAGTAGTTGACTTCCTTGCGGAAGAGCTGGCACTTTGCGTTCAGCTTCAGGTTGGTCGCCTGCAGTCTCTGTAGCACCTTGCTCAGTTTGCCGAGATGGTCTTCGAACGTCTTGCCAACGGCGATGTCCAGGTATAGCAGACAGTCGTCGTAAGTCAGTCCTCTGATTACTGAGTCCATGAGCTGTTGGAAGGTAGCTAGTGCTGTCAGAGACCAAAGGGTATAACTGTGAACTGCCAGAGCCCTTGGCTTGTCGAGAATGCGGTCTTCTTGTCTCTCGGGTCTAGAGCCACCTGCCAGTAACCCGAATTCAGGTCCAGGGTCGAGAACCACTGCGCACCAGCCAGCGTGTCCAGGGTGTCGTCAGTCCCGGGTAAGGGAAGCAGTCCTTCCTGGTGACAGCGCTCAGCTTCCTGTATCCACGCAGAAGCGTAGCTCGCCGTTCTTCACCAGGACTACAGGGGAACACCAAATGTTGTCAGACACTTCTGTCACTCCCCTGGATCTCATGTCCTCCATGTTCCATACCGCCGGTTGTTTGCCAGTGGAACGTGTCTGGGTGGTTGCCGAATAGTCTGGGCGTCTCCGGTGTCGATGTGGTGAAGCACTGTGTCCGTGCGGCCGTGGTCGCTGTTGCCTTGGCTGAAGACTCGGTGGTAGTGTCTCAGCAGTTGTTGAACCTTCTCTAGCTCTTCTGCCGTCAGGTGGTCGGCTGCCCTCTCCAGTAAGCCTTCCAGCCGGGGCCCCAGGTGTTGCGTCGGCACCGGCTCCTGAGTCTTGTCGATTGGTGATACGCTGACAACGGGCTCGTACGTCCCAACTCCGTCCCGGCCTGGATGTCATGATCGGTGTTTGATGGGTTGAGTAGCTTACCGGCACTTTCTCGGCACGGCAACAATGTCCTCGCTACACAAATTCCGTGCACAGACGTCTTCTGATCCAGCATTAGGTTCTTTGTCCGCTGGCCTTCCAGTCGCGCCTTCACCACACAACCACGTCTTCTCTCAGGATGACCTTGAAAATTCCAAAGCGTTCTTCGGGATGCCGGAGAATCACCTCTTCTCCATTTAGCCGTAGAACTTTCCTGCCGACGTCCACCGTCGCCTCATGGCTTCTGAAGGCATCCAGTCCCAATATCTACTCTTCAGCTACCTTCGCGACGAACACCCACAGACACAAGACACTCCGCCCCAAGGTCAACTGCAGTAGGGTCTCCCTCTCCACGGGCAAGGTGTCACCCGATGCCGTCACTAGCTGGTATGGTCGGCTCGGTTTTCTCGGGGGCAAACCTCTGGCCACGTCAGGTCTGGTGACGGTCACGACTGCCCCGATGTCCAAGCACGCGGCACGGCCTCCTTTTCACCCAACCATCTGCGATGAGGCTGTCATCTGTACGTCGGCTGACGGTGCGCAGTGTAACTCGAGATGGTGCGACGGCGCCGACGTGCCTCTCGCCACGCCGGTCCTTACTCGTTTTTCCGGCTGCCCTTCTTGATGTCGGCAGTGTCTCTCCAGGTGTCACGGCTGGCCACACCCCCAACTTACACCATTTGGTCTTCGTCGGTGTTCATGGACTGGTCTTCGGTCCATCGTAGCGGATACTCCTAGTCTTCGAGGTTGAGGTAGCCGCCACTTTGGTAGCATTAGGCGCTGACGTATCTCGGTGTCTCGTACCCGATCGACGGAGTAAACGGCTTCTCGGGATACAAATCCGGGTGGGAGGTGGACCAAGGCTATGCTGGCCAGCTGTTCGACTGCCAGGGCGAACTCCTGCAATGTCTCCCCTGGCTGCTGCGTCCTAGATTTCAGTTGGCTGCGGCCAAGTCGTGGTTTCCAAACCGGTTATCCAGGGTCTCCCAGATGTCCTTGGGCGCCGCCGTTGTCTGAATTGCGTTCAGCACCTCTGCGGCCGGGTCCTGGATGCTGGCTATTAGCTGTGCTGCCCCTTACGAGCACTTGTACTTGGCCACTGTATCGAATTGGGGGCGGAAGACTTCAAAAGTTGACGTGCCGTCGTACTTCGGTGGTTTGACCCGCGCAGATGTGTTGCGTCCCGGTGCGTGGCCTGCAGATCTTGGTCTTCTGCCGACGATGTCCACCATGGCGTTCAGGGACTTGGTGTTGCTGTCGGTCTTTCCCTCTAAGTTGTTAACGCGGTTCGTCAGGTCTTCGACGCGCTCGTCCAATTGACCCTTCCGCTTGCTCAGCCCCGTGACGTCATCACTCACGCCGGCCAACTGCTCTTCAAATTTGGTGGCAAGGGCCTCGTTGGCAGCCTTCATTTCTGTGGCCAGGCTGTCGTTCGCTTCTTTCATTTCCGTGGTTAATTCTGCCTTCATTTCGGTCATTGTCGCAGAGAGGTGGTTGTTTGCTGTTCTCGTATCGTCCATCTTGGCGGTGAAGGTCTCATTTGCCGTTTCCGTCTTTGCAGCAAGGGTGTCATTTGCTGTCTTCATTTCTTCCATTGCCGCTTTCATTTCTTTCAGCTCTTCTAAGATCTTCACCAATGCGGCTGCTATCGTCGTGATCCCACTCCTGACACCAAAACTTGACTGCTTGAGTTACGTAAATTCGGAAACCCGGTGTGCAGAAATTTTTAACTTTTGCTACAGTAAAAAGACGTGAAATTGACAATCAGCTGTCTTTGAGGCTGACTCTGTGTTTTGCTGTATGAAAACAAATGAAAGAAATCACTGTGGTACACTTCAGTCGTCGACTGTCGCAATAACCAACAAACAACTGCCTCCTCCAACACCCTGTTGGCATTTATACCTCCCCAGCTATTGTTTCTAGAAAGCTGCAGATCTTCCAAGAACTTTAGCGGCAACAACGGATAGAACACTTTGGAGCTTCTCTCTGTCTCTTTCTCTCCTGCCCACGCTCCCGGCTCCGGCTTGTGGCAGCGTGCTAACAGTGCTAACAGTGCCACACGGTGACATTAGCCACACAACATCATGCTTCGAGAATGGGAAGACAGCTGAGGCACATCTTATATTAGTTGACTAATATTTGTAAATATGTTATCTAAGTATGCTGATCTCCTGGTGGGTTTGTTGTTTGTGCATTTATTAAACTGCCTTAGTATATTTTTAAATCCTTTTGCACTGGATTTATCTGTTGTTATATCAAAATTTGAATTTAAATCACCACCAATTTCATTGTTATATTGCCGCCATCTAGAACTTACAAGTGAATCTAGCAATTCCTTGAGTTTTTCAAGAAAAGTTGCGGGGCTACCTTTGGGTGATCTGTAGAGTGCTATTATTATTGATATACTTTCTTGAACAAATACACCTGTCGCTTCAAAGTCCAGTTCCTTAAAAAGTGGTTTTAGCTCCAATATACTGCAACAAGATGCTTGGTTGTCCCTTGCATTTATAGCCAGAGCTCCATGTATGTGGTATTTTCTGTAGCTACCCACTCACTAATTTATAAGTATCTAGTTTGTTAAAGAGTGTTTCTTCTCTTTTACACCAGTAACAAAGAAAGTCAAAACTATTTTCAGTTCCAGTTTCATTGATTAGAAGGCACTTGTTGTGGATTCCTTGAATATTGATATAGCCTATTTTAATATTCCAATTGATAAATGCTTTATGGGTGCCTAACCTGACCATGTCTGTGTCATTCTGCTTTTCAACATTTTGTCCCATTAACCTGAAAAAGCTGGAGCTGCTGCCTCAGGTGCTGTAGATACTTCATTTGATACCTCTATGCTCACTGATTCTTCCATAGGGCTGAATCCTAGTGGAATTATCTGCTTTGGCCTCTGATTGTGTATTACACATATTATTTTGTTCACTAACAGCTCCTTACCTCAGTTGTTTACATGTAACCCATGTCTAGCGTGAGTGTTTCTAGCAAAGTGACTTGTGTTTAACATAGCCAGATTTTCAGAAGCACTTACAAATTTCTTTATACTTTGATTACATTTCTGCACTTCCTTGCCTACACACATATTTTTTGTCTAGATCATACCTATTAGGTGTATTTGCTACAGTTGTATTTGTATGGTTGAGATCTACCGAGCACTTTGACAAATTTTGCTTCACTTCAATAGTGTTGTTTTTTGCAACATCGTTTGGTTCACCTATGATAACACATAGTCCTTTCAGGTTAGGGTAGCACATTATTCATTGTGTCTTCTTAAAATTTATTCCATTGGGGTGCCCGGTTTCACCAATCCGTCTACCCTGAGATCTGGTCGTGTTCCGAACTATATACTGCTCAAATTTCTGCCATGACAAAGGAAACACTTCTAAAATTCTTTTTAAAAAGCATAAACAAATGTCACATAAAACAGCCAAAATATAGGTTTTTAAATGATTAAGTAGTTTTCTGTTGTTATTTTTTAATATCTATAGAGTAAACGAGGGAAGAAAAACATTTACACACCATGTGTTAACCCAAAATAGTGGAAACAAAGCCATTTGAGCCATTTACACTCACACAGGTAAAATGTCATTATAGTAGTGATAATACCACAATTACTGACCTCAGAATTTTACTCATTATAAAACATTTGACATTGAGAACTTGGAGCAATTTGAAGAAGATCAACAAAACATTAAATGTTCCCACTATACAGCTAGAAGGAACAAATGTAGTACATTCAAATAAATCAAAATTTTTAGGAATATTTATTGATGAAAATCTCAGTTGGAAACCTCATATTAATAAATTAATTAAAAAACTGGGACAAGTCTGCTTCCAAATTAACATTATGAAACACTCAGTGGGTAAAAATACTCTTAGGGTCATGTATTTCTCCAAATTTCACTCCTTAATTTCACATGGAATATCCTTGCGGGGAAATAGTAGCGAAGCTATTAAAATATTCATATTACAGAAAAGGGTCATTAGAATTATTCTCAATTTACCTTCTGTTGTCAGCTGCAAACCATTCTTTAAAGATCTAAACATTTTGCCATTAGCTTGTATATATTTATATGAAACAGTTGTATTAATGCAAGCATGCATCAAAGATTTTACCATAAATTCTGAAATTCACTGTCATAATACAAGAGATAAAGCAAAGCTACATATAACCCCACGTAACAAAAATTGTTTGAAAATAGTTTCTACTATAGAGGCATTAAATTTTACAACAAATTACCAATTTAAGTAAAAAATATAAATTCCTTTCTGCGCTTCAAAAAGCATCTCAAGCAATTTTTAATTGAAAAGTGTTATTACTCAACTGATGAGATTTTGCATTAATGAAGTATTCACTTGTATTTAACAATATATAAGTTTAATCTACATGTACAATATAATTTTTTAAAAGTAATTACTATTGTTTAACTCTTATAATATTATAATTAGGGAGCAGATTTATAGGCACTAAAAATGTGTGAAAATAGGCAGGCAAAATGTCACCAAAAAGGGGCAAAATAGGCACTTAAAATAGGCACTAAAAATTTGCTAAGTAAACACTTGAAAATGCACAATTTTAGTAAAATGGCTGTTAAAATGTACTATAACAAAATGACAATCATTGCAACATATGCTGCAACAAATTCACTAAACATATACTATTTTGCGGTTCCCTAGGCAAAATAGTTCTACATTTATTCCAAATTTCATAAATGGCTCCACAGCAAGTTTAAATAACAGATATTGTCGTATAATTAAAATACATATAAATCCACTTCACTAAGTAGGGACTATAATGTGCAGAAAGGTGAAGTAATCAACTATGTCAGAAAACAAAAACATGGGTTTGGTGGGGGCTTAAGGGTGAAAATTGAAATATCTGAAGCTTTTGTTATATTTGTTTCAAATTTATACCATTTATTTTTGTGATCGATCAAGAATGGAATAATACCAAGTTTCAGCTTTCTAGTTCCAATAGTTTCTGAGGCATTAGCAGTTTATGTCTAAATTACAGGCAATTTTCGAAATGTCCCACATATTGTAATTTTAAAAATTAATTCTTGGGGTAATATTTTCTGCACCCATTTTAACCTATTAATGAGCTGTACCTATGTGAAATATTTGTCTTCGCTATATCAACGAAAGGAAAAAATAAATCATACCTATTTAACACTTTGTAATTACCTAAGTGTTTTCAGTAAGAAGTAAGCATCTTTTTTATTTCATTTATTTAAGGTCGCTTTATAACACAACTAAGGTTATGCGACCACAGTAGAATTAATACATTATTGAGATAACAATGAAATAAAGTAAGCATTATAATCCTTTTCATTAAAAATAACAAAATCACAACAAATGTAAATGAGTACACTTAATATGCAGTTGCTCTTACTGGTATGTTTAGAATTTCATACAGATTAATAGAAAACTGCATCCTGTGAAACATTTTGAATTTAAGAAAATGTAGAAAATATGGAATCTGAGAAATATGAGGTTAAAATTGCATAATAGCAGCTACGATACAGGTGTAGGGTTATTTAAATAGTCATGTGATGTTTTCTGTAGCTGCGCTAGAAAGAAAAGCTTTATATTATTGAAGTATGTCTATATACATTTTAAGACAAAAAAAAAACTAAATTTGGGATTGTTGTAAGTTTTGGGCCAATTTGCACAGATGTCTCCTTAATAGAAATGATTGTTGGAAAGATAAGAAATTCAAAGGTTCATCGCAGCAATCTCAATATCACTTAAAATGATGTCACGATGTGTCAGCAAGATACAAAGCAAAGATCAAAAATTAATTAAAAGCTAATGCTGCAGAATCCTAGTTTTTGTAATAAAAACCCTAAATACCCCATTGTCGACTAAATACAAATAATAAAGCACAGCCTTTTAGTAAGCGTTTCCTGTTCATTCAAACAGAATTACAGCAATTATGGCATTGTGAAAGGAATTCTCATACCTACTGTTATAAGAGCATTTCTGTAAAATTTTACACAGTCAATTAAAATTTATTGGTCTGCAGTTTCAATTCCAATGTTGGAAACAACACCGGAAGTCTCCAAGCAGTTGATTTCATGATTCCTTGAGATACATGTAGAAAAACATAACATGACAAAATCACAATTTTTCCATATATATAATCTTAGTCTGTGTAGCCTAGCTAATTAAGCGCTGGCCTTACAAGTTGTAACCTGAACAGAGTCCCAGAATGGTGATTATAAGATTGGGTAAAACAACAGCTTCGTCAGTAGATTTACCTACATGTAAAACAAATCTTACGGGAGTACATTCCTGCTTATCAGCGGTACTGATTGTGATCTGATATGATTGTTAACAATTGACACCATCAATAATTTAATTAGTAATCCGTCCCCCAAGTATTACTATTAGCTCAAAAAATAAGCGTTTACACCAGCACAAAAATATTATGCTACTGCATTGAACCTGCCAAAAGATAATACTCGTAACAGAATTGTGAAATCCAGTACACTGAGTTCGCAAAGCTATACCTATAAGTTTCAAATAAGTAATATTCTAATCAAGATGAAATGCATTAGATGGGCTTATTAAATGACTCAGACATGTTTTAAGCTAAATCTCAATGTAGTCATATAATGTGATGAAGAAAGTTTTCATATTAGGCGAATTTGTGCCTTACTTTGGAAAACTGAAAACAGTCAGTTTCTCTTCTTTCTGCTCTCCTCAACATACTAATTTGTGTTCGGCATAATGTTGCTACAGGGGCTGATCTTTACAAGGTTTTTGAAATTAGCATAACATAGTATTAATACAAACATGAATGATTAAACTCACCTGTTTCACACAAGGCTGACAAAAAATTACTTTCCCATCTGTGCTGAACGATGGATCACCATTTATGCACTGTTTAAGAAGAGCATTTCTGTTGCTTCTCTCTTTTGACATATTTGCGGAGGAAACTGATCTATGTGTGCACTTGAAACACTGCTTAGAGAATGGGCTTTCTATTCCTCACATAAAGAGGGGTCAGTTGTCAATCCATTGAAATACCATTTAGCTGGTCTTTGTGCGAATTCTAAGATTTTTCCATGACTTCATTAGCGCATTGTGATATGTCTGTAAGGCATACCTACCTGGCTAAACCCCTTTTTATATATCCAATGTGCAGCAGTAAGAAATTTCTCTTCCCCAAAAACTTCATGTTGAAACCAACAAATGCAAAAGTTGTTGTCACAAATTACAGGTAGAAGAAATTGGCCAAAATGGCAGTTTTAGGCACTAGTAAGCAGAAAAGGCACAAATGTATGAAATAGGCATTTATAGGTACTAATAAAACTAAAAAATTAGGCTAATAATTGTACGAAACATGCTTATAACTTAAAAGCACATGTTTCTGAACACAGGAATAAAATAGGCAAATAGGGCAAAATCCGCCCCCTAATTATAATTTAATGTTTAAAATACTGGACAGATCCACAACATGTATATGTTAAATTGGATGAATAAAAATTGAATTGAATAATGGTTCCTAGTGTGTCAAACACCATGGGATGTAACTGAGCTTAAAAGGCAGCTGACAGGAGTCTTCGTCAGCAAACGTCAGTTAGCCTGTCTCCATGTGTGCAAGGGAAAGCAAAATGTATAATCTGTTCCTGCAACATGACTTCCTGGAAATGACTTGCTTGGATGCTAAGACCAGATTACATAATGTAACTTCAACATATTGTGACTTTGTGGGTTCTTGAAATGAAAAGTCCAATTGCACCAATCAAAAATGTTCTTTATTTCCACCGACTTACAGTTGAACACTTGCCAATTACACAGAATTACGTAATGCACACAATTACGATTCACCAGTTTGTCCGTTACAGTTCCACTTGCACTCGCAATTACGTAAACTCCTCCGACGCACGTACGCAGTCCGTCCCCTCACTGGGCACTCCTCACAGCTCGCCAAGAACTGACTGAACTCACTCATTGCAGCCCTTTTTATAGTAATGTCACTGTTTTCTAGAAGTTTCTCGTTTCAGTGAATCATTGCGAAGGTTCCAGACGGCAGGGGAAGGTGGGAAGAGGCGGCCAGCGACAAGTGACACTTCCCTAATCATCCCCTCAGTTAGTGACTGAGATTAATGGGTGGGTGTGGCCCGGCCTCTGGTCCCTTACTCAGCTGTCGTTGGTCGTGCTTTCCGATAATTGGGTGAAAATATTGTCATGGTAACAGGCATAAAAGTTTCGGCACAAATAAGAAAACAGTCGGCGGATAAAGTTTCATGGTAATAATGAGCCTTGCTAAACAGTTAATGATAGCGCGGATATTGTAAACAAGTGCTGGCGGGCAGCGATACTTGAGGTAAAGGACTCACCGGCATAGATTAAGTTACGTTTCTTGAAGGTGATAGAATATTCGGATTACGTCATTAGATGCCTTGTTTTCCAGAAACATCTAGTGATTGACAGAACAGTCTGGATAATCATGAATGTGATATATAAGGGATTGTGACACGCCAGCAATGAGTAGTTGTGTAGCAAGAGTGTTGTTGTAAAGAGAGCTAATGCAATCAGCTGTCACTGTTTGTTATTGTCATCAACCTTGAAAGACTGTGTATATGTGATGTAATGTTGTTATGTGAGAATTGAACAGTGTATTGCGACGGAAATAAAGGAGATTTTTAATTTCTGCAACTCTGCCTTTTAATTCTACGAACCCACAAAGTCACAATATTATGTCTTAAATATTATAGAAATGCATAATTGATAAAAAAAACTGCAAAATTATGATTATCACAAAGGCTGTAGTGTCTATAATCCTTAATCCGGTTGAAAGATGAGTATTTGAAGGCCATCCAAACTTATGGAAAAGCTCTCCGATGTTTTAAAATTATGTTCTACAGAACACATTTAATTGCTTTTGAAAATATTTCATTCTACACCACATACATTAAAGATACATGTAGTATTTTGGCAGGTCTTGCACATTTCTCTAAAGTTCAGTATAGCGGGTAGTTCAGTAGTTCGAATCTCGGTCAGGGTGAATTACCTGGATAAGGTTTCTTCGGGGTTTTCCCTTATCCTGATAGACGAATGTCAGGTAACTCTTAAGCTTCATGGATCCTGGACTCATTTGAGCATCATTTCAGCCATTCCATTCATCGTCCGATATGACTTAATGTTGGAGGACGTAAATTAAAAAAAAAGCAAAAAAAAAAAAAAACATCAGATTGCTGATGGTAGAAAGATGGAATGAAGCTCTTCTAGGTGTGATGATGAGATTTATTTGTGAAAACCCATGTTGGCACTCAATAATGGATATGGGAACACATTTCAGTGCATAAAAACAATGAGTCATACTTTTTAAAACTTGTAACTTCACTCATGTCATTTTAGAAAATTAAGAATATCTGTGAGACTGTTGCATTCTGGAAAACGTGCCTGATTTTTTAAACGGATGTGAGTAAAGTTACAAGTTTTAAAATGTATGACTCAATTTTAGTCTTTATACGTGAAATTAGCATCACTCTTAACAACGCTTTTATTTATAACTATTGAAACATTTCACTGCATTGAGAAGAGGACGGAGGGATGCTGGCATTTTCTTCTCCATCAAATAATCCCAAAATCCTCTAAGTATCCCTCTTTCTGGAAGTCCAAAACGATGACATAGGATGTTTATACTAGTTTCACCATATGTTATTCCAAGATTTTCAGATCAATTCGATGAGTCCAACACTTCCGCACATTCAGAGATAGCCATATCCTCCGACTGCAACAGACGATTCTGCATCCACTGTTTTAGACAGTCATAACATTTGCTGGGCTCATGATGTCTTCTTGTTGTTTCACTTTCCAGTGTAATTTCTCTGAAGTTTAGCTGTTCTACTGCTTTGAGAGCTTCACAGTTGTGAGGACCATTGCTCAGTTTCCTTTCTTCGAAGACCAACAGCTGATTTCTGATTTTCTGCTGGGCCAAGAAAGCTGTGATGTTTCGTGATTGGAGCTCAAAACTTAGTTCAGATAACTATTGAAGGGCATTGCACATTAAAGCTATATCGAGAATTATACCAGTTTTGATGATGCGCTTTAGTAAACCATCATTAATGCCTGTATCAGTTGACTCACTACTTTCATCATCTTTAGTAGCTAAGAAGTGTGCAACCAAAGCTTGAAAGTTTTTCCACACTGCTGATAAACTTCTGAAGCTCGATGCTACCCATCTGGTTCTCAAGATTCTGCCTATTTTCAAAATTTCAACTTCAAGGAGCTCTGCATGCTGTTTTAATTCCCAAGTTTTCTTCGGTGACTATATAGCTTATCTAAGAAAGATCTCAAATGATTCGCATGTGAAGTCTCTTTTAATTATATCACCAACTGACAATTCAAGTCTGTGGTTATCACAATGCCAAATCAAAACATGTGGGAAATTCTCTTTCAGTAATGCGGCAACTCCTGTTTTCCTTCCCATCCTCACTGTTGCAACTGAAATAAGATTTTCTATTAGGAACACATTAGAAAATCCCATGGATTCCAATCAATTAAAAAGTGTCACAAATACCTTAAATACGTTTAGTAGTTACATTGTTTAGCTCAAATATATCAGGGGAAATGTTGGTGGGCTCTCTCATGTCAGGGACTTTGGTTCGCAAATAAATTATTAAAGATGATGATTATTGGCTAACTGTTGTGCTCTCATCGATAATTAATGCCATTTTTTTTATCTTGTTTCAATAATAGTTTTAATCACTGTATTTTTCATTTCATGTGCATTGTGATTAATAATGTTAGCACATGCATTTCCAGAATGTAAACTGCCTGCCTTGGTAGCGTGGTGGTAGCATGTCTGCCTCACGTTCAAGAGGTCCCGAGTTCGAATCTCGGTCAGGGTGAGCTACCTGGATAAGGTTTTTTCCTGGGTTTTCCCTTATCCTGTAAGACGAATGTCGGGTAACTCTAAGCTCCATGGACCCCGGACTCATTTGAGTATCATTTCATCCATTCCATTCATCATCTGATATGACTTAACGTTGGAGGACGTAAATTACAAAAAGAAAAAAAAAAAAAGAATGTAAGCTGCAGCCCATGTCAACACCATTAAGTTCTTGCAGATCAACTTTGGTTTCAAAGTCATTGAATGACTGATATAATTTTGCTGTCACTTCCTGATCATTCCTAAATGCCTTAGTTCAAGCCTTTGCCAGAGTGTTCTCTTTAGCACAAAGTAGCATTTGATGAACAGAACTTCCTTTATGTTTAAATTTTTTTTTTTTTTTTTTTTTTTTTTTTTTTGCAAAGAAACCATCTGTTCTTTTCTTGAGACACCAGATGATGACACGGAGACCATAGCCCAAGGTTGTGCAATGTTCATACCTTTTTTATTACGTTCTACACCCAAATTTCTTACTTCTTTGCAAATTTTGCAACCAATTGTTTTTTTTATTTGAAACGGTTAACCACTCATTTCTCTCACAAAATGCACTTTTTTGATCCAAAGTCTAACATTTTGGAACATTATATGACTTATTATCATACACAGGTACATTCGCTTGGTTCACTGTATTTCACACGTGAGTTCAATGTTCAGGTTTTCACTTTCACTTTTATCCACCTACTAACAACGTCGCAGTTTCTCACTGTTTACTCACACAACTACTATTTGGCAGTTTTAACGTTTTAGATGCAGGAGAACAAGTAAAATAGTTGGTTATTTTGCTGTTCATGTTACCTTAACACATCAAAACTAACTTGCAGCTAAAAGACGGGATACACACTTCAGTCATGCATAAAGCCAGTGCAAGAATGCAGGAACAGGAAGTCACAGACTGTGCTAGCATTGTCCATATCACAATTACCAATACAAAAAAAAAAAAAAAAAATGAAATAAATCTGAAAATCTGATTTATGCCCGTAAAATAAATCATTGACAAACTTTTATTTAAGCATTGGTAAACCGAACATTGTAAAAGGGTACTTTGCACGCAGAAAAGTTTAGGGGTACATGTTCCTCAGCATTCCCCCAGAAAACCAGCACATGATGATGGTGATGGTGATGATGGAATTAATGCAGCCAAATGGCCACTTAATAATAATAATAATGATGATGATGATGATGATGATGATGATGATGATGATGATGATGATGATGATGATGATGATGATGATGATGATGATGATGATGATGATGATGATGATGATGATAATAATCGTCGTCATCATCATCATCAATTTTATTCACCATTCAGTAATTACAATAAATGCAATAGACTTCGTCACTTGTAATAGCTACCTTAAAATCTAGTAAAACCACTATATATAAACAAATATTTCAAAAACAGAGTCCTTTTCAACATCAAAATACACAAGACCTGAAGCTTTCCTGGCTACGAATATGCTCAATTTCTTCTCAGGCAGCAAGCCAGGTGAAAAGACGATTAGAAATCGACGTTTTGGGAGTGTGCATCTCTCCCAGCTTCAAGATATTTATTAAATGTTATAACCACAAATGAATCACTGGATATAACACAAATATAAACAAAGACAAAACGCTATCAAAATTTGCATTACTGAACAAAAGACTGTTTTCAGTAAATTAAATGTCTGGTCAGGAGATGGCGTGATTATATAAAATTAATTGGATCAAAGAAATGTAATTATTTAACTTGATTATCAAACTGTATTGAGCTGTGCTTCTTAAGTCGACAGATTTCCATTTTTAAGGCTGGTTTCCAAGAGGAACTGAATTGAAATCCAGCATCACGATTAAGCGTGCTCCTCTCGGAGGAAATGACCAAAGCCTCCTTAATTCTCCGCTCCTAGTAACTGTTGCATATTGCCAAGATAGTCATCTCCCAAAAATTGGCTCTATGGTCAGTATCCAAACAGTGCTCTGCCAGCCCAGGCTTCTCAGGTGGCATTAAACGAATGCTCCGTTCATTATTGTTTATTCTGGTAGCAATGGTCCTTCCAGTTTGTCCTATATACAATATAGCAGTATATAGGACAAACCGTAAGGACCATTGTTCATTTATTCTGGTAGCGATGGTCCTTCCAGTTTGTCCTATATATGGTATAGCAGTATATAGGACAAACTGTTACGATCATCCCCTCTTTTCTCCCCACTGTGTCCTGACCTAACTATTGACCTTGCTATAGATTTTTAGTCTGCTCTGTACTCAAGCAAATGCCCACCTCTAGGGTGTGGGGATAGCATGTCTGTCTTACATTCAAGAGGTCTAGAGTTCGAATCTCAGTCAGGGTGAGTTATGTGGATAAAAAATTTTTTCAGGGGTTTTGCGTTATCCTGAAAGATGATTGTAATGTAACTCTTAAGCTCTATGGATCGTGCACTTATTTTAGCATCATTTTACCCATCTCATTTATCGTCTGATATGATTTATGATGAAAGATATTAAAGGAATAAAAACAAAACATAAAAGAAGTTCATGCACATAGCTGTCCAAAGAATTTTGAACTGTTTTCAAATTACCCTTTACCGAAATCTAATTAAAATTAAACTTGTAAAACATCTAAAACTGTTACCATCCGTATGCAAATATAAAACAACTTCCAAGTTCAACATACCCCTTTTTTTTCAAAGCTCAATTTTGGAATTTAAATTGATATGATGATGGCAGTGGCAGCAGCAGCTACGATATAATTTATAGAATTCTTAATTTTCAATAGGAATATTAAAAATATTATTAAATATTATTTATTTATTATTATAACATTAAATATTATTAAATATTATTATTGTATTTGGTTAAATAATATAGTTAAGTAATTTTAATTAGTATTGATCCTTATAGCTTATTATTTGTGCTTAAGTGGAATGTTTCCCCCATCTATCTTTTATTACCAAAGAATGCTTCTTTTAGTATGAATGTGGTATTTCATTATCATTAACATGCAAGTTCCTTTCTGCTGATCTGTAGGTCTACGTCTTTTTGAACTGGTTGCAGATATTAGCTGGGAAAACTGGTAATCCTGCTTTGCTTTACTTTTAATTTCAGATATTTTCTATTTGGCCTTTAAAAAGAAAATGTACAGGTATGCTCCAAGAATAGATATGAGCTGCTTTGTCCTGGAATGGAGCATTAAACTTAGTCAAGTACAGGTCTTTATCACAGTGCCTGAAGAAGAAATTAATAATTATTTGAACGGCAGTGTTGCTACTCTGTGACAGTTTTATATTTCTATTTTATATTCCTATAAGGAAGGCAGTAAATGATAATGCTATGATTGATACGTATATCAGGATAAACCTTTAGTTTCAACTCCTACATTTTCTGTATAGCTATATGCTACAGGACACAAATGCTCAGTTTTATCTCCATGGAAAGAAATTTGATCCAATGTTCCATAATACAGTAATAGTATTGATGCACAACAACAATACGTGAAATGTAAAACAGATTGCTAATTGTCATGTTCAGAATGTACCTCTCCTCAGATTGCAACAGCCTTGTTGATGTTTGTTCCTTCTATTTCCATTAGGTTCCTTTGGATTTGTCCCAGAATCACACTTTGTTTCATTGTGAAACACACAGTACAAATTAAAAGAATCCCCCCAGTATATATAATTTGACAAAGAAGTTCGTAGTTCCTCTGCCAGAGAGAGGAGAGCAGATGAATGATGGTGATAGCTTCCGAAACTAGTCCCTCAATAATATAAAAATGTAAGTGACAAAGTATCAAAAAAACCAACTACAAATAGTTTTTTTTTTTTCAATTAAAAGAATTCTCCTTACACTGAGCACTGATGAAGACATCAATCTGACCAACATAATAGTAATCGCTTTCAGAGTAACCATCCAGAGAAAAATCACTGGACATACGATTTGCAGCAGTCATTAACATGGGGATAATAGTAAGGAGGTAGTATATCTGAATCAAGAAATCCCAGTTACCTTGATATAATTTATTCCAAGGCTTTCCCTTATCCTGAATGATGAATATTGGGTGACACTAAGTTCTATGGATCCTTAGCTCCTTTGAGCATCATTTTACCTGTTTCATTCATTCATTGTCCGATATAACTTACATTGGAGGACATTATAAAAATGGAAATAATATGGTTTGCAATAACAGCCACTTTTTGCATGCCAATTACATAGGAATAAAATAAGATTTCACACAAATAGATTTAGAGCATGAAAGAGCATGCTAAAACTATGCAAATTCATGTAAAACTCAATTCTGTCTGAGAGTAAACATAATATGTTTTGCAAACATATATATGATCTTGCCATGTTCCATTATTAATAATTACAGCTTGATCCCATAATTTATCTCTTTCAACAGTTAATATTGTAACTAGGCTTGAACTCTGACCTGATTCTTGTTGACCAATCATAGTTACCCTTATGTTTGGAAAGGTAGAGTCAGACTGAAAAATTCAATGCCATTGAATAAAATATGGGAGACACAAAAAAGGTACACAAGAATTGAAAGTTAAGCATGATAGTACCATTATACAAGAGAAAAGCTGAAAAAAAATAATCCATCTAACTACATGGGTCTACTTCCTATTCTGGGTATATCTTTACAGGCATTTTAGGTAACAGGTTACAGAATTGGATAGAGCAGGAGAAGAAATTATCAGATTTCCCAGCAGATTCAGAGTAGCCAGAAGAACATCAGATAATATATACAAATATAACATTTTGTAACTTAAAACTTCTTTTATAAGAAATGACGACACTTTTCTCATAAAGTGTTCAGGATCGCAATTTAATGGAAATTCTTCCACATCCTCAGCCGGAACCAACAAAACTGCTGTCATCGTTACAAACACTAGATGTAAATATGTTCTTGTTAGTACTACCAAAATCTGAAAATAAAACAAATTTAAAAACAGAATAGACTGCCGGTATTTCAAAATTCATTATGCAATGTCTGTTTTTTAAAATAAACATCTTTTCCCAAACCATTAAATGTATCGGACCATTTAATTGTTTTAATAATTTAACTTCTGGATTTATTTCATGGTTAAATGACCAAAAATGATCTGCTATGGCTGATTTATCAGTCTGTTTATACTTAATGTTACGAAAATGTTCTTTCGATCTGGTTTCTAAATTACATTTTGTCTTTCCAAGATAAACTTTATCACAATCGAAACAATTAAATTGATAAATGCCATATTTTTTATTATTAGGAATTTTATCTTTTTTAGAGAAATGCAATAAATTTTTAATACTATATTTATTTTGAGGAACTTAAGCTATACCAAACTCTTTAAAAAAGTTTTGAGAATGTTTATGAACCCAAGTATGGTAAGTAAATATTTTAAAATTATAATCGTGTTTTATTTTTTTAAGGCCAGAAATATCATTAACAGGTTTTTGATATTTAAATTTTCCAATTTTTTTATTTATAAAGTCTTTATTCAAACCATTAATTAAAGCAGTATTAACAATATGTTTATATTCTTTATTAAATTCATCTTTATTTAGGGATATATTTATTAACCTATAAATCAAACTATTGAAAACAGCAAATTTATGTAAAAAAGGGTTAAAACTTTTATTTTTTATGTAATTATCAGTATGAGTAGACTTCCTATAAATACCAAAGTTTAATTTATTATTATTTCTTATTATCTTTATATCTAGAAAAGGAAGAAATCCATTAATTTCAGTCTCTAATGTAAATTTTATAGCTTTATCTTGCAAATGTAGTAATTTTAAAGCATCGTGTATGAGTTTATCAGGAACAATAGCAAAAATATCAACATAACTTACCAAACTTTAAAAATTATAGGGAATGCTTTAGTGACTTGCATTTCAAAAAAACTCATAAAAAGATCAGCAAGAAAAGGTGAAAGAGGATTACCCAGTGCTAAGCCAGAAGTTTGTTGAAAAAATTCACCATTTAACTAATTCAAAAGAATGTTTAATACTTAAACTCTCAAATTTATCAAAATTACAAAATTTTTTATGTAACCACTTAGCTAAACTATAAGTTGGTGAATTTATACAATTTACTATAGGTCTCATTGTATTTCCAGGTTTATGAATTTTAGGAAGAGCATAAATTCTAGGTAAAATAGGGTTACTAAATTTTACTAAATGTTTTCCTTTATTTCATATAATTTTCACTTCATCAAGCATTTTATTAAAATTTGAAATACAAGATTTTAAAGGTTCTTTATTAATTTTTATGAAATCTTCACCTTGAAGTAAAAGTTTTACTCTATTAATTTAATCGGATTTATCTAAAATTACAATTCTATTACCTTTATCCACTTTAGTGAAAATTAAATCTTTTTGATTTAATGATTTAATAATATGTATATTATTATTTCTCTTGGGCTGGTATTTATATAAATTTTGTAATATTTTGCTACATTTCAATTTAATCAGTGATGTATTATTTTCACTTACATCTTGACTAGCAATTTCTATATCTGCAATATATTCATCTATATTGTTTGAAAAATCTACACAAAATTTTAAACCTTGATTTAAAAAATTTAACTCTTTTTCATTAAGGTTACAATTTGATAAATTAACAAAATTATCGTTTAACTAACATTCTGTACAGAACAAGTCAATCCATGGGGCATTGTGTATAAATGTACATGGAATTCAAAAAGCTTAAATAATACTTTAACAACGTTGCAAACTGAAAACGGGTACACTGCTAATGCAATAGAAACTGCAAATGTATTTGCGAGCTAATTTTTCCCAGATGATACTGAAGATGATGACCACCAAAGGAGGATCCGACATGAGGTGGAAACTGAACCTGATACATCGGATGACTTTCCTTTTACTTATCCTGAGGTGGAACGAATAATATTAAAGCAAAATGACCGTAAAGCTCCAGGACATGATGCTTTTAGTGCCAATATAATCAAACATGTGCATTATGTACATCCAACTCTCATAAGTAACATTTACAATAAATGTCTAGAATTAGGTGTGTTCCCAAATCAGTGGAAAATTTCAGTTGTGAAAATTATACCCAAAACTCATGTAAATAATAAAAAGACTGCTGCTGCTTACAGACCAATAAGCCTGCTACCTCTGCTAGGCAAATGCCTAGAAAAACTTGTAATTGATCGTGTAATGTATCATTTACTAAAACATGGCTCAATTAGTGACCTTCAGTTCGGTTTCATGGCTCAAAAATCAACTGAAATGGCAATATATAAGGTGGTAGACTGGATGAAAAATGTATACCTAAATAAACAATCTGGTGTTTTAGTCTCTTTAGATGTAACTGGTGCTTTTGATCATGCTTGGTGGCCCAAGATTTTACATCAATTGAAAACTAAAAAATGTCCAAAAAAATATTTACAATTTAATCGTGAATTATTTTAGAGATCGCAAATCCTTGCTTACTGTAAGTGGAGAAACCATCACAAAGAAAGTTACACGCGGCTGCCCCCAAGGATCTGCGTGTAGTCCAGGTTTTTGGGTTATACTGTATGATGATCTGTTACAGCAACAACTGCCGTCAGATTGTAGTATTTTTGCTTATGCAGATGATGCTTTACTACTTGTTAAATCAAATGACGCTAAAATCCTTGAAGAAAGAACTAATGAAGCACTTAAAATAATACACTCATGGGGAATTAAAAATAAACTTATGTTTAATCCCTACAAAACCTTGGCGATGATTGTCACCAGAAGAAGAAAAATGGAGCCCATTACTCTTACCATGAATAACGTCAACTTGAAGGTGGTATCTACGGTAAAATACTTTGGCATTATACTGGATTGTAAATTAACATTTCGATCACACTTTGATTACATTGCTGAAAGAGCCAGCAAGCTCCTTGGTGCTCTCGCAACAACAACAAGACCAACCTGGGGTCTGAATTCTAGTATTCTTAAAATTATATATCAAGGTGCTGTAGTGCCCCTAATTTTGTATGGTGTATCTGCATTCCAGGATGTTCTTAATAAAAAATGGGCAGTTAAAAAACTTGCACAAATTCAAAGGGGATTCCTCCTTCGCATAATTCGAGGATATCATACAATCTCCACTGATGCAGCTCAGATTATAGCTAACATCGAACCTTTGGCTCTCACTGGTTTATCAACAGCAACTATTATGAATTTAAGACATGAACGTGAATGTACGTCTTATCTGTCTCACTTAAAACTACAAATCCCGGAGCATCCTACCACAGCAGAACACCAATCAAGTTTTGTAACCTGTTTAAAGGAAATATGTAATTTTCATGATTATTACATATATAGATAGTTCGCGTTACCAATTTGAAGATAAAATATCTGCAGTAGGATGTGCTTTTGTTGTTTATGAAAACCAAACGGAACTAGCTCACTCCATGTTTAAATTGTCACCTGAATGTTCTGTATTCCAGTCGGAGCTCTTAGCAATTAAAGAAGCTATAAAATGGTGTACTGTTAATGGGAACAGCGCCCGTATTCTTACTGATTCACAATCAGCTCTACTCGCTATTAATGATAAATACAACTTAAATTCATTAGCACATGAAATCAGAACCTTGCTTCAAAACCATCCAGGACATATTTGCATGGGATGGGTTAAAGGACACAGTGGAATTTCAGGTAACGAGAGAGCTGATTGCTTGGCTAAGAAGGCTGCAGAATCCAATCTTCCTGTGACATACTCTTTATGTCCTATTTCTACTGTAAGGAGAATAATACATCAACATATTCTTGAAGAATGGAACCAACAATGGCTAACAACTCCAAATGGAAGTTTAACAAAAACATTATTTTTCCCTAGTGTATATGACAGAGGAAAATGTGAAACTCTTGTACCAAATTTTGTTTTGACACAATTTTTAAGTGGACATGGTAAATTTGGTGAATACTTATCACGTTTTCACTTAACATCTAACCCCAAGTGCATGTGTGGTGAAGAATTTCAAACTGTGGTTCATCTCCTTTTCTGTTGTCCCATTTTCTGGAGAGAAAGACAAGAATTAATATTCAAGCTAGACTCTCTAGGAACTGAATTTTCTGCTCCGCTCACATCTTTTCTAATGAAGCCACAACAGTATAAGTATTTCATGATGTTTATAAACTCAGTGTTTAAACGTCTGAAATAGTTTAAATTAATATGCATCAGATTATAACATATTTTCTTCCTTCTAGTATTTAAAATATTTTTGTTAAAATTGTGTATTTTTATGTATCAACTCTAACCCTAATGTACCACTTTCATGATGTTTATAAACTCAGTGTTTAAACGTCTGAAATAGTTTAAATTAATATGCATCAGATTATAACATATTTTCTTCCTTCTAGTATTTAAAATATTTTTGTTAAAATTGTGTATTTTTATGTATCAACTCTAACCCTAATATACCACTGTGTAAAATAGGGTTTATAAATCTGGATAAATTAAAAAGAAAATTATTTTGTTTCAAATGCAAATTATATAATTTGTTTTTTAATTTAGCAGTTTCATTTTTCATATTTAAATTAAGAATATGAAATAATTTGGATTCTAAATTAAGCCAAATTGAATTACCTAAAATCTTTGTTAATTTTAGATGCAAATCATATAGTTTAAGTTCAATACTATTTAAGTCTTTAAAAAGTAAACTTCTTTCGACTTGAATTACTTTTTTCTCTGCAGCTTTTTGATGAATACTATGATTATCAAATTTAATAGTTTTTCTAACAAAAAGAGGAACTACCTTATATTTTAAAGAAAGATTTAGAAAACGAATATCTGCAAGCATGAATCTCTTTTTATTTTGAAGTTTTGAATATAAATTAATTTTGGATTTAGTATCCATACAATTTAAATTAAATGCATGTATGTTATTATAAGCATCATTGTCCATAGTAACAAGACGGCCCAGGTTCGATCCCAGGCGACTGCAAAGTGAGATTTGTGGTGGACAACACGGCGTTGGGGCATGTTTTCTCCGGGACCTCCGGTTTCCCCCGCCATCTCATTCCACCGGTGCTCCATCTTCATCTCATGTATCATCAGTGTCACTGCATGCGGTGCCATATTTAGTAAAAGCGGCCGTTAAACACTACACACATGTCCATAGTAACCTGAAAACGAAAGTAACGAGAACAAAATGCTTCAAATTAGAAACTAATAAATATGTAAAATATTAAGCTATTAACAGTTAAGTAAACAAATATATACAAATATAACAATTTGTAACTTAAAACTTCACTTAACAAATATATACAAATATAACAATTTGTAATTGAAAACTTGACAAAAAGCATCACCTAACGCGCCTGCCGACACCTCCTGAGCTCTAGAAATAAATATGTCAACTACCAACAGTGAAAGACGAGTTAACACCAACTGGTTTTTCTGTGACATCCCTTCAAAAAGTATCATGAAATTGCCTATGTCATGAAAATACCTCCCTTTACCCTACCTTTACAAACTAGTTTTAGGTTTACCCATAGTATCGCTGAATAAAACCACAGATGTGAACTTGGTGGGTACTCCATCAAGTCCAAAAGTATCACAAGAGCTATTAAATATTTGTTTAGAATTTACAATTTGGAAGAAGGTGATTTTAAAAAATGTTTCCATATTCAAAAAAAAAAAAAGGTATAAGAGGAAAATGTCTTGGTCTTCAGAGGTACAGTAAATCATGGAATGAAATGGAGAGTATGGCACCAGAGGCGTTCGGAAAGATGCTTTTAAGACTAGAAGATATTGACAGACAAGAAATTTTTGGCAGTACAAGAGAAAAAAGCTATATCTGGTAGAAAACCAGTCTGAGGTGTGGAAAAGTAATGTGATAAACTAGGATGAAGGGAATTCACATGGGCATGAGCAGCATTGGGAGACTTTATTTTCTGTTGTCTATTACACTGTAGTCAAAAAGTACTCTAGAGGGTACAAACATAGCAACAAAAATAGATAAAACTTGGATGGGGAAATGTTGATCAGGAAAATCCTGACAATAAAAGAAGAAGAAGAAAAAGAAGAAGAAGAAGAAGAAGAAGAAGAAGAAGAAGAAGAAGAAGAAGAAGAAGAAGAAGAAGAAGAAGAAGAAGAAGAAGAAGAAGAAGAAGAAGAAGAAGAAGAAGAGGAAGAAGAAGAGGAAGAAGAAGAGGAAGAAGAAGAGGAAGAAGAAGAGGAAGAAGAAGAGGAAGAAGAAGAGGAAGAAGAAGAGGAAGAAGAAGAGGAAGAAGAAGAGGAAGAAGAAGAGGAAGAAGAAGAGGAAGAAGAAGAGGAAGAAGAAGAGGAAGAAGAAGAGGAAGAAGAAGAGGAAGAAGAAGAGGAGGAAGAGGAGGAAGAGGAGGAAGAGGAAGAAGAGGAAGAGGAAGAAGAGGAAGAGGAAGAAGAGGAAGAGGAAGAAGAGGAAGAGGAAGAAGAGGAAGAGGAAGAAGAGGAAGAGGAAGAAGAGGAAGAGGAGGAAGAGGAAGAGGAGGAAGAGGAAGAGGAGGAAGAGGAAGAGGAGGAAGAGGAAGAGGAGGAAGAGGAAGAGGAGGAAGAGGAAGAGGAGGAAGAGGAAGAGGAGGAAGAGGAAGAGGAGGAAGAGGAAGAGGAGGAAGAGGAAGAGGAAGAGGAGGAAGAGGAGGAAGAGGAAGAGGAGGAAGAGGAAGAAGAGGAAGAAGAGGAAGAGGAGGAAGAGGAAGAGGAGGAAGAGGAAGAGGAGGAAGAGGAAGAGGAGGAAGAGGAAGAGGAGGAAGAGGAAGAGGAGGAAGAGGAAGAGGAAGAGGAAGAGGAGGAAGAGGAAGAGGAGGAAGAGGAAGAGGAGGAAGAGGAAGAGGAGGAAGAGGAAGAGGAGGAAGAGGAAGAGGAGGAAGAGGAAGAGGAGGAAGAGGAAGAGGAGGAAGAGGAAGAGGAGGAAGAGGAAGAGGAGGAAGAGGAAGAGGAGGAAGAGGAAGAGGAGGAAGAGGAAGAGGAGGAAGAGGAAGAGGAGGAAGAGGAAGAGGAGGAAGAGGAAGAGGAGGAAGAAGAAGAGGAGGAAGAAGAAGAGGAGGAAGAAGAAGAGGAAGAAGAAGAAGAGGAAGAAGAGGAAGAAAAGAAATGGTGGGAAATCATTTGGGTAGGATTAAGTAAAAATGTATAACAATGAATAATAACAAAATGGAATTAAAAATAGATTTACAAGAATATTGGGATGATTAAACTAAGCAAAGAGTGAATAATGTAGTAACTGAAATAGAGGATCACCAATACATAAAAAATGCTGGGTGAATTGGGATTGTAAATTAATATAGGTAAGCAATCCACTAAGTGAGTAATCAGTGTTTTAAACAGAAGTTAGTTTGTTATCGATTAAGTTACTGTAGATTAACCTGTATATAGTAATAAAATCTTGTAATTGTGGGAGGTGAGTAATAAATATTTAAATATCCAAACTTAAGTACTTGTGTGGGCAGTCTCCAAATTTTCTGGCTCAAACAAGTATTTCTTTTTATACATTCGCTATTTCCCTTTGTGGCTTTAATTTATTGGTTGTCTCTTTTAACTTTTCAATTTTAATGGCAGTCAGCCAATTTGTTATAGGATGCCTCTTTCTGTGAGAAATGGTAAACCTTCTCTTGTGATCAGTGGCGGCCGATAAAGGAGGGCTGTGAGACTGCAGTCCCCCAGAGCAAATTTTAATTTTATTATTGTTGCCTAAATTGAATAGATTATATCCATATATATTGTAAGTCATTACAAGTTCATGTGCGAAATCACTTCTACCTCTGAGGACTGCCAGTACAGCTCACTAACGTGCATATTGCTTCCATTTCCCCCTCTGCTAGCCCCGCTTCACGTTTTGATCTACCACACATCCCCACAGTTTAGTGAACTCACTGGACTGCATTATTTGCAGTCCCAAGAGCATTGTAATTTCAATATCGTGCAGATTTTCGTGAAACAGATGATTTTTTAACATTTTCACGGCAATTCAAATATATTTTTGTTTCCTGACAGTAGAGTATAATCAAATGTGACTTTATACACTGGTATCAATGGTGTGATTGTAACAATGAGTAATAAGTCGAATATTTAGTCACTTCATTTTGGCGCTTTAACACTGCAAGAGAAATGTGACATTAAAGAGCAAGGAAGACCGACTCCTGTGTTAAACATTATTCAAAGTGCAACAAGCTGCCAAAAACAATATAGCAGGTTAATTGTTCTTACACACTGGCCCTGTGTAGGCTGGAGTATGGAAAGATAGAGTCAGGCTGAAAAATTCAATGCCATAGCCGGGATTTGAACCACGGATCTTCTGGTTGCCGTCCAGCTGTTCTAACCCTTGAGCTACTATGGCCAAC
The DNA here is from genome assembly GCA_030765055.1 of Mantis religiosa. NCBI lineage: Eukaryota > Metazoa > Arthropoda > Insecta > Mantodea > Mantidae > Mantis > Mantis religiosa. Next base: position 180,723,553 of record CM060950.1, read on the forward strand.
GTGCCGACATGACATTAAATTGTGGAAACGTAGAGTCAGACTGAAAAATTCAATGCCATAGCCGGGATTTGAACCACGGATCTTCTGGTTTCCGTCCAGCCGCACTACCATTGTGCTACTATGGCCAACGTGCCGAAATGACATTAAATTCTCCAACTGACTCGTATTTTCCCGGTAAACCACTTAGGAGTTCTCATACACACATGAGACAACTACCTTAATGGCGACTTACATATTGTAAGTACTTTAAGGGCCGGGCTTCATATAGTAAACCACTATTAGGTTAATTAATAGAAATTAATTATTCTTTCACACTGGCCGTGTGTAGGGTAAATTGTGGAAACGTAGAGTCAGACTGAAAAATTCAATGCCATAGCCGGGATTTGAACCACGGATCTTCTGGTTTCCGTCCAGCCGCACTACCATTGTGCTACTATGGCCAACGTGCCGAAATGACATTAAATTCTCCAACTGACTCGTATTTTCCCGGTAAACCACTTAGGAGTTCTCAGTCTGACTCTACGTTTCCACAATTTAGCCTACACACGGCCAGTGTGAAAGAATAATTAATTTCTATTAATTAATGACATTAAATTCTCCAAATGACTTGTGTTTTTCCCGGTAGATCACTTAGGAGTTCTCATAAACACATGAGACAACTACCGTACTGGCGACTTACTATGCTCTAAGTACTTTAAGGCCCGGGCTTTATAGTTAAGCACTATTAGTTCAATTATTGGCCAGAGTACTTACAGCATAGTAAGTCATCATTAAGATAGTTGTCTCATGTGTTTATGAGAACTTCTAAGTGGTTTACCGGGAAAAGCACGAGTCAGTTGGAGAATTTAATGTCATGTCGGCACGTTGGCCATAGTAGCTCAAGGGTTAGAGCGGCTGGACGGCAACCAGAAGATCCGTGGTTCAAATCCCGGCTATGGCATTGAATTTTTCAGTCTGACTCTATCTTTTCAATATAGCAGGTGTTTCAGTCCTGAAATTTACACGAAATATGAGCGGATATGTGGCTGTGAAGTCAGGAATTCCCAGTTCTGTTTTCCTTGCCTTTTATTTGGAATTAAAGACGACGCACCCAACATTGCATGGGTTCAACAGGGAGTTTCAGACTTGAAGAGCCGATATGAAAAAGGTCATAAACATGAAATATCCAAAAACCATGTTAATAACATGCTTAATTTTGGGGTCTAGTGGAAAATCTTCTTCCCGACGTTTCGTTCGAAGCTGTCGAACATGCTTAGTGGCATGGCCGTAACACTTTACTTGTACCTTCGGCTGCGACTGATACGGAGCCTCTTTTTTTGGGGGGGGGGGGGCGGGAATAAAGGTAATAGGAAAAACAACAACAACGTATATTGGGTATGTGGGTAGGAAAGAGGATGGATCATGAGAGGGATGTTGTTCTGAAGTGATACTATATATTGGGACTTTGTGGTGCTAATTTAACTTGGATTTTGTTGGTGAAGGTGGTGACCGGTACCGCCGAAGCAACCCGGCTGTTTGTGGGCGATAACAGTGTTGCGGTAGACCGCTGTGGTGGTTAGGTAGCAGCCATGATCCAATGGACCCTGACTACAACCTTGGAACAGTGGTGAATTTTGTTGAGCAGCGGTGACTGCTTGCTGAATAATTATGGCGTCTTGGTAATTTGCGGTGTCTGAAGGGTATCGGCGAGGCAAGTCAGGCGGTGGCGTCCCTCGGGCGTGGGTGTCTCTGAGGAGCTGGAAGTGTGGTGGTGGGGCACCTTGCATGGGCGCCAGTGCTCTGGCGTGGTCTCGTATGTTATCAGATATGGAGTTCTGATGAACTCGGAGAGCTCCCTCGAGCTTGGACGGCGTGAAGAGGCGACTGTCGTTTATGTAGCCAACAATTTTCTCCAGTTTGGCCTTGCAGTAATCGAGCGCGTCTGAAGTGACGGCAGACTCCTGGGTACTGCGCAGTGAAGCCTGGGCGCCCTCCTTCACTTCGTCCAAAGTACGAAGAAGGGTTTTCTCCCATGTTGCCACCCGTGCAGTCAGCTCCCTGAATGCTGTCTGCATATCTTGAAGCGTAGTGCTGAAGGTCTGGAGCAGTTCTGTGGCTGACTCTGTGCTGGTGTGTGAGGCTTGAAGTGCGGTGTGGACGTTTTGGAGAAGCTGGGGTTCTGGCTGTTGAGTGAGGGCTTTGGCATAGGTGATGTTTTGTTGTGTGCGGCGGAAGTGAGTGTGCTGCGAGGATGTTGGTGTGGAAGGCGTGGTTGGTGCGGTTGTTGGAGTGGCCGGCTTCCCCTCGGGATTCTCGGGCACGCTGCTTGTCCGGTGAAGTGCCCTGCCGTGTCGCAGGTGGCACAGTACAGCGTGCGGCGCGTTAGGACATAACCGGTGCAGGCTGCGGTGTGGCATCCGGCAGCACTTTATTGGCAGTGTGGTTAGTTGACAAAGGAGTCGGTGGCGTGTCCCTACTGGCGGCAGGGGACGGGACGGTCACTCAGGCTGGCCTCAGTCGGGAGCACCTGCCCGAAGGCTGGGAGTCCGTCTTTCAGCGCAGCCTGGTAGTCGCTCTCTTCGGAGAACTCTTGGCACACTAGAAGTGAGGGTTCTCGGATTGTGTGAATGCGCAAGGCCCTCCTTAGAGATGGCCAGCGGTGTCTGGCGGCTAGCAGGATATGCGCATCTGTGAGATGCCTGTGTACTCCCCGTATAACTGCGCTGTAGGTAGGCAGTGTTGCGGCGCGGGGAGGTAGTGACAGCTCTAGTGCTTTCAGCGGTGAGGTTGCTTCATGTGAAGTCATCGGCGCGGCTTCGTCAGCATTGCAGGCGGCGAGGTTCTCTCGGCAACTGCGAGAGGTTCCGGTGAGCCCGGCGGTGGTGTTGAAGGCGAGGCAGGGACTGCGGTGTCTTCTTCAGTTGCCTTTACAGGCCCTGCTGCGTTCTTAGTCTTCCTTTTCTTCTTTCCTGCGATGTTTACTCTGCGAAGGCTGAGGACGGAATCAAGGCGCCTCTTTTTTTCTTTTTTTTTCAGATGGAGGAAAAATCCATTTATAGACTAACCCCGACTATACCGGGATGGCACAGCCAGGATTGTGAGCTTCACCCGAAGGTACTACTCACTAAAAAACCTCCACCGGAGAGTAGTCAGGAGAGGAATTCCAGCAGTACCGCTAAATGCACCTGCGGATTCTTGGAGAGGGTGTGTAGGTTGGCCGTATGGCATAACCGAAGTGACACTATTTGCCAGGACATAGGCATGGTCGAAGCCCTGAATATGCCCTCGCGGATTCATAGCGAGGGATGTTGTAGAGTGTAGTGTCGTTTCCTATGGGAAACGTGGTCTTAACCTAGTAGTTGCGTCTCCGAGAGGACATAGTCCTGTGGTAGTCATACTATTATTTGGATTAGTTTTTAATTCTTAGCTAATGGTTTGTCCAACCTAAAACGGGTAGTACGTGTCATTAAAGCTAATAGTGGGCGCCAATATAGCGTTAGTCGTGCGTTATCTTTACATTTCAAGTAATATTGAATTCAAGGTAAAGTGTGTCCTACCTTGGTGAGAGGTATTCTTAGGTTTAATATTATTAATTCTGCGCTTACTTGCATTTGATATTTTATCGTGACCATTATTTAAAGCGCCAATGACGTGTAAGTGTGGGAGGGAGAGGAACTGCACCCCCCCCCCCCCCCCCCCGAAGCCGCCTTGACTAAGAGCAAGAACTTTGTGGACTGCTAAATGTCAGGTCGTGGTATATAGTCATGGGTAATCTTACTAGTTCTATGGAAGTTTTACAAGTGTGTATAGATACTCTTGAATGTCAATTTCTGAGTCTCCCATGCCGATGGTCCTATCAAATATGGACAGTGGTCTTTTATGTTTATTATATTCTGTTTCGTATGTGCCGAGTTGCTGTATTAGTGCAATGCCGTTTTTATCTTTCCGCTTATATACGTTAAAACTGAGTCGTTAGATAAATTCCTCAACTGAGTGTAGTTTTAGATCATTGTGCAACAGATTGACCGGTGCTACCGACGGTTGCTTTGTAATTATTCTTATTATTCTGTTTTGTAGTGTTTGTAATTTGTGTATGTGAGTTTTTGTAGCATACCCCCACACGGAGGATGCGTACGTGATGATTGGCCTTAGTAATGTCTTATACAGGGTAAGGCCCATATGTAGTTTAAGTTGGCTGTTTATATTAAATATTGGATACAGTTTTTTAGTTGGCCATTGGCCTTCGCTCTGACCATAGTGATGTGCTTGCTCCAGGTGAGGCGCTGGTCCATTACAAGACCTAAATAGGTCACTTGGTCCTTCTAGTCAATTCCTTCGCCTTGGTATATTAGTGGCTGAAGGGCACGCTTGTTTTTCCAATGCAGGAGTCTTTTTGTGAAGATCATAGCTTGCGTTTTTCTTGCATTTACTTTAGTTCTCCACTTGGAGAACCAGGGTTCAAGTGTATTCAAGGCGTTTTGGAGTCGTTGATAAATAATTCGTCTTTGGGTTGACTGTATTACTAGTGCAGTGTCGTCGGCATATATGTATTTGTTCGTCCTTACTAGTTCGGGCATGTCATTTATGTTTAAATTCAATAGCATCGGCCCCAACAGACTTCCTTGTGGGATGCCTGCTTTAATTGGCTTAACGCTAGATACTGCATCTTCTACTGCGGTGCAAAAGCACCGATCAGAGAGGTAATCCCTAATTAGGGCTACTGCCGAATCTGGGAATGCGTATTGTTTTAGCTTTTTAATTACGCCTGCGTGTCATACTTTGTCGAAGGCTCGTTCGATGTCCAGATATAGGTCGCCTGTTGACTTGTTTGTATTAAATCCGTTGGTGATCTGTTCAGTCATTCGCAAAAGTTGAAGCGTGGTAGAATGTTGGCCTCTAAACCCGAACTGCTCGGGTATTAGGATGTTGTGTTTATGAATGTGTTTGTTAATTCTTTTTAGTATTACTTTTTCTAGTACTTCTCTTAATATGTTTAATAGGCTAATTGGCCTGTAGTTGACTGGAAGTGCTAGATTTTTGTTTGCTGTGGGGAATAGGAGTATTTTGGCTTCTTTCCAGCAAGGGGGAAACCTGCCATTTTCGAGTGTGACGTTGAAAATTTTCGCTAAAAGTTTTAGTGCACTTTGTGGTAGATTCTTTAGTTGGTATTTTGTCAGGCCCAGGCGCTTTACTGGTTGGCAGGCGCTTAATGATCCAGGCTATTTAGCCTGGGCTTGTTTTTCGCATTTTGTTGTGTGTCGGTGTTTGCCCTGTTTTTTACTTCGTTTTCGTGAAGCTTTCTTCTTGTGCTGTGAAGTCATCGTGCCCAATTACTGGGTTGGGGGAAAAGACACTCTCTAAGGTGATCACAAAAGCTTCTGCCTTGGCCTGGGGTGTTTTGGCTATTGTGTTGTCAATTTTAAGGGGAGCGATATTCGTTCACGTTCGCGTAAGGCATTTGGCTATTCGCCAAGTTGAGTTTTGTTGTGGATTTAAATTTTCCAAAGTGTTATCCCATTGATTTTGGATGCAATTTCTTGCGCGTTCATTAGCTAAATCTGTAGCTTTGTGGTAATCTGTACGATAGAGGACGTTCCTGGTTCTTGGCCATTTGTGTCTGGCTCTATTTTGCACTTGCTGGAGAACTTTAATGTCGTGGGGAAATCTGGCATTGACAACCCGTTGATGTCTTAGGGGAACGCAGGCCGTGGTGACTATCTTTATGGCTGATTCGAGTTTATTTATTGCTTCGTCTTGTTCACCGCCTGCGGTGCCGTATGTATAAAAGCGGGCGTTAAACACTACACATTTCATTTCGTCTTGTTCTTCTGCAGAATTAATTTGCAGCTCTGGCAGGTTAGTTAACTGAATCTTTAAATTCTTCCCAGTCTACTTGGTTATAATTTAAATTTATAGTATCTGGTTTGAACGCGATAGGAGCTTTGATGGTTATTAATACGGACAAGTGATCAGATGTGAGTTCCTGTAGGACTTCAAAGTTCTTGACGTATGGAATATTTAGAAGTGCGATATCTAGGATGTCCGGTGTATGGTTTGGCATATGGGGAATGAATATCGGTTCGTCTGGACCTGAGGTTAGAAAATTTGTGCTGTTTATATAGTTTAGTGCCTTGTGGTTTAGGATTTCTACAGTTCCAGAGATAATGCTTGCAGTTGTAATCACCTGCAGCGAGTACTCATGTCCTAAGTTCATTATTTTTTTAAATGTCTTCCGTGTGTATATCCCCCGGAGGATTGTAAACGGAGCCTATCACTATATCCGTGTTGTGGATATTAAGTTTTATAGCGGTGGTTTCCGCACGAACTAAATTAGGAGAGTTGATTCTACGATGACATTAATTTGTATAGCTATTGCTGTCCCGCCTCTGCGGTCGCGGTCTTTCCTATAAACTTGGAATCCGGAAACGGAGAAACGATGTTTCTATTTTAAATGCGTTTCATTTAACAATGCTATCTGTGCGAAATATGTTTGTAATAAGTCTGCTAATTCTTTGTTTCTTTTTCGGATACCATTGCAGTTCCAGGAGACAATCCTAATTGTGTCGGAATTACCCATGACTATATCTGTGCATGTCTCTTATCAGTTCCGTGAAGTAGTGTACTGTCTGTATTATGTCCTTTGGTTGTGATAATGATCTACATATAATTGGCAGGTCTTCCTCCACCTGGTGAAATGACACTTTGTAGGTAAACCTAGTGATTTCACTAGTGTGAGCAGTGCCGTGGTAGGATCCCGTCTACTTCGGGGCTGGAGTGACTTTGCAGCTGCTGGAGGCGCAGCTGCCTTTGAGGGGCCTGATTGTGAATTTTGAACTTGTGTTTGTCGAGCGGGTTGCTCACTTCTGATTGGGCTAGCCTCGGATATGACCCGGGGATGCCCAATCGCGGAGGGTTCTAATGGGGCTAGGCGCGAGCGGCCTTTAATATTCCTGGTGAACCATTCCGCTTGACGATGTTGTGCAACAGCCCGGGAATATAGTGCTTGGGTTCTCTGGCTAGCCTGGGGATTGGAAGGCTGTGCACGGGTGTTTCTCGATAGTTTGCTGCATGCTGCGTAGTATGCGGTGCAACCGCGCCAAGTTGCACCATGGCCCTGAGCGCCACAGAATACGCATAGTCGTTCCAAAGGTGGAACAGTGCATGTACCGGAGTAATGGGGACGTGTGCATTTGGCGCAGATGGGAGTTTGGGACCTACAATCTTTCTTCACGTGCCGGAATTGTTGGCAGCGTGTGCGCTGTTTTGAAATTGTGGCTCCTCTATACTCTTCTATATGAATTTTGAAATGCGCCAGGTACTTTAGTTCCTGAATTTTCCTGTTCTCCGGGGTATCCTGCAGTTCAGTTAAGAACATAGGCAGGGGGCTCTATCCCTGGTGCGCCTTCTCATTTGTACGACTCTTAAAGCCTGAAGCCCGCTGTTTGCCAGGTCTTCTTTAATCTCATTCCCGGTTAATTCAGCGTATAGCCCTTTAATTACAAAACGGGCAGTTCTTTCCTCTAGGTAGGGCATTAAGTAATGCTGTACACTGTTTGACTTGAGGAGTTTCACCAAAATATGGTGGTCCCCAAGTGAGAAGGTCTTCAATACAACGTCCGCGGAGTTACGGGCAGTGTCTATTCTATAGTCGTATTTGAGTTTGCATGTCTTGTCTGTGTCCATTGTTAGTTGGCGGATGTTCGTGGCCTGGCTTTTGCTAACAAAAATTGGCGCAATGTCGTTTCACAACAGTTCTGTTAGTCTTATTTGTTTTGGAGTTATGGTGGTGCTTCTACTAGCCTGGGGCGCTTGTACGTTTCCGCAGGGTCAATATCGTATTCCCCGAGGCCTCCGATTAGTTGATTAAAGCTGTGGGGAGTTTGTTGTAGAAATTATGAGAAATTTGTAGTGTATATTCCGTGATTATGGAGAAGGATAAGTCGGTATGTATCTTGTCGTTGGGTATGTACCAGTCGGCTGCGGCTGCTGTCCGAAGGTATCGGTTTTTCAGAACTTGTAGCTTGTGGAGGTGTGTTTTTGCTACAGCTCCCCAGACTGAGCAAGCATACGTCAGGGCGGGTCGAAGAATTTGTTTGTATATGAGTAACTTGTTGCTGAGAGTCATGGGCGATTTGTTGTAAAGAGAGTAGAGCATTGCCATTCTTCTGGGCACTCGGTTGGCTACCTTGCCAACGTGGTGTTTCCATTGTAAACGCCAGTCCAGTGTGACTCCTAAGTAATTGGCCTCCGTAGTCCATTGTATTTTTGCTCCTCCCAGACGGAGGTTTGGTACATCTTCCAGTGTACGACGTGTGAATGTCACGGCCTGTGATTTGGTGGCATTAATCCTCAGGTGCCAGGTGAAAACCAGACAGTTAACATGTCTGCGTATCGTTGTGCTCTCTGGAATGGAATGGCATGTCTTTTGGATGATGTTGTGAGGGACGTGTCATCAGCAAATAAATATAGGTTACAGCCTATTAGGGAAAGAAGGGTGTTGATGTATGTGAGGAAGAGGAGGGGATCAAGAACGCTGCCTTGTGGTACCCCAGCGTTGATGATGTAGGGTTGGGATAGTATGTCGTCCCTGGCAACGACAAAGGAACGATTTTTCAGGTAGCTATTCATGAGATGAATTAGATAGGATGGGATGCTGTATTGGATGAGGCGGTGCAGAAGACCATCATGCTACACTGAGTCAAATGCACGGAAAATATCTAAGAAGAGGGCTGTAACATAGTGTCGGTTTAATCCCCTTATGACTTCATCCACTGGACGAAGAAGTTGATGTGTAGTGGAATGCTGGCGTCGAAACCCAAACTGTTCAGGTCTCAGCACATTGTGTTGGTCAAAAATTTGTTGAAGTCGGGACTGCAGTTTTTTTTTTCAAAAATTTGCTGATGGCCGGTAATAAGCTTATTGGTCTGTGGCTGTCGATGTATTTCGGGTGTTTTCCTGGCTTTGGTAGTGTGATTATCCTGGCGTGTTTCCATGAAGTCGGGAAATATGCCACCTTAAGCAGACTGTTAAATAGATGTACCAATAGTTCCATCCAGGCTGCCGGGAGAGATTTAAAGGCAGCATATGGCAAATTGTCTAGCCCAGCTGATTTGTAAGGACGCAGCTTGTCTAATATGCTGCTGACTTCAGCAACCGTTGTTAGTTAAATTTCATCGTCACTACGGTATGGCGAGAAAATTTTGGACTTTGGTCTCAATTTCATCAGTGAGATCCTGATCTTGTGAGTCGGCTGGCTGAAAAGTGGGGGCTAGATATTCAGCCATGAATTACACTTTTTCTCTTGTCGACTGTGCCATTCTTCTTCCGTCAGTTAATGGTGGATCTGAGGAAGGTATGCGGAGCAGCGCCTTTGACATTCGCCATAATGATGAGTCTTGGGGATCGAGTGTACTCAGTCGTCGTTCCCATTCTGCATTGGAGAAGTAACAAGCTCAAGTTTGACAATGTGCTGCAATCAATTCCATTCCCTTTTATGTAAGGGATCACGTGTTTAGTTGGGACCGTCGCCTGGCTTTATTCTTCTCAGCTGTAAGTTGGCGTAGCTGTGGAGGTAGTGGCTTCTGGACACTGCAGCATTTGCGCCTTGTTGGAGTGGCTTCGACCATAGCTTGTGCCACTGTGGATGTGATGGCAGTGGCAAGGTTTTCAGCTTCAACCATACTGTTGCAAGGACGAGTCTCGATTTTTATGGATGCCATAAGTTCTGAGTACTTCTTCCAATTTGTTTGGCGAGGGTTGGGGTTGCTTGCTGGTGCTTTGGCAACTGTCCGTGCTTGGTACATAAATAGTAAAGGGTAATGGACAGAAGAGAGTTCTGGGATGCAGAAGATTCTTGGGTGACCGCGGATATTTTGGAATATTGACGTTCGGCACAGAGCCTCGTCAAATATAGCCGGTCTGTCCACGCCTCCTTGCCTGCCATTGGTCCTCTATCAGACAATCCCCATGCGACTGTAAGTGCGTGCTGCTATTGGTCCGGTTTGTTCTCTATGGCTTTACCTTTGTGTCTTGTAATACCGATATTCACGCTTTATGGAGACGTGATATTTCTTCCTGTTGAAGTTGTTTTTGACTTTGAATTTCCATGGCTTCTCGATAGAGCCTGGCATGATAGTGGGCAGTGCTGTCTAAAATCGTGGTTTCTTCAAACTTAATATCATGGCCTATCAGCAGTGCATGCTCAGCCACGGCCGATTTTTCCGTTTGTCCAAGTCGGCAATTGCTTTTGTGTTCTTTAATTCTGGTTAGTATGCTTCGCTTAGTTGTTCTGATGTATACCTGGCCACAAGTGCATGGTATGTGATAAACTCCTTGTAACCCGAGAGGATCTCGTCTGTCCTTTGTGGATCTCAATTGATGGTTTATCTTCTTGGTTGGCCTGAGGATCGTTTTTATGTAGGCTTTCTCCAACAATTTGCCAATCACGGTCTGTCATGCCACCGATGTAGGGTAGGAATTCCTTGTGTTGTTTTGTTATCTCTGTGCTTCCCCGCGGCCTTCTAGGGTTTGTGGCCCGTTTGATCTGCTTTGGAGCGTATCCGTCGGCCTGTAGCGCTCTGTGCAGATGCCGTAGATCTTACTTCAGCGCGTCCGGTTCACAAATACGTTTGGCGCACATTGCTAAGGGTTTTATTATACCAATCTTCTGCCGTGGGTGGTGATTTGAAGATTTTCGGAGATAGCGGTCTGTATGCGTTGGTTTCCTATAAACCGTGTGTCCCAGAGCCCTATCAGTTTTCCTGGCGACCAGAACATCTAGATACCTTATTGTTTCTCCTCCATCGTGAACTTTATATTTTCATTGATGCTGTTAATGTGTTGGAGGAATTTTTCTAATTCTTTATCTCCGTGCGGCCAGACTACGAACTATCATCTACGTATCTCCACCACGTTTTTGGTTTGTAGGTGGCGGGAGGAACGGAGCACGTCCCAGAGGGGTGTGGTCCCTTGTACTTAGCGAATATCCCAGAGTCTGATCTGCAGTCTCTGAGCAGGTGCAATAGTTGCTGGCACTTACTGCAGTGCTTGGGCTCGGGGTCGGTCCTATATATTTCTACCCTAACCCTAAAGTGTGCCAAATAAGTGAGTTCAAGTAATTTCTTTTCTATTTATGGAGACCCTGCCGCCTCGATGAGGAACATCGGCAAGGGTGTACGCCGCCAGTTGCGTTTCCGCATCCGGACAGCTCTCAGCGCATCTATGTCTATATCGGCCAGGTCTTCTGTAATTTCGGTCCCGGTGATTTCGGCATAGTCCTTTTATTACGAATCTAGAGGTCCTATACTGGGGGTGGGGCAGTAAGTAAAACTGCATGCATGTGTGCTTGAGGTATTCCACAAAGTTGCTTTAGTCACTCATGCAGGACAGCTTTACCATAAAATCACCGGTGTTCCTCGCAGTGGATATTGTGTAGGAGTGTGTAGGGTTAGATTGTCAAAGTCACATATGATTTTTCGTATTTGTATAGCCTTGCCTTTGTTTATCATGACCGGCGCCAGGTCTGACCTCTTTTCCTTAAGTATATCTGTTGGGGGAGTAGAGGTTGTACCCTCTACAGTGTCTTGCCTGTTTTTGTCCGGTCGTAAGTCTTTTGATGTGCTGTCTACTGGGAAAACCGGAGTGGTAGGAGAGGGTTCCACAATATTTGGTTAGGTTGTGGCAGTGGTGTTGGATGGAGTGAGGTAGGTTTGCTCCGTTGAGTCCTGTTGGTAATCTTTGTCGGTGAAGGAGTGACTGTCTTAGAGTTCCCTGCCATTGTGAGTGTATAAGTGAGTGTGTGTGTGTGTGTGTGTGTGTGTGTGTGTGTGTGTTAGGGAGCTTAACCCTAATAGAAACGAGGAAGTGAAGAGAGAGAAAGAAAGGGCAGATAGCGAGCGCTAAGAAGCACGGAAAAGTAGAGGGTCAGACCTCTAGAGACACTTAAGCGAGTCTGGCGACTGCTTGCTATGACCTCATTTCTCCTACTTGTCTACGCTGTAGGGCACAACACTCAAAAGAGCAAGCGGTAGACTTTGGTACAAGACCATGGCAATTTCGAGCCGCCACAACGGTGGCAGCTTCTTTGCAGTGGACTCCTTTCTTCTAGATGCTGCTCTGTGCCGGCTCTTCGATGTTCATTCGTTGAAGTCTCCGCCGCAACTCCTGCGCCTCTTTTTGCGGGGGGGTGCGGCCCCGCCTCCTCCTCACCCGGTGGCGATCATCCGAAAGGCATCTACGTCGTTTCCCCTAGCATGCACTAAGCTACAATAAGTGCGAGGATCTACTCCCATCAGTCCTGGACCCGTAGGACCAGAACCCGGGCCTCTTGGGTTTTCACCATAGGACAGTAAACTGCCCCCCGCTGCACACGGCAGACAGGACGGGAGTGGATACGCCACTTACGCGCCGGTCCGGCTACCAAATAACCTTGGTAGGGCCGCCGGTGATATAGCACACCAGCTACTAGCTCTGCAGGCTAGTACCCGGGGCTTATGGGGCAACCTTCTACCCCCTCCGGGCGGCCGGAGCCTGGCCGGAGGTACCCAATTTCCCGTGGGTGGCGGGAACACACTGCCCCATCGAGACCAACCCAATCCGAACAACTCCCAGGAGGGGCCCGAATGTTCGGACCGAGATTCCTCTAGTAACTTCAGAGGTACCACGAGTGCTAGGGGTCCGCAGCGCCCGCACCACGGCAGCTGAAAGGGACGGATCCCCTCCCTTACGGGGCACTAAGCTACGCTAAAGTGATGGGTAGGAAGTGTGGTAACTGGTGTCCGTTACCGCCGAAGCAACCCGAATGTTAGTGGGTGATTACTAAAAAGACGCCCGCATAAAATAGAGCATACGGGCAGATTGGGGAATTAGGTGCTGGCCATGGCCGAGGCCCTGACCAGGGACCTATAGTTAGTGGAGTTTCTTCATGCTAATGCAGAGGAGCTAGGTATAGATGACATTAGAAATAAATTATGGGGTACCATACCGTAATTGTGGCTTCAGCTGGAGCGGGCGCTGAGCCTGGGAATACTCTTCGGTAAGCCGCCGATGGTCCTGTAAAGTAACTAGGGAAAGGGAAGGAGGAATATACATGTGGGAGCTCTACATACTTTATTTACACTTACCAACATATAAACTCTTATTTACATAGACATATTGTAATTTTTTTTATCGATGTATATTTTTTCTTTTACTTTTATCTCTTTTTTATGTCCTTTTTGTTTTCTTCTTTATTATTAATATTTTTTGTTCTCTCATATTAGTCTATACACACATATAAATATATAAATTACTATTAATTTCTACAATGTTGTTGCCTGCCTTCTCCTGTGGTCTCGCCGAGTCTTCAGTTGGGGTCATCCGTCACCCCGGACCGCCCAGGGAGGGGAGTGACATTCTCCCCGGGTCTTGCGGACATCTGCGTGCATTTATGCAGGGACTAGGTAGTGGAGATAGCTTATGATGGCTTCTGTTTTATCGGTACTGTGTCGGTTTAAAGGTATCTTTCGTTCAAACAGCGATAGTGGCCACTTATGTTTGTCTGCGGCAGAGTTGTATTTTCGAAGGTTGCTAACGGCTGGGCTACAATGGTTTTGTGCAGTTTTATACATGCTGTTGGCCAGCTTTTTAATAAACTCTTCAACCGTAAGCATCCGTAGATCTTCATGAAGTAAGTCCAATGGGACTGTTCGGGGGACCTTCGCAGCTATTCTCAGGCATTTATTTTGAACTAGCTGCAATTTTGCGATATGCGTCTTGGCGCAGTGTCCATATCCCGGGGCCGCGTATGTCATAATTGGTCTAATTAGACGTTTGTACAGGGTGAGGCCCATTTGTTTGCTTGGTGCACTCCGACGGTTAAGAATGGGTACATTGCTCCTAATTGCTGGATTGCCCGTCGTTTCACTTCGGTGGTGTGCTCCACGAAAGTTAGTTTGGAGTCCAGGTTTACTCCCAGGTATTTTGCTTTATTATTCCAAGTTATTGGGTCCCCGTAGAGTGAAAGTTGGGTGGGAGTATTGGCGTGTTTCTTCCATTTTGTGTAAAGAACTGCCTCGGATTTAGCTGGGTTTACTTTAATCCCCCACTTTTCTAACCAGGGCTCTAATTGGGTGAGTGCTGCCTGGAGCCTACGGCATATGACTTCTGGCTTCCACGACTTGCCGAGATGGCAGTGTCATCCGCGTATATCGATAGTTGCGTGTCGGTGTTTCTTAGGATATCATTTATATACAGATTTTAAAAAATGGGTCCCAACAGACTGCCTTGTGGGGCGCCGGCTCCTATTCTTCTCGCACCCGTGCTTTGTTCTCTTAGGGTGACGGTTAAGGTTCTGCCTGTGAGATAGTGTGCAATTAGCTTTAGCATTACATCATTAAATTTAAGAATTTTAGGCTCATGAATCAGCCCTGCATGGTACACGCTGTCAAAGGTCCTCTCTACGTCTCATAATATAATTCCTGTGGATTTTCTCTCATTAAACCCGCGTGTAATGTGTCCTTGTAAGTTGTAGTGTCGTGGAGTGTTTCGCGCAAAATCCAAACTCTTCGTTAATTATAACGCTGTGTTTCTTGATTTGAGTGATAAGACGTTTCAGTATGACTATCTCTACCACCTTGCTTATAGTTTAAGTAAGCTAATTGGTCTATAATTTTGAGGGTTGGCTCGGTCTTTAACTGCTTCGGAAACATGAGCACATTTGCCTTTTTGCAAATTTTAGGGTAATACCCATGGGTATGGCAATGATTACAAATATTACTGAGGAGTTGTATGGCTTTAATTATGAGATACTTGACATCCCAATTTGATATTTCATCTGGTCCGGGTGCTTTGTGCGTCTGTAAATGTTTTCTACCTCTGCTCCGCAGAGCACTTATTGTGCGCTGGATGTTCAAGGACGTGCCGCGATTCTAGCTCTAGTTTTTCATAGTATCGATTGTCTGCTTGACCTTCGTTGTTAGTGCATAGCCTATGAAGGGTGTCCACTAGTAGCTCTTCCTTGTCTTTATTGCTTTCAGCGTATGTGTCGCTATTTTCATCGGTCTGTACTGGAGGTATATTAATTAGTTGTCATTTTAAGGCTCTTACCATCTGCTAAACTCCGGCATTGCCCGGCTGCAGCCGGGATAGCGTTTGGTCCCATTTTTGTTGAACCTGAGCATTTATTTTAGTTTTGATGGCGCTATTCAGTGTTGCCATGTTGACTCTATGTACTGCATTTCGCGTCCGCTGCCATCGTCGCCTTTCGTGGATGAATGACATTACATGTGGTGGATAATTTAGGACGTGCTTTGCTGGTGGTTTGACTGGAACGGCCTCGTTGATTGCTGTTTGGATGGCCCTTTTGAGGGGGGCTGCGGCTCTATGGGCTGCTTGGTCATTTATTACTGTCGCTGGTGGTGCTATCTCTCGGTCTAGCATGTCTGCAAAAGGTTCCAATTTGCTCGATTAAGATTTAACCTTTCCGGTGGCGGTATGAACTTAGGTGGTGCTGCAATTTCGATTTGTATCGCATGGTGATCGGAAGCTAGTGCAAGACTAACAAACATCAGTTCTATTTGGACACATTTAGAAACAAATATACACGACTTATTGAAATTGATCATGAAAGAAAAAACATGTTTTTGAATAGAGCAATGTCCATAGTAGTCGGTGTATGGTGTGGCTGTTGTAAGTATGTTCTTCTGGATGACCTATTATGTAGCCGTTGTTCGTCATGGGTGTATAGAGAGCGTTGCCTTCTGCGTTTGCACTTGGGCATCCCCAAGACGGGTTTTTCGCGTTTAGGTCACCGGCTGCTCTAACAGTGTTATCCAGTCTTAAGAGTACATATAAGTCTGGTACTCTGAGCTTGTAGGGGGAGGAGTATATGCTAGCAAGTGTTAGTTTGCTGTTTAAGAGGTTTACTGACATTGCAGTTGATTCGATTGCATTTAGCGGCGGTATATGTAAATGCACGTGTTCGAGATTTTCCTGGACCACTATCGCTGTCCCCCCGTGAGGTT
This sequence comes from Mantis religiosa, assembly GCA_030765055.1. Taxonomy (NCBI): domain Eukaryota; kingdom Metazoa; phylum Arthropoda; class Insecta; order Mantodea; family Mantidae; genus Mantis; species Mantis religiosa. Next base: position 180,739,533 of record CM060950.1, read on the forward strand.
TCCCGTGTGGTCTGTCTTCGATATATTTGATAACCGGGAATGCTAAAGCGTGCTTTGGGTGTTTCGTTGAGTAGTCCTGCTGTAATTTTGTGTTGACAGAGATAATGTTTTAATTCCTGTAATTTACTTCTCGCCCCGCGTATGTTGCCGTAAAGGATTTTGTATATGTCTGGTGCTTTTGGGTGTTGTGTTATGGGTGTATTGTTGTGCCGTGTGTTAGCCATCATATTGGAGAGGGTGAGTGGAGCTGGTTCTCGTGGTTATCCTGTGTCTGCATCATCTGCGTTGGTTCTGGAGCCTACCATCCTGCTCCAGAGCGTGTGTCAGCTTGGCAAGTTCGGTCAGGAACAGTATCTGATGCACTTGTGCATTGTATTGGCTGTTCTGCCGCTTACCATACAGATTATTCCACATCTACATGAGGAGGTCATATCCCAGCATGTAGCTGTCGTTCCCCACCAGGAGTAGCATCAGCTTTGTTGGGCCGTCTAGGTACAGCGCGTATTTACCCTCTTTTGTTTTGCTGAAGTAGAGGGGTCTGTTGGCAATGTGCTTTTTGGTGAAGCGATCATTTAGGTTCGATATGACCTCATCCTTCATTTTTTGAGCCAGCACAATTTTCGGTATAGGTGTACCAGTGTTTTCATCTTCACATGCCTCTGACGTTTGATTTCCATGGAAGGTTACACTAGTGTTATTACTGCTGTTCGGTCTGCTTGGCTATTGTTGCTCTTGTCGCTGATGTGGCGTCTGTCGCTGATGTGGCGTCTGTCGCTGATATGGCTCCTGTCACTGATGTTGGTTGGCTCGTCTCTGGTGGTAGGTATGTTCCTCCTGTCGTTGGTGGTAATTTGTGGTAGGGAGCATTGGGCCTCTTGTTACTTGGGCGTAGCTGCCCGTCTGCTCGGAGACCGTCCCGCATATGGTTGCTGGTTGTTGCCTTGCGGTTGTCCTATTAGGATATGCTGTTCTCTGGTAAACTGGGCAGCCTCGCCAGATGGCCCCGTGCTCCGATGTGTTGCACAGGGCGCATCTTCTGTATGTGCTCGGACAGGGGCAGTCCCTATTATGCTATGGTCCAGCACAGTGGGAGCATATTTGCTGAGCTTGGCAGTTTCGTGTGAGGTGCCGGATTCTCAGGCAGTGGAAGAGGTCTCTGAGCTGTTTAATGACTTGTGAACTTTCTATGTTGGGCTGTTCTACTAGGAACATTGGGATGTGTGCCCTTTCTCTCATTGAGAAGAGCTTTTTAACACTAAGTGGTTCTAGCCCCAGTGCTTCTGCTTTAGCTCGGATGGGTTCACGTTGGGGTATAGGCCCTTTATAACCACATTGTGGGTTTCGTCCGTCATAGGTTGAAATATTTGGAAAGGTACTCTGCTGTTCTTTCAGAACCTCGTAAAATTATTGTAATCGTTGAGAGTGGTAAACTCAAAACAATGGTAGTGCTCCCTGTACGAAGCCTTATATCCTTGGGGCCTGTACTTTTGGTCAAAGTCTTTGGTGATGGAGGCCATGCTCCTAGTGCAGTAATCAGCTACATACACCTTTGGGATGTTGCTCTGTTGATGCATGTAGGTGGGGGTTGGTGTTACAGCCCTTGTGTTTTCATTCTGTACTCCACTGTGGTCAACAGTAGGCCTATCCTCGCTGTCCCTAGTTGCGGCTATCTGCATTCCAGTGACAGTTTGGCCGTGTGTTCCCGCGCTGTCACTCAGTGGGTTTTGTTTGTCCAGTGGGATCTTGGGAGGTTTCTCCTGCGCTGGCACTCGTTGCAACAGGCTTGTGGCCGGTAACATCCTGGCAGCTTTCGTCTGCGTTGTCACTCGTTGCGGGATTCTGGGGACCGTTGCTGCTTTCTCTTGTGCTGTCCCTTGTAGTTGCCTCGTGTACAGTGACATCTAGGCATCTTCGTTGGCTGTCATCTGTATGCGCTTGGGCTGGCACCTTGCATTGCTACCTGCACTTGAGGGGGCGTGGGCTCCTCTTTCCCAACTTCGGACTTTGATCTCTTCTCAGTCACAACAGCATTGGTGGGGCCTCCGCTGGGTGGCGCGTTCATGTTGCGAAGGGCGCCGCGTGTCTTTCCTACCATCTTGTTTTCTATTCGGATATTTTTTTGTTTATTTTTCTAAGGGGCCTGTGTCAAAACTCTGCACTAAGAAAGCCGATCGTTGTGACTTGTCCTGTCTCGCTCCTTGAAAAAGGCGGGAGACAGGTTGGGGTCTATTGTCCGCTCTTTATTTATGCCTGTTTACAGGCAGTTGTCTTATGTATCATCCCTTGCATGACGAGTAAGAGGAAGAGCAAAAGAAGCCAATTGGGGCCTAACCAGGGGACTTAAGCCTAGATAATATATATAGAGGATAGAGTGAAAGATGCAGCCAGCGAGGGCTAAGAAGCGTGGATAATAGAGGACCAGATCCGTAAAGGCGCCTTAGTACTAGCCTAATGACTGTTGCCTTTGGTCTTGCTAACCTACTTGTCTAACCTGCGAAGTACCTTACCTGAAACCGCTTAACCGTAGAACGTAGCTCCCCTGCATTAACTATCGCCTGCGGTGCCGTATGTAGTAAAAGCGGGCGTTAAACACTACACATTTCATTTCCTGCATTAAGTGCCCGATGTGCACTGCTCGCCGATCTCTGTTGCGCGTCGAACTGGAATCCGTCTCTCGATTTCACGGGATTTTGTATGCCTTCTGAGTGGGCGGAGCCATCTTCCGGCTGGTGCGCTTTTTCGTGATAGTTGGCCGCTGCGTAGGCTGGACTATGGAGGGGGCTGCTTTTATCAAAAGTGGTTGGTGCCAATCAGTGCTTCTCGATCGTGGTCTCACCTATGCCCCTCACGTCCGCGTCAAAGCCGGACATGGGACTTAGGCAGTTGTACCCTATCTTTAAATCCTCAATGCCAATACACCTAAAATTACGTCTGTATTGGATGATTATCCCACCCCTGATTCTCTACGGCTGCGAAGTCTGGGGATCAGCGGCTCCTACCACTATTTGCAGACTGCAGCGCGTCCAGCGTCCAGCGTCCCTGCGAATTATGTACGATACTGAGCTTAGATTCCTGTCCCATATCCTTCACAATTACTCTGGAGTCCCATATATTGTAGACGTGGTGCGGGAGAGATCCCGTGCCATCTATAATAAGCTAGACTCCCATCCCAATAACCTGTTGAGTACCGTTGGCCGTTACGACCATAGGGTTCCTCACCGCAGACCTAGTTACCGGCTATCCAAAGACGCTTTGTGCAACCTAAACTGAGCAGGGCCACTTTGCCATGACACTCTAACCCCAAGCCCAAAATTGGGCTTGGTACAAACTATACCTCAACATTGTTCCTATCCCTGTAGCCTGTCAGGCGGGTTGTGCTCAGATGCCTCACTGGCAGGCGGAAATGTGCAGCCAGCACTGGACGCACACACCCTCCGGGTAACTTGCGCCCACGTATGGCTATATATACCACTGCCCAAGACAACCGCCTGAGACAAAAACAATTCTTTTATACTGCCCAGATAAAGCCACACTAAGCGGCTAGGTGCTGGGCGGCAAAAACCCCGGCCAGGTAAACCTGGGCGACTCGCATCTTCTTCCGCATCTTTCGATGAGTGGTTGCTTATTGTAACTACTGCTGTTGGTGATTTACGAGCCTGGGTTTGTGTCCGGTCGGGTTTCGTACGTGTGGTCCTTAAAGCTGAATACCAAGCTTTATTTAGCCCCTTGGTTTCTTCTTTCCTGTTACACTTATTTTTATATTTATAAATTTCTGTGGCTGTCCGACTTAAACGAGCAAAGTAATGGACATCGAAGGACATAACTGTCATATTAGCGTATTGTAGGATGTGTTCCCCTGGAGCATGTAACGCGTGTTCCGCGACTGCAGATTCTCTAGATGTCCGAGATGGCAGCACCGCATATGTTCCGTAATGCGCGTGTTTATCGTGCGCTGAGTTGTCCCTATATTTACAGAGCCACGCTACCATGGAATCCTGTAAAAACCCTCTATCCTCCTTCGGATTTAGAGGATTCCATGCTCCTGTGGCTCTGTATATATTTTCACCCAATTAGCAAGTGGAGAATTGTATCGTGTAACATTATCTTATATTACTTGAAAGAGGGTACCATACTAAACTGTTTCATAGTAGTGATGTATCACACTCACTTGTTTTCTGATAATGCCTGCTAAACTTTGAAGCGTTTTATATAACATTGCTAAATCTATTTTCTTTGGTTATGTGGGGAATACACTCCCTAATGAAATAAAAATAGAAATGAGAATTTGTTGTATTCATGAAGGTGGAACACCTCCAAAATACAAATATTTCTCTGCTTCCCCTTTCTCATATATCTACCCATTTTTGTACCAATTATTTGTATGTTTGCCAGTTCGTGTATGTTTGCGTGTTATATAAGTTCCTTGCATTTTTTTAGATTGCAATCAGAAGAAGAACTCTGCAATGGCAGCAGACTCTCCTACAGTTTTCTGACCAGAATGGATGTAGAAGAAAAGGAGTGCTTACAATACAGTCAGGAAACACCTGACTGTGAATCTACCAGTGGCACAAATCAGGAGAAAAATAACTATATGTTGAAGCGGTCACATGTATGTGAACATTGTGGAAAAAGTTTTACTTCAGCATCATACCTGAAGCTGCACATTTTGAGTCATGAGGGCAACACACCTCACAAATGTGAAGTTTGTGAGAAATCCTTCATACTCTTGTCAGGTTTAAAGAGACACAGATTAATCCATGAAGGAGTGAGGCCATACAGTTGCGAGAACTGTGACAAGAGCTTTACTCGGATGTCACACTTGAAGACACATAACTTGATGCATGAGGGGAGAAGACCACACACTTGTGATATGTGTCGAAAGAGCTTCACTCGAATGTCACATTTGAAAATGCACATTTTGGTTCATGAGGGTAGAAGTCCATATAAATGTAAAATTTGTGAAAAGAGTTTTTCTTGGGGTTCACATTTAAAAAAACATTATTTGACCCATGAGCGTGAAAAACCTCATAAATGCCAAATTTGTGACAAAAGCTTTGTACACTTATCATATTTGAACATGCATAACCTAACTCATGAGGGCAATAGACCGCATAAGTGTGAAATTTGTGAGAAGAGCTTCACCCAGAAATCACACTTAAAAAAGCATGTTTTGATTCATGACAGTGAAAGTCAATATACGTGTAAAATTTGTGAAAAGACCTTCTTAAGGAAGACACATTTAATTCTTCATAATCTTAGTCACAGTGGCAAAAGTCCACTGAAATGTAAGGTTTGTGATAAAAGTTTTGTAGATTTATCGCATTTGAAAACACATTGTATGATTCATGAAGGTAAAAAGCCATATAAGTGTAAGGTATGCGACAAGAGCTTCACTCAGAAATCTTATTTAAAAATTCATAATTTGATACACGAGGGCAAGAAACCACATAAATGCAACATTTGTGACAGAGCCTTTACTGAAACATCACATTTAAAAAGACATTATTTGACTCATGAAGTCAAGAGGTCATAGATGTGAACTCTGTGACAAGAACCTTTGTTGATGAATCATATTTGAAATGTCACAATTTGACTATTAAAATCCTTACTAAGCACTAGAAACATATCTGAGTATTATAGTGTGTTCATAAATGCAAAAGGTAATGCAAAATTCACATTTATAAAGAGATTAAGGACTTGGCCGAGTATTCCTTGTCAGGTAAGAGGTTCTGTGCACTGTCTGTTTACGGAAGCACTTGTATTGGAGCTCATTTGGTTTAAGAGTACTTTCTTTGCATTTAAAAATTTATGTTTATTGGTATACAGGTTATTAGCTCATCACCCCTGTTAAGTTAAATTGGTTAAGTGTGCCACTGGCAGCTTATAACTTTGCACATTAACAGTCAAGGACAGGTATACCTGCTGATTAGGCTATTAGTGCATGTCTGGGCTCAGAATGGTGACAAGTTTTTAATGACCTTGGCAATCTATTGTCCATTTAACACAATAAGTACGGGTTCAGACTAATACAATCTTGTTCTGTTATATATTGCAAAATTTCCATCCCCAAAATCCAAAATATCACTTGCTTGCAACTGTCATTAACAGTGTATGTGCAATAGTTACTTAAACCATAATTAATGTAGCTAACTAATACGGCAGGTCATTCCAGATTAATCTAAAAAACTTTAAAATAATGAGTTAATGAGTTTTGACATTGGAGAAAATTCATCTTACACTTAACCTCTCTATATGAAACCAAGGTGAAAATAAATGCTGCCCAACTTCAAGATGGATAATTGACCTAATTTTGAACCATAAACTCGATACAAAACTGAACATGAGCTTTCATAGCCTTTTTCATGCAGATGTAAGCTCCTGCAACCACAAGAAAATTGCGCTATAAGAAAATAAAGTAAATAAAATGAAGAAATGGTACGTGATAAGAACTTTCTGGCTTTGAATTTGATTTCAGCATGTTAAACATACCTCAAGGGCATTCAAACTCTAGGGGCAGGAATTTCATTACTGTTAGGGTTATTAGTAGGCCACCACTCTATCACCAGCTGATACCTACACAAACACAGTAGGTAAAATGGTGTCTCCCAGCAGATCTTTAGCTCGTTCTTTGTTTCACAAATTACCCCATAAAGCTCAATTAAAATTAAAATCTGGTGTGGTTAATCTATAACCCACTGTATGACAGCATTTTCCATCTTTCATAGATGTTTTGTTTTAGTTGTCCTCTTTGAGCTAATCTGAAGCTCCTTTTCTGATATGATTGCGTATAATGTGATGATATAAATGTTGATCTATGTTAAGAATCTTACAGGAAACTGGTTTACTTATATCTATGCTTACATAGTTGTGCAGATAAAAGACGGATGTCCACACAATACTCTGAGTGATACTGCATTTGTTGTGGCGGTGTTACTGGGGGAGACTTTACATACAAATACAACACTTGATGCAGTTTTCACATAGTATTTCCATGTGTGCTAGGCTACAGTTTATTAAGCAGCCATGTCAGTAGCATGACCTTGGGTTCACCTCTTGTAATACCAAAACCGCATCAGCATTATTTATTTTATTATTATTTATTTTCAGTCATACAATATGCAGATTATCTTGTTGTGATAGATAACGTCAAAGGTGTCATAATGATATCCAAATAATTACAATAGCAATATAGTAATGGTAATAAAATATTATATACAGTTTAATAATAGCAAGTATATCTACACACAATGTAAATAATAAGAAATAAAGTTATGTACACAGCACATTTAGCCCTATATGTAAGTAATTGTTACCTCACACACAAAAATAAAGAAAATATTTATAGATAGTTTGTGTTATGGTTTAAAAACTCTTCAGAACCAAAAAACAGTGTGTTAGTAAGTAATTTGTAAAACTTTCTATTGTGTGATGCGAGAATATTTTCTAAGTTCCAAGGTGCAGGTATACGCATGCGCAAGCAGACAACCCGCAGGTTCTCACGTTGCAGCCAACATGAAAAAGATGTGTAACAGTAGTAGCCAACCTCTGCAAAAATGCTCCAGACATCTGTCCAACACTGGTGGAGAAAGACGTGTGGATGCAATTAGCACAGGTCAGGTTTGGAAAATACTGACCATGTCTTAGGTTTTATTGCTTTACAAAAGTAGGCTTGCTGTCCAGCAGAATTCTGTATTGTACTGTTAGAAGTGAGGGCTGTTCGTTCTGTGCATTCTTAAGATATTTAAGCTCCGTTCAGTACATTGTTGAAAATCGGGAAATGGCTCGACAAATAGGGTAAAATGACTTGTCCTTTTATTTTAATAATGAGGAGGTATACCTTCAATTATTATTCGACGAGAGTCTGCTCAGGACACATGTCTTCCGAATGCAATCCCGCCCTTAGTGAAATTGGCTAGTTAGTGTAAATTAGGGACTATTGTGTGTGTTTAGTGTAATTACTTAGCTAGGTAGTGCAATTTAGGTACTTTGTAGTTATTTCGCTAGATAGTATAATATAGGGACAAATAAGACTTGGAAGCATTGCATTCAGTGAAGAAACAAAGATAATTTGGCTGCACTGAATTCTTCAATATAGCTACATCCATAGTAAGTACGTAAGTAAATGAATAAATAATAAATAAATAAAATTAAGTTATGACTTCAGTAACGTTAAAAGAATGTTCTCCAGCATGCAGTTTCTCTAAAAAGTAAAGAACTCATATTAAACATCATAGTTGTATATAAAAACCTCATAGTTGTATAAAAAGTGTGAAGGACTTAGAAAAACTTGCCGTGTCACATATTAGAAAAAAGAGCCAATAATTTTTAACCCTTTTTAAATTGATTTATGTTATTCTCTTTAAATCTCAGTGAGTTAAAGTATTTAGACCCAGCATTAATGATATTCTTATTTCCAAAGGTAAAAAACAGGATTTAAAAGAAATAATTTTGTGTACATGTAAAATGTGTGTGCACATCATGTAGTTGAGGGTATTCCCCAGACCTTTGGGAATACAGTTTTACACACACACACACACACACACACACACACACACACACACACACACACACACAATTTTAATTTCTTCAAGTATGGTCTACAAGACTGGAAGCTATTGATTCTCGCTAAAACTCTTACAGCTCTCTTCAGTAGTAGAAATATATGCATAAAATATTTTTTTAAAAAGAGAACACCAATAATATTGCCCCATATTCTAAATGTAAGTGAAATAAGGCAAAGTATAGAGTACGAAGCATTTGAAAAGGTAGCATATTGGAAATTTGATGTAGTAGAAATATGGATTTATTAAGTTTGGAATGGGTTATACTAATATGATATTGACACGAAAGATTGCCAACAATATACATGCCTAAAAGCTTTGTATTTGAGACTCAGGATATTATTTGTCTGTCATCAACCAGTTTCCGATGCTCACAGCTGAGATTATTTCTATTCAATGGAAATAGTAGATAGTTCCCTATGAGTAAGGGCTATGATACAGCGAAGCACAAAACTAATATAATTTTGAGTTGAACTAGTTCTCACTGCTCCATTTATTCCTATAAAGTTAATACATTAGCTGAGGATGTTAGGAAGGTTCATAAAGAAATGCGTTCTAGGTAAACACTAGCAATAAATGGAGCATTCAGTACTATATTAAATTATAGATGAGTCATTTTTACGCATAAGCTTCTCATACGTACCTATATTGAGGATATGTTTCTCGAACTATTGTTCGCATCTTTTGCTCTATTGCGAGCTCTAGAGTTAAAGATGCGAACAATAGTTCACGAAACATGTGATCAATATAGATACGTAAGTGAAGCTGATGTCTAAAAAATACGACTCATCTATAATTTAATATATTTTTCGCTTCACTGGAGTGTTCCAATACAGTAAAATTTTGATACATTGAGTACTAGTTGGATTCAAAATTATATTAGTAGATAGTTTGTCTTACGGATATTTGGATTGAGATAGTGGATGAGAAAATAATTTTCCAGGTATTACAGTATTACTTGACACTTTTTATTTAGTTGCTACATAGTTTCTGTTGAAACTAGAATAGTCGTTTCATTAGCATAAAGAGTGACTTTGTTACCTTTTATCATAAGATGATCATTTAGATCATTGATGTACAATTAAAGTAATATCGGTCCAAGGATCGATCCTTATGGTACTTTATACTTATTGGTCTGTAATGATAAACATGAGATTCTATATTACCCTTCCTACAAAGGGATCTTACTGCAGTTCCTATTTTTCTATCAAAAAGAACTCTAAACATTTACCAGCAACTCCCTGATTCCATAACTTTCTAACTTATTTAGTAGTAACTGTTGGTAGACACAATCGAAAGCTTTACGGAGATCAAGAAAGTCTTACCATAACTCTCTTTTATTTAGCTTGCTGTTGCTGTTGAACAATGGCACTGGGGATAAATTGATTTGCACCATTTTCCCCCTGGCATCCCAGTATAAAGCCTGTAGGTTCTCACTTTTGAGACCATTACAGTTGTCCAAATGATGTTTGTGTATGATGACATCCTCTTTACAGATAGTGCACTTGGATGCAGGTATGCAGTGTATTTTATAAACGTATTCTGCAAGACAATCATGGCCAGTTTCCATTCTGAATAGAGCCACTGCAGTTTTTCTTGGAAATTTTTGTATGTCAGTTTTATCTCCAATGCTCTTATAATCTTTGTCTTTTAGTTTATTTTCTTCATCAAGTCCTTGCTGTCTTTTAAAATGTAGCTTAATGTTGTTTAATTTTTTATTTATTTCAATTTGTCATAGGGGCTTTATATTTTGAATTGCATCTTTCTCTGCTAGTTGGTCAGCATGTTCATTACTTAAAAGTCCAACATGGGCTAGGATCCATTGAAGGGTGACACGATTTCTTGATTCAACAGCTTTAATTAAACTTCTTATTTCTTTGAGGATTCTTGTTGTTTTGTTTTTATAATTTACAAAATCATCTATGACCGATTTTGAATACGTTAAGATAACTATGTTTTGCTTTATATACGGTCTGTATATGATGTTCTGCAGTGCTGCTTTTATGGCTGTTAGTTCTCCGTCATAATTGTTTGAAGTTTCGTCTTGTGTTAGATACTGTGCAAATTTTATACTCTTCTCAATATGCCTTTTTGAAATTGCATTTAGGCTTTATTTTTCCTTTTGTGTTGGAAGGTTGTTGATTTAGGTTGGTTTTTGTTATTATGGCTCTGTGTCCACTACCACTGTCTTCGATTACTTTTTTGTAATTTTATCTTCTAGATCATTTGATACGATCGCCATACTGGATTGGTTGACTGTCCTGTATAATGTATGTAGGTTTTTGGTCTTCATTCCTTTGCAGTATTTTCATTAAGTTGGTATCTACAAATTCTTCAATGATTACGCCAGCTTTATTATTATCACTGTAGCCCCATCTTGGAGAATGTTCATTGAGATCGCCAATTATGATTGTCTTATTGTCACTATCTACTATGTCTAGGTTGAGGTGGTTGTTATTGGGTGGGCTGTAAATTCCATAGATTTTGAATTTATGTTTGTTTGCAGGCTGTTATTCTAATTATTTCAGAGGTATCATATTGGTTCATTTCTTTAACAATTTCAAACTTTCCAATTATACATTGTTTGATGCCAGCAGGTATACCACTTGCTATCTGTCTTTGTTTTTCTAATATACTTGTGTTATATTTTAAAAATTGATAAACTTTTTCCTTTTGTCGGTCTGTATTTTCTTCAGCTATAATGAAAACATCTGCGTCATTGTCCCTTAAAAGATTGTCTATCATGGTCGTTTTACTTTGGTTCATTCCTCCGGCATTCCAAAACAGCACCGAGAAGTACTCTACTTTTGTATTGGGAACCATGCTTATGTTGTAGTCTATTTAGCGTTACCCTGGGAACACCACGTGGAGACGGACTACATTGTTCCGCTTATTTAGCTGGTTAGTAACACTATTTAACACCTTTGTTATTGCATCCTTTGTAGATTTATTTTTTTGTAAACCATACTGTGCGTCATTTAGCAATTTATGTTCATTAACAAGGTTTAACGATCTATTTAGAAACACTTTCCCTAAGCTTTTATATAATGAAGTTATGATAGTAATTGCTTATGTCCTCAGGATTGTCTTTTTATATAATGATTTTATTTTAGCTTTCTTTAAGCAAAAGGATAAATTATTTCTGCCAAAGAGGAATGCACTATAATAATGGTTCTAAAGTAGTATTTTTCCATTTTTTTCCTTCAAAAAGTTACTTGTTATATTATCATATCCTGTGGACGTGCTTGATTTAATGAGTCTTATTATTTTAGCTAATTCACTGTTGGAAAGAAAGAGTCAGACTGAAAAATTCCATGCCATAGCCAGGTTTTGAAATACGGATCTTCTGGTTTCCGTCCAGTCGCTCTAACCCTTGAGCTACCGTGGACAACATACCGACATAACATTAAATTCTCCAACTGACTTTTGTTTTTCCCGGTAAACTACCAGGAGTTCTCATAAACACACGAGACAACTACCTTAATGGTGACTTATTATGCTGGACTATATAGTTAACCACTGTTAGGTCAATTAATGGAAATTGGGGCCGCGACTCGCCGCGCACGCGTGACATTGACGGTACCATCTCTCAGCATCTGCTCGGAGCCTCAGCCAGTAGTAGCGCTGTCGGAGTTTGTCGATCGTCCGCTTTGCTACGAGGTGTCCTGATACAGGCGTGCACTTCCTCCAAGACTTCCAAGACTTTACTTCGGAGAAGTACCAACTGCTCCCTCTGCGCCTTCCCATCTGGCGATTTCCATACCCAGAACAGCACGTCCTTTCTTGTCTTCAGTGCCTCCCATTGGGCCCAGTACGACTTGTATGTGGCGCTGCTCGGTGCGATGTCCTCCCAGGTCGGTCTTGTCCCTGCCTCAACTTCTCAAGAGTGGCCCAAAGTCTGCGTCCGCCAACTGCTCCCTCCTCATGCCTGCGCTATCCCAGCCATCCGCAGGTACTGCCGTGACTAATCGGACTACTGCGGCACGCTTCTTCTCTTCCACTCTCGTGCATTGGCCGCACTTATCTGGTCAGGGTGTTCGAGACATGGCGTCTGCGTTACCGTGGCTCTTCAGTCTACGATGTTCAGAGGTGAAGTCGTACTCATGCAGCCTCTGGACCCAACGTGCTATCTGGACTTCTAGATTTCTAAAGCTCAGTAGCCAGGTTAGGGCGGAGTGGTCAATCCTAAGGTGGAATGGCTGACCGTACAGGTACTTATGGAAGTGCTCCAAGGTCTTTACTACCGCCAGTAATTCTCGCCGGGTGACGCAGTAGTTCTCTGCCTTGGATAGCGTCTTGCTGTAGCAGGCTATCACCCGCTCATGACCGTCCTGGACTTGTGATAGGACGCCTCCAATGCAATGGTCGCTGGCGTCGGTGTCCACAATGAAGGGGCGACCTGGTTGTGGGAATCCCAAAATAGGAGCACTGCACAGTGCCTTCTTCAGGTGTTGAAAAGTGTGTTCAGCGTTCTCCGTCCACACATAGGGTCGGTGTTCCTCTGTCAGATGGGTAAGGGGTTTGGCGATGTTGGAGAACCCCTTTATGAAGCGGCGGTAATAAGTGGACAGCTCCAGGAAACTGTGCAACTCTCGCTTATTATTTGGCCGAGGCCAATCTCTCACGGCCTGTGTTTTCTCCGGGTCTGTGACCACTCCGGTTGGTGAGACTATGTGGCCCAAGTAGTTCACTTCCTTGCGGAAGAGTTGGCACTTCTTCGCGTTCAGCTTCAAGTTGGTTGCCTACAGTCTGGTTGTCCAGATGGTCTTCAAACTTCTTGCCGACGATGTCAATCCTCTCATTACTGATTCCATGAGGCGTTGAAATGTGGCTTGTGCATTGCATACGCCAAAGGGCATAACTGTGTACCGCCAAAGCCCTTGGCCTGTCGAGAATGTAGACTTCTCCTTGTCTCTCGGGTCTGGAGCCACCTGCCGGTAGCCCGACTTCAGGTCCAGGGTCGAGAAGCACTGTGCACCGGCTAGCGTGTCCAGGGTGCCGTCAATCGGGCGTAAGGGGAAACAGTCCTTCCGGGTGACAGCGTTCAGCTTCCTGTAGTTCACGCAGAAGTGCAGCTTGCAGTTCTTCTTTGTTACCAGAATTACAGGGGAACACCAAGGGCTGTCATACTCTTCAATCCCTCCCCTGGATTTCATTTCGTCCACCATATCCCGTACCACCGCTTGTTACGCCAGCGGAACGCGTCTAGGAGGTTGCCGAATAGCCCAGGCATCTCCGGTGTCGATGCGGTGCAGCACTCGTTCCGTGCGGCCGTAGTCGCTGTCGCCTAGTCTGAAGACGCGCTGGTATCGTCTCAGCAGTTGTCGAAGTTTCTCCAGCTATTCTGCGGTCAGGTGGTCGGCCGCCCTCTCCGAAAAACCTTCCAGCCGGGGCCCCAGGTGTGGCGTCATCATCGCCTCCTGTGTCTTGTCGAACGCGGTCACGCTGACCACGGGTTCGCACGTTTCCAGCTCCGTTCCGGCCTGGATGTCGTGATCGGTGTCTGCCAGGTTGAGCAGCCTCACTGGCACCTCTTCTCGGCACGGCAATAATGTCCTGGCTACACAGATCCCATACACAGGCGTCATCTGGTCCAGCATCATGTTATTCGTCCGCTAGTCTTCCAGTCGCACCGTCACCACCACCTCGCTTCTCGCGGGGACAACCACATCTTCCTTCAGGATGACTCTGCAGAGTCCACGGCGCTCTTTGGGTTGCCGGAGTATTACCTCTTCTACATTAAGTCGCTGGACCTTCCTGCCGACGTCGACCGTCGCCTCGTGGTTCCTGAGGGCATCCAATCCCAGTATTGCCTCCTCAGCCACCTTCGCGACGAACACCCACAGACGTACGGTACTCCGTCCCAATGTCATCTTCAATAGGCCTCCTCCACAGGCAAGATGTCACCCGATGCCGTCACAAGCTGGTATGTTCGGGTCGGCTTACTTGTCGGCAAACCTTTCGCCACGTCAGGTCTGATGATTGTCACGGCTGCCCCAGTGTCCACCAGCACGCGGCACGGCTTTCCTGTCAACCAACCGTCCTGCGATGAGGCTCTCATCCATACGCCGTCTGATGGCGCGCAGTGTCACTCGAGGGGATGGTAGTGATCGCGCCGACGTTCCGCTCTCCACGACGGCCCATACTCGTTTTCTGGCTGCTCTTCCTGATGTGGGCAGTCTCTCTCCAGGTGTGTCGGCTGTCCACACCCCCAAAACAGGCCACTATGTCTTCGCCGGCGTCCCTCGGCTGGTCTTCTGTCTCCGGTGTAGCGGACACTCCTCGTTCTCGACGTCGGGATAGCTGTTACCTTGGCCGCGTCCATCCTTAATGCTGCCGTTAGCGCCTCGTGTATGGTTTTATAATCGCCGAGCATTAGGCGCTGACGAATCTCCGTGTCTCGTACCATGTCAACGAATGTGTAGGCAGCTTCCCGGGATACGAACTCTGGTGGGAGGTCGGCTAGGGCCCTGCTAGCCAGTTGCTCAACTGCCACGGCTAGCTCCTGCAGTGTTTCCCCTGGCTGCTGTGGCCTTGCCTTTAGCTGGCTGCGGTACGCTGCGGCTAAGCGGTGGTTTCCAAAACGATTCTCCATTGCCTCCCAAATGTCCTTGGGTGCCGCCGCTGTCTGGACAGCGTTCAGAACTTCCGCGGCCCGTCCTTGGAGGCTGGCTATTAGGCGTGTGGCCTCTTCCTCTGGTGACCATCTGTTGTGCTTGGCCACTGCGTCGAACTGGCGGCGGAAGACCTCGAAGGTTGTCGCGCCGTCGTATTTAGGAGGGTAGACGCGCGCAGATGTTGTGTCGCATCCCGGCGCGTCGACCTTTAAATCCTTTAACCTCCTGCCGACGACGTCCTCCAACATGGCGATCAGGGACTTTGTGTTGCTGTCAGCCTTTCCCTCCAGGTTTTTTAACGCGGTTAGCCAGGTCTTCGAGGCATTTGATGTTATTGTTGGCCTTTCCCGCTAGATCGTTAATGCACTCGTCCACTTGATACATCCCCTTGCCCAGCTCCGTAACGTCATCTCTCACGCCGGTCAATTACTCTTCACATTTTTCGGCGAGGGCGTCGTTCGCAGCCTTCATTTCCGTGGTCAGTTCGGCCATCTTTGCAGTCAGATTGTGATTTGTCTCCAGCTTTGTGGCCAGGTCGCTATTTGCCGCCTCCGTCTTCGCTGTTAATTCGGTCTTCATTTCTTCCATCTTCTGTAGAATCTTTTCTAATGCAGCTTCCATGGTGGTAATATTCCGCTTCCTGACAACCGTTGTGGCCTTGTGGGTTCGTGGAATTAAAAGTCCAAGCCACAGAAATTAAAAATAACCTTTATTTTCTTAGAATTACACTTATAGATTACAGCAGCATTACGTTACGTCAGCATCAGTCTACCAAGGTCGATGACAATAACAAACAGCGACAGCAGATTACATCATTAGCTCTCGTTACAATAACACTTCCAGCTGTCTCACGTTTACAACACTGTTTCACAGCTCACTGTTGTAACAGTAGTTTCGAGTTATACTTAGAAAAATTATGAAAAGTTTATAAATTTATAAAAAATGGTTATGTAGATATATTTGGTAATTTAAATAAGTAAAAATATATGTACTTTTGTGATTGGCCGTAGTAATAATTGTATGACGTAATGTTGTGACGTGGAATTAAATCGGCCAATCACAAAATCAAGATAGGAGTAACGATAGTTACGAAAAATGAATAATCTTGATAGAGATGTTTTGCAATGGTATGATGAATAGTGGAGCAGGAACAGGAGCGTTTATGTAATAGTTGGAACTGTTTAAATATAACAAAGTAAGAATTTATTGATATGTTGGAAGTGACTGGGAAAGGAAGTTCATGTAAAATGTAATCTGAATAAGACAATTAAATAATGCAATTAAACAGTTACAAAATTTGACTTCTCCGAAACTTTATTCCGAACCACGCCTGAAACCAAGATTCTCATGAATCTTATTTAATCAAGCACAATCATCAAGAAACAAATCAAAATACAACGAATTAACCCTGTTATATCTGGCTTCTCGACGTGGATCTTCGAAAAGTCAACGTACATCTCATCTCAAACTTAGAAATCCCGCACCAAATTGCGCCCGAACATGTGGCAGATTAAGATGGGGAGAAATTAACTATGGATAAAGAATTCCTGTCTCAAATGGCACCCAACGTGGGGCCGAATAGGATAAAGAAGAGTGGAGATTAAAACCTCGTACAGCTACGTGGGAATATAAAACGAAAGGAGAAAGAAGTGAGAAGAAAGAAGGAACAGAAAACTGGTTTAAAGTGAGTGAAATTTAAAAAATAGTAGTAGTAGATTTATGTTGCTAAGGAATCAGAAAACAGCTAAAAAGATGGCGAGTGGAAAAGGAATAATAGTGGAAGGAGAAGCCAGTGATGGTGTAGGAATGAGTAGGGAAGATGTAGGATTAAGTAAAAATAACGAGTGAATGTTAGAAAGGATAACGAAAATGTTGAGTAATTTAGATGCTAAAATAGGAGATGTAAAATCAGAGTTGGGTGATGTAAAATCAGAGTTGAATGATGTAAAATCTGATTTGAAATCAGAGTTAAGTGATGTAAAATCAGAGTTGAGTGATGTAAAATTAGAATTAAAAGAAGATCTTGAACAAAATATAAATGAATTGAGGGAAGAATTAGCTCAGAATAAAGACAATATTGAAGATTTTAAACAAAGTATGTGCAATTTAGAAGTTAATGTAAGACAGGAATTGGCAGAAAGTGTAAGTAATTTAGAGGTTAGTTTGTCACAAAAGTTAAAACAGGAATTGAACGGTGAGATATCACAAGAAATTAGAGAGGGAAGAAAAGAATGTAAAGAGAATATCGAAAGGTTATTGCAAACAATAGCACAGAACAAAAATGAAAATAGACAGGAAATTATGGAATTAAGAGAAATAATTCAGGAAACTAGGTTAGCTCAGCACATTGTGAAACAAGAAATAATAATGGAATTAAACAAAGAGTTAGAAACATTTAGGATACAACAGGCAGAAATAACACAAAAACAAAGAGAAGAATTAGGAGATAAAGTAGAACAAAGAATCAATGTAATTTGTTGTGAAAAGCTATTACATCATGATGAAGGTAAGGCACACCAAGAGGAAATAAGGTTACAACTTGATGAGATAAGTAAAGCGAAAGAAGAAGTAGGTGTGTAAATTAAAGAGTTGAAAGAAAATTTTGAAAAAGAGGAGGATAACTGAGGAAAATTGACACAAGTTGTGATTGCATTACAGGCTAGTAAAGTAAATAATTTGAAAGAAATGCCTAGAATTAGAAATATAAATGACTGTGACTTACCAGGTGAATTAAGCAATCATCAGAAGTCTGTTGATGTAGTAGGTGAATGTAGTGAGTTTGTGTGTCCAGATAATGATATTAATTATCACGGAAACACACAAAACATGTCCTCACACACAGTTTCACAGTTTAGGTCAAAATGAATGTGTACATTACTCACTAAATGATATAGTTAGTTAGTTACTAACGCTCCCCACATGGCAACCTTGGCCTTCGGGGTAACCTCACCCCACCAAGCGATGACCGGACCCATTTCTCAGGTGGAGGCACCCAGAGGGCGGTGTCCATTACCTCCGATGATAGGGTGATAATGAAGATGGCGGTGAGGTGAGAGGACCTACAGTTTTTACCGTGGACTCCGAACCACGTTGGGCATAGGGGATACTTCACGTGTGCTAGACAGAGGTGAAGGCGTGGATAGGGCCGACTTAAAATCGCCAACCCCAGAGCCGGGAATCGAACTCGGGACCCTTAGAACGGGAGCCGCGAACGAAACCACCGCGCTACCCCGGCGCCCCACTAAATGATATTAGTCCACCAAGTTTTGATGAGGAATCAGGTGATAATCCAAAAGTATTTCTTAGAGAACTGGAAGAATATTTCCGTATTAAGAGAATTCCGAATGAATTTCGGATGGTGATAGTAAAACGCTGTTTGAAGAAAAATGCTCTTGAGTGGTTTAGGTTAACCTGGCTTCACATGAAACATACAGCACTTTCAGAAATCTGTTTATAAATCGATTTTGGGGACCTGAGAGATAAAGAAGAATAACAGTTGAGTTAGCAATGGTAGGTTTGAGTTTAGAAAAGGAATTTCTATGACCGAATATTTCTTAAAATTAGCAAACATAACTAAGTTGATTAATCCCGAAATTTCTGACACAGAAATTGTCAACATACTAATACGTCATTATCCACCACATATCAGAAATCATTTAATTGTGGCTAAACCTATGGATTTCTCTGATATGATTGAGTTATTATCCGAATTTGAAGCACATAACCTCATTAATGATATAACATTGTGTGATGGTAACCATAATAACGTCCATATTGAGCGAGGAAGAAATCGACAGAAATCACAACCTACAAATACCAGGAATAATAGGACGAGTTTAAATTGGGGCGGAGCACACGTAAGAAATCAAAGATTTGAAGGGAGAGGTTATGATCCTAGACGAACATATGAATCTGTAATTCCCGGAACAGGAAGGGGAGTTCAAAATAATTTGTAAAGGAATTATCATAACAATCAGTGGACGGGAATTGGAAGAAATGACCAAATAAACCATGTAATATTTTATCTAGGAAACAATCAACGAATAAGTAACTTTAATAGGGGTGGAGGTACTAGCCTATTTAATGCAACTCAAAGAGATTTTAGGGGTTCGAGATTTGAAAGAACCGATCAAAATAAAGGAGTAGAAAATACAGAAAGTATAGACAATGATGTGAATATAAACGATAGTACCAACCTAACCAACAATGAAAGTAATAAACACAGGGATACGGAAAACTAAAAACCAAATCATTTTGTGCTCTGGAAAGTGGTTCGGTGAGGATGACACAGGACGAATTGAAAATTGAACATAACGGAAATAAGCTCTCTCTCTCGCAGAAAAATAAGGAATTAGATAATCCACCTCAGCTAATTGATGCTGGAGCCAGTTCTACTGTGATAAGTGAGGAATTGTTTAAAAATCTGTTAGCTGACTATAAAGTGGAATATTTAAATGTGTGTAATGGTTACTGCAGTACTGCAATTGGGAAGAAAAAGGATAGAATTAAATATCAAGTATTAATTAAGGGGCCAATAGGTGAATGGAATTTCGATTTCATTGCGGTGGTAGTTCCACACTTGGCAAGAGACGTAATTGTGGGTAATGCTTTATTATATGAATGGCAAAGTGTATTGAATTTCGAAATGCATGAAATCAAGGTTAAGACAGAAAATGATTTAATAGTAATAAAATTATTGGAAGAAGATGGGAGAAAAGAATAGAATAGAGATAATATAAATAATGAAAGTTTTTTTTGTGGAAAATATCAGGGGCGGCTTCTGAGGTAGTGCCGCTGTGCCATGGCACCATCTGTATGAAAGCGAAAGAAAGAGAAGTGTATAAGAATTGCGCAGAAGGAATTGTTTATGAGTAATTGCTCCCTCGTTTGAATAGGCGCATTGAACGCCAGCGCTCTCTCTTGGTTGTTTTCCGTAGCTTGGTGCCGATTCCAGAACGGCACCGTCTACGCTCATAAACGCCTGTGTTAGGGCTAGGGGCTAAGATGTCTGCTTATACACGGCTTCTTATGGAAGAAAGTCAGAGAAGGTAGTGCCGGGATTTCTCTGGCGCATAACTTACGCTTTGCCCGTTAGAGTGCAGTAAAACACGGGACTTCAGATAACCACGATCCTGCCACCTAGCGAAAGACAATGGTAAGAATACATTTCGCGCTATACCTTCCTTTAATGCAGTGTCACCATCCTACTGCAAGTTAATTCTGAGGAGCTTCAAAACGCAAATTAATGCTTAATGAAATCACTTGTAGAAACACAACACATAGATATCCTTATAAATAAAATTAATTGGGTTTCAATGTGAATATAGTATTAGATTTTTAAATTTAGAGACAGTATTTCAACATGTGCATATTTCACAGCAGCAGTTTTGTTGGTAGAACATAAAACCCGCGCGTCCAGCATGTGTTGGACACATGTTTTCAAAGCAATGGTAGAGTATAGTGCGGCCGTTGTATCTCCGGCTCTGACGTTTTGCGATTGCAAGAGGTGGAGGGGAGAGGTTAATAGTACCAACATACAGTAATGAGCAATTGAAAACATATCCTCAAAATTATCTTTAGAATATAAATATAGGACTATATTAGCTTTAAAACACTGAAATACAACTTACAATTTCATTATCATGCAAGATATTTATTAAAACACTACTCTATTCGAATATTTCGTTCACACCTTTCACACACACTAACAGCATCTATTGGTAGTACTGGGAATCTCTGCATCCGGTGTTGTGGTCAGGAAGTTAAAACTGTCTGCTAGCGCCAATCAGCATTGTCGCTGCTATGCGTGACTGCCGAACCCAACACTGTGTTGCCAGGTTAAATTTGTTTGAGCCACGTGGTTTTAGCTGCTTGCGCTGGTAAAACTTCTTTGTTTATATTTTGCGTGCGTGAATTCCGATTTTTAATGTCCGTAAGTCCTATTATTATCGCTATTATAATAGTATGGCTCCTGGTTCGTGTAATATGCAAGTACTGAAATATTTAAAATACGTATTATTTCTCTGCTTGAAATACCCGCTAAAGAACTGGCAACAGCCTGCTTCCCCCTCTCGAGAAATGTCAGAGCCGGAGATAGAACGGCCGAACAGTAGTTCTGTATGTGCTCCTGTAATGCTGTAGTTCATCGTGAGTAAGGATTTTTAAAACAGTGTTCAGTGTTTTTTCTTTAAGTTAAAATTCACAGTAAAGTTACGAACATGAACAAGGTGAGTGAATTACTGAAAACTTCATTTAGTAACAGGACTCTAAGTGAAAGAATTCAGATAAAAACAATAGGTAGGCCACTGATTCTGCAGCAGCAAACAAAAAATCGATGCCGTAAGTTTAATCCGGATATTTATCAAAAGAACAAATGGATTTGCGGCTGTGATGAAAATAATGCAGCTTTTTGTTTTCCTTGTGTGTTATTTGGAGAAGATGTCCATTTGTGTAAGACTGGAATAACTGATATTGGGCATTTATGGTCTAAAATGAAAGTGCATGAAACATCGAAGCGACACATGGACAATGTTCTGAGTCTTTCATTTCTAGGCAAAACCAATATTCAGGACAAATTAGATTCGCAGTATAGGCAGTTAACAGCCATAACAAACAAGTAGATAAGAACAGGTATATATTGAACGTAATTATAAACTGTATTCGGTTCTGTGGTGCTTTGGAGCTGGCTCTTAGGGGTACGACGAATCTGACGCCTCTCAAAATAAGGGGGTTTTTCGTGAGCTCATTCGGTTTAGTGCGGAGTTGGATAAAGAACTTCAAGTGCATCTCAGTCAGTCATCAGTATCCAAAGGCATTTTAGGACTGTTCAAAACGAACTCCTGCAGTGCATGTTGGAAGTGTATCACGAGGAAGTTCGCAAACAAATAAAGCGTGCGGATTATGTTGCAATAATCGCGGATGAAACCACTGATGTGTCTTGCGAATTTCAGTTGGTTATTGTTTTGCGATACATTGTTTATGGAACCGCCATTGAAAGATTTTGGAATTTTGTTAATCCATAAGTTCAGAATGCTCAGTCTATCTCGGAGTGTATTCTGAAAGAAATGGAACCCTTAATTGGAGAAGACCGAGCAAAACTAATAGCTCAGAGTTACAATGGTGCAAACGTTATGAGTGGCGAGTCAAACGGAGTACAGAGATTAATAAAAGACAAATACCCTAATGCGCACTACATTCATTGCTATGCGCACCAATTAAACCTTATAATGTCTACTGCAGCCTCAATTAATCGCAAAGCCCGCATCTTCTTTGCGCATCTTTCAGGCATTTCTTCTTTCTTTTCAAATTCGCCACAAAGATCGAAAGTGTTGCATAGCATAATTCAGAAAAGCTTACCCCGTGTGTTTCTCACAAGATGGAATTGCCATTCGCGAGTAGTGAAGGATATTTATGAAAACAGGAAGGAGCTTATTACTGTCATGGAAACAATTGAAACGAGTGAGAACATAAAATTACCCTCTACTATTGAAAAAGCTGGTTCATACAAAGACTGCAAGATAGAGACTTCATTTTCTGGCTATCGTTTTTCTATAAGATAATGCCTCATGTGGACATACCTTTTTAATCAATTTCAAAAGAAGACCACTGAACCAACCAAGGTAAAACAAGACATTCATAACTTTGAAACAATAATGCAAAACATCAGAGATGACATTGACTCCATCAGTCAGGTTAGTTTTGAAAATGACGAAACAATGCCTTACAAGAGAGCAAGGGTTGATGATAATAACAAAAGCAAAATGCTTTGGAGGTGTGTGATGCCATATTTTGTGAAATAGTCACGTTTTCAGTTCACTGGGCACCTAATTGCAACCAACTTATTTGATGTAAGCCAGTTTGACAATTATGTAACACATTTCCCAGACAAATATCTTGAAATTACGGACACATATACATTTCTGGAGAAAAGAATGTTGAAGGGAGAGCTTCAAGTGTTCTATGCTAGGCCTGAGTTGAGAGCAGTTTCCGGTGCGGTTCCGTTTCTTTCGCTGATTCTAGAGGATGAACTCTGTGCTATTTTTGAAGAGACTGTTAAAGTTTTGAAACTGTTAATCACTATGCCTATCTCGACATCAGAAGCTGAGCGGTGCTCAAGAGAATTAAAACTTTTCTACGAAACATAATAAAAGAAGAGCGATTGAGTGCCTTAGGAATGCTGTCCTGTGAAAAGCTGTTCGTATGCAAAATTGACAATTTCAATTCAAAGGTGATAGATTTATTTGCCAACAAGAAGGAGCGACGAATGGATTTTCAATACCGTTCCTACTAATTCATTTGAAGCTGTCTTCATAAAGTCATGGAGATGCTGCTTTCGGTGAGTACAATGCTTTTAATTTTTAAAAGTTAGTAATTTCATTAAACCACTTTTAAAAATTCAGATTACCCATTTTGCAGTGAAAAATTCCGTCTTGTGTGTGCGTGCGTGCGTGTGTGCTCGCTCGTATGTGTTTGTGAGTGTGAGACAAAGATTTCTCGAGTTTGTTTCGTTTGATTTCAGTGCGAGGAAATTTATGACTAAAGCAATATCAATAACTGTCTCTCTATCACGAAATCGTACACGAACGCTTCGTATCACATTCTCCATGAACTGTATTATCAAACTGTTACTGTACTCGTTACACCTGTGCGTAACAAGAGTACGAATGTAATAAATATCTATTTCCGTTTCCCTGTACGCTCTGTATGGTACAGTATATTATAAAATAGTTTGGATTATTGATAAGATTACCTAAATCGTTCGTAATTGGTGCAGATATTTATATTTTAACAACCCTTATTTATTTATGGCACCATCAATACAATACCTCACCGGCCGCCCCTGGAAAATATACTTTTGCAAGAAGATGGTAATATTGAATACGACGAAAACGAAAGTTGTGGGAAGAATTTTATTATTGATGGAGCGCAAAATAATGTAATTGACCTTGAAAAGCATTGTTGCCAATTATATACACTACAAGCTAAGAACGACATTGAATAAGAACATACGATTGAGAATTTTGCTATTCAATATATTGACGATTTTCTTATTTTAGAACAAGATTTTGACGAACATATGTCTCATTTAAATTACATATTTACAAAATTTTCTGAAAGTGGTATGACTATAAATTTGGCTAAATCAAGTTCTATTGCCAAAGAAATTGAATTTTTAGGGTACTTAATATCCGAAAAAGGTATGGCACTAAATCCAGATAGAATAAAATCCATTGAAGCTATTCCTCCGCCAAAGAATATTAAACAACTGAGAAAATTTATTGGCATAATACAGTATGAAAGTTGGTTTGTGGTAAATTATGCCAAGGAGCTTAGTCCTTTGAGAGAATTTTGGAAGAAGAACTCAGTTTGGAAGTGGACAGAAAAACACCAACAGGCTTTTCAAAACATTGAAGAGTTACTTAAAAACGCCATCCTTTTGGAAAGACCAATTAGAAATTAACCCTTTTAACATCTATTCAGATGCTAGTATCCATGCTTATGCAGCAGTATTAACCCAAACTGATTTGGATGGGAATAACCGTGTAATTGCCACTGCTTCAAAAGTTTTCAAACAAATCGAATAAAACACTTGTATTGCGGAATTGGAAATAGGAGCTATATATTTTGCCCTGCAAAACTTTCGGCAATGTGTATACAATACTAAAGTGATTGTATATACTGAATATATTAGTCTATCATTTATAAAAAATGTAAATTAACTAGCTCTAAAATATCCCGTTACATCCATGAAATTACTTCCTATGATATTGAGATTCGGCACATCCCAGGAACGGATGATATATTTAGTGATTTGTGGTCGAGACAGAAAATGTATGGAGAAATTCCAGAGGCATTGTCACAACCTCACCATGAGATAAAACTTCTTGAGTTAAATTTTAAATGCAATAGAAAACTTACTCAGAAATTTAAGAATATCTCGGAAATTCAACCAAATGATTCAAGATTATCTACATTGTTGCGACAGGCTCCAGTAGTTAAAGATGTTGTGAATTGCACCATAGCCAAGGAGAATGGTGCACTTTACAAATTACATGGAGATGTGATAAAAGAAATGGAAGGTTATAGTTCCTAGTAGTTTAGAAGAAAGTGTAATCACTTCATTTCATAACCACTTAGCACATTCTGGATGTGAGAAAACTTCCAAGACCATCAAGGAACAGATATATATATATATATATATATATATATATATATATATATATATATATATATATATATATATATATATATAAAGCACATTGATAGGAAAGTGAGGAAATTAGTTTCAAGGTGTGAACTGTGCCAAAGAGCTAAACCTATAAACATCAAATATGATTTTAACCTCAGAGCATCATCAGAGATAAAAAGAATGAATTAGTTGCGATTGATGCACACGGGGAGATGCCGGCTAGTCAATATAATTGCAAATACATTTTTGTGATGTTTGACATTTTTACTAAATTTGTGAAAATTTACCCCGTTCAAAATGTTAAGAGTAAAACATGTGTCAATAAAATTTTAAAGGGATGTATACAAGAATATGGGCAAATAAAAGCCATACTTCCAGACAACGCCACAGTTCATCGAAGTAAATTGTTAACATCCGAGATGAAGAAAAACAATATCATAATTTATAATTCTTCGGCATATTATCCACAAGGAAATCCTTGTGAGAGAGTGATGCGAGACTTAAATTTTTATTTCCGAATACTGTGTCATTCGAATCACCGGGGCTGTTATAAATATTGTAATGTAAGAGAAAAGATAATAAATAACACCCCAAACGCTACTACAAGTTTCGCACCAATAGAGTTAACAGAGTTAATGACCGCATGCCATACGGGGTACCCGGAAAAGCCTGAAGCGGCGTCTCGTAGAGTCGTAATCCCCTAGAGACCGAACCAGGGCGCTTCTGTGTGTTGGACGATGAGCGTAAAATTAGTAGCCCGACGCCTAATTTCGTCCTCCACGTATGGGAGAAGAGAAGCTTCGTGAAGCAACCTCACGGGGAAAGAACGACCTACAGAATAAATGAATCGGAGTACTCTATTCTGTGCACGCTGAAGCTATGCGAGCCAGCTATCTGCAGCCATGCCCAGATCTCACAAGCGTACAACATGAGTGGGATTATCAGCGCTCGAAAGAGTTGTAACTTTAATCGGACTGGCACCGAGACTGAACCCAACATTGGGTACAGAGAGGCAAAAGCCCCCTGTATCCATGCCAAGAGGTCCCTGATGTGTCCGCGGAAAGTTAGGGATCTATCAATTTGGACGCCCAGGTACTTGATTGAATTGGTCCACTCTATCCTACGGCCTCTAAAGTGGAAGTTGGGGCAATCAGCGGGTGTGTGAAACCTAGTAAGGAGAATGGCATGGTTTTGTTCCGGATTGATGGACATCCGCCAACGCCTGCACCACTCTTGTGTGAGACGGAGGTGTCTCTGTATTGGTTTGAAGGCTCTTATTATGTGTCTGTCTTTGCAGAACAACACGTCGTCAGCCCACCGTGCCATTTCGACCTGTGGTAAAGTTGGGAAGTCTGCCATGAACACACTAAAAAGTATGGGGAATAGTACAGAGCCTTCGGGACTCCGCCTATCGCGGGTCCTAGTGTAGATGTTTTCCCCGCTACTGTGACTTTGAAAGTTCTGTGTCTGAGAAAGCTGTGTTAGATGTTGATTAACTGTGTAGGTAGCTCCAGTTGAATGATTTTGTAGATGAGACCGGCATGCCATTTTGTGAAGAAGGCCTTTTCGACGTCCAAAGACACCACTGTCGTGAAGGCGCATTCCTGGAAACTCAGGGCAGCTGTCTGCACAACACGTAGCAACTGTTTGATAGTTGAGTGCCCAGCTGATCAGAGATAGCTTGAATGTCTTCCGATATGGGAGTCAGTCGGGTTAGGATTAACCTCTCAAATATCTTCGAGAGGGTAGAGAGGAGACTGATGGATCGGTAGCTGGAACGATGTACTGGATCCTTCCCAGGCTTCAATATAAATATTACCCGAGCCTCTCTTCACTCGCGAGGGAAGTTCCCTAAGGCGACACACATAATGAAATCTGCCCAGAAAAGGAACGGCGTTGAAGAGAAGGTGACGGAGCATGAGGGCTGTCAGCCCATCCGGCCCCGCCGCCTCTTTTGGTTTAAGACGTTGGAGTACACCCTGGTTTTCACTAGGGTGAATGACGGGAAGTCGTTCCGCATTCACGTGATGGCGTCGGAGAAATCGGCGTACCTCCCAGCGAACACCTTCAGAAAAGATGTCCTGGGGGTCGTCTTTTGGACATAAGGTGCGTTCAAGATAGTCAGCGAACGCATTTGCTTTGGCTTGAGGTTCATACGCCAGGCCTTGGGTGCCATGAATCGGTGAGGTGTATAGACCCTTGCGATCCCTGAGGGTTTCAGCGATACGCCACACGTCGCCATTTTCGACGCGCAGTCTGGCCATTGTGAGCTCCCACGCTTGCACCGTGTGCTCACGCAGGGTGACCCTGACCAGTCGACGTAAACGTCGCAAGAGCGCGCGATTATGTGGCGTGCGATGGCGCTGGTATGGTCTCCGTGCCATCCAGGAGCGACGTATAAGGCGGGTGGTGTCCAGTGGAAGGACGTCTGGATGAGGAGGTGCAGGGCCGTGAACTGTTAGGTTTTTGGTAGTTCGCGTCAGGATGGTCGTCAAGAATGAGATTGCGTTCTCTAGATCTGGGATATTGGTTATTTTTGGGTTCGGTGGGAGGAAGTGTGGAGGCAGTTCCTTACACCTTCCCAATAAACTTCTCGCGTTTGAAGCGAGGTGTCATCTCTGACAACCCTGCTGTTGATTGCTGTCAACAGCGGATTATGGTCAGAATGAAGTGCGTTTAGTGACATGAGAGTGAGATGAAATGGAAAATGTTTGGTGCTCGCGAAGTCGATGAATGATGGCAGTCCTTCCACCTCGCGGGTAATACTTAGGTTGCCAGGGACCCTGCACTTGAAGCTGTGGGTCTCCATCTATAAGGCGAACAATTTGGTTGCCTCTTGCATCTGCCCGACGACCACAATTCCAACGCTGATGTTTAGCATTGAAGTCTCCGGCCATGATAGCACTAGGATATAGGTTTAGGATAGATAGATAGGATAGATAGGTGGATCAATGTGAGACCGGAACAGGCCATAGCGTAATCCATGGAGGTAGAAGAAGAAGAAGATAGATAGGTCATCGTTAGGAACGAACTGCCTGTTGGGAGGGTGGTACACGGAGACTACCAGGACCTCAATTCCGCCAAGGTCAAGACAAATTGCAGTGGTCTCTAGGATTTGAAGGGGAGGGAGCTGGATGTGTTTATGGACTACATTTTGCCTGACGAGTACCGCTGTACCGCCACCTGGGCGGTCTTGACGGTCCGTGCGATGGCGAATG
The DNA here is from genome assembly GCA_030765055.1 of Mantis religiosa. NCBI lineage: Eukaryota > Metazoa > Arthropoda > Insecta > Mantodea > Mantidae > Mantis > Mantis religiosa. The sequence goes on from CM060950.1 coordinate 180,768,118, forward strand.
TAGCCCGATATGCGGAAACGGGAGTCTGGACGCAGATGTGTTTCGCTGACTAGGATGACGTCTAAGGCATTTGCTCGAGGAAACTGCAACAGTTTGTCCCCCTGATCAACTAAGCCACACGCATTCCAGAATGCGAAGCGAAAAGAGGTACCAGACCTAGTTCGATTCGCCATTCTGTTTGCTGGATACCAGTTGTCAGTAGAGCAAGTGTCTCCATCGCAGCCAGCATCTTGCCTGCCAGGTCTGAGGTTCAGAAGAATTTCACTAAGAGCTCACAGATTTTCTGCGCGTGTGATTGCAACAGTTGCTGCAGCCACTTAAACAGATCCGTTAGATGTAAGGAAGCGGTTAGAGGAGTGGAGCTAGGAGTAGGTGATTCGGGATTTTGAGTTGGGGAGGACGACCTAATGTGTGCAGGTCTACCTGGAGCACTTTCGTCCCTCGTCTGTCTAGCGGGCATAGGTTCACTATGCGTGACATCTACAGTCGGGCTCATGAGCTCTGAAGCCGCCTCCCCCCATTATGATCTGGTTTGGGTTCAGGATTTCTGCGGGCTGGGGCACGTGATTGTTTGTGTTTTTGTGTGAGTGCTGGTGTTTTCCCAAGAGATTCTTTTGGGGTGTCAGAGGATCGTTGCGCAGCTTCTGCAAAAGATGGTGTCTGGTCTCCCTGCTATCGATCGTCATTTGCCGAGTGCCGAAGCTTGGGCCAAACCTTGGAGTTTTAGGGAGGGAGTGCTCTTTGCTCCTCCCTGGGTGGCGCTGGTTGGTGTGGCTCTCTGTCCTGTGCAGGTCTTCTTGTGGCAATAACTGCCTTCCTGGCAGGGCAACTGCCGTAGCAGGCAATGCGTTCACCTTTGCAATTTGCGCAAGTGGGCACATCTATAAGCGACTTCGAGGAAGTCTCCTTGTAATGTTGTTCTCCACATCAAAGGCATCGCTGCATTTTTCGGCAAAACCTGCTGGAGTGGTTAAACCCCAGACAATGGTGGCATTGGGGGGGGGGGGCGCCAGAACTTCTGACGGCCTCGACCTTTACCCGGATGTAACAGATAGTTTTGACACTATTTATCTTTGCCTTCGGGTCACTGGCATGCTCTACTATCACTAAATAGAGAGGGATGGGGATAGAGTCAGGCTGATCTTGTGCTCCTGGCTTGGTCAACTGCCTAGCCAAGGGCCGTGTTATACCCTGTCGGGTGAGGTCGTCGGTGATATCGCTTACCCATGTGTCCTCTGGTAATCATCTGATCTCCCTTTTAAGATCTCGTGCCTTGTCCAGCCCGAAGGTGAAGTAGGGGATCTGCCTTCCCTCGAGTGCCCTGAGGATCAGCTGATAATCCTCTATGTGGGTAGCCTTGAATACAAAGTGGCTCTTCCTCCTCGTAACCTCGCATTTATTTGAAGGGGACGGCGTGACCTTTAGGAACCTTACCGACCCCCGAAAATCATCGACGATGATGGGAGGAATGTGCCTCTTGGCTGGTGCCCTCTGGCTGGTAGCATCAGTCTTTACAGTGTTCGAATGTCTTTTCTTTCTCCCGGTTGTTACTTCTCTGGATTCCGCTTCATCGCCATCTGTGGAAAGGTCGGATGTGCTGGAATCAGCGTTATCTTCCTCCATCCTGGAGGACGAATATACCGGAGCCGCAGCTCCGTCAAATGTATCTCCTTCCAGCTCGGAGGTGTCGTCAGGGATCATGCTCTCTGAAATTTGGCCTGATCGAGTGATAGATTACCGGGAAAGGCCCTGGTTGGTTGTCTGTTCGACTATGGCCAGACGTTTTGCAGCCCCATTCCCGCCCTGTTGACGTCGTTGGCGCTGCCTTTTGATACATGTAGCAGGGTTTGGTACCCCATCTACAGCGTGAGTTACACCAGTGCTGGTGCCTGGAATAGCATCCTGTGACGGATGTTTGGGTGGTGGATGGTTGGTGGAACTGGTTGCAGGGGATATCTCATCACCTGGTGTGGGCATTTTGCCCTGCACCAAGGTGCAGTCCGCAGCTAACCTAAGGCTATTAACTTACCTGTGCAGTACAGGTTAGAAAATTTGCGCGAAGGACAGAGATACGGACAATAAAGCGCCTTAAAACCGCCTTACGGCGTTGGCTATGGCCTTCTGCTTCCCTGCCTGCTGCTGAACAGGTGTTTTCTTTTAGATCAGCACAGTTTTCTTATGCGTTGGCTCTTGATGCGGCTGTATGCAATCATGCTGGTGTATGGCGCAGGCGCTCTGAAGCTCTTGCAGCTCTAGAAGAGAGACGTCCGCTCTGGTCGACTCCAAGAAGTCGAATCCTCTGGTTATTCTTTGATTTCACAAACAATTTATGTTTTTTCCCTTGTGACGCGTCCGATTGGCGCCACTGTGTTTGCCTTGGCAACTACGGAGTAGCACTTCCTTGACCTATCTGCAGATGGAACCACCCTCCACTCACTGGTCTAGATTTTGTCTCCCGGCGTCGCTAGGTGTCTCATGTTGTCATCCTTCTTGGCAGATGGCAAGGCTTGGAGAACGGATTCCACTTCTATCGCTCTTAATTCCAGTTCACTAATCACTTAATTCTTCTCTTCCACTGCCCTGCTAACGCTACTGAACTCTTTCCCGATGCGTCAAAAAGATCTTTCTTTAGATCACTTCTCATTTTTACACAATTTTCAGCTACATTGAGTAACTTATTTAGAGCGTTTTCAAATACGTTGTCATTAACTGACTCCATCGTATTTTGTATGATAGCAAACCTGGCTTCACAGACATAATTTTATCTCACAAAAACCAAACTAAAATTTCCCTCGTTGCACTATCACTATCACACGTACAGGAGAACCTGTAGAATTTACTGACAAATAAGAAACACTCTATAAAAATATAAAAATATCGTTAAACTACAACAGTAATTCGAGCAAAGATTTAATCTACATTTCTTTTAAGCAGCATGGCTACCAACATAATATAATAATAATAATAATAATAATAATAATAATAATAATAATAATAATAATAATAATAATAATAATAATAATAATAATAATAATAATAATAATAATAATAATAATAATAATAATAATAATAATAATAATAATAATAATAATAATAATAATAATAATAATAATAATAATAATAATAATAATAATAATAATAATAATAATAATAATAATAATAATAATAATAATAATAATAATAATAATAATAATAATAATAATAATAATAATAATAATAATAATAATAATAATAATAATAATAATAATAATAATAATAATAATAATAATAATAATAATAATAATAATAATAATAATAATAATAATAATAATAATAATAATAATAATAATAATAATAATAATAATAATAATAATAATAATAATAATAATAATAATAATAATAATAATAATAATAATAATAATAATAATAATAATAATAATAATAATAATAATAATAATAATAATAATAATAATAATAATAATAATAATAATAATAATAATAATAATAATAATAATAATAATAATAATAATAATAATAATAATAATAATAATAATAATAATAATAATAATAATAATAATAATAATAATAATAATAATAATAATAATAATAATAATAATAATAATAATAATAATAATAATAATAATAATAATAATAATAATAATAATAATAATAATAATAATAATAATAATAATAATAATAATAATAATAATAATAATAATAATAATAATAATAATAATAATAATAATAATAATAATAATAATAATAATAATAATAATAATAATAATAATAATAATAATAATAATAATAATAATAATAATAATAATAATAATAATAATAATAATAATAATAATAATAATAATAATAATAATAATAATAATAATAATAATAATAATAATAATAATAATAATAATAATAATAATAATAATAATAATAATAATAATAATAATAATAATAATAATAATAATAATAATAATAATAATAATAATAATAATAATAATAATAATAATAATAATAATAATAATAATATAAATAATAATAATAATAATAACAACAAAAATAACAATAATAATAACACTTTTCTCTCTCTAATTTTAGGTCCTCCAACGATAATTCATATCGGACGATGAATGGAATGGGTGAAATGATGCTCAAATGAGCACGGGGTCCATAGAGCTTAGAGTTACCCGACATTCGTCTTTCGGGATAAGGGAAAACCCCGGAAAAACCTTATCCAGGTAATTCACTTCTCGCCTCTAACCAAGGGTTCAGTCCCAGATAACCGCATCTGGGAATGTTGTGGACAAAAGAGTCTGGGTGGGTTTTCTCTGGATTTTCTAATTAAAACTATTCCCTCTACAAGTTTCTATATAAACACCTTTCCTTTCAGTTGTTGCACCATCTCTTTATTTTATTGTATTTTATTTTCGTCCTTTGGGACAATGTACATTGTTCTTTGAATACGCCATTTTGTGAAATATTTACATTCATTTTATACATGTGTACATTAACAACAGTTTAAAACATAAATACAATAGATGACGGTTACTTACAAAGAATTTAAATAATTAAAATCTACTTGTTAAGTGTATACACTTGAATACAACTTATAGGGCAGGCCTCCATCGGCAGGGTGGTGATAGTCTGTCTGCCTCACGTTCAAGAGGTCCCGAATTCGAATATCGGTCAGGGTGAGTTACCTGGATAAGGTTTTTCCGGGGTTTTCACTTATCCTGAAAGACGAATATCGGGTAACTCTTAGCTCTATGGACCCTGGGCTCATTTGAGCAGCATTTCACCCATTTCATTCATCGTCCGATATGACTTAACGCAGCGGGCGTCTTTCTCAGTCAAAGAAAACTGCCTGGACGAACTCCTTATGGGGTGATGTTTCCCGAGTGTGTAAGTGCATAAGAGGGAAGACATTAATACCCCAAAACTGAACCAAGAACCAAGCAACCAAAATACGAGCCAAGAAAGGAACCTTACAATACAGCCTCTTTCAGGCAAAAATAATCTAACAGTTTTAACTGTGGCAAAGGCAAGGGTTACATACCTTAACATATTAAAACGATACACTCTGTATAATGATAAACTATATAATAAACAATAACTTATATACTTGCTTGGCCAAACTGAGCATAAAGCAAATAAAATTAATCAGTCTGCCATGTACCTCATATATATATATATATATATATATACACACACACACACACACACACACACACACACACACACACACACACACACACACACACACACACACACACACACACACAGACACACATAATTAAGTATAACAGATCAGCAGCAGCGTACAAACAAATTTCACACAAAACTACGTGTGATCACACGCAATAATAGCAAATTGATGTTTATATTACCATAACAAGGTGATGTCCACACAAATAACACGAAAATAACACATCACAATACAAACCAAAATATTACTCGACTAGTAACAGTCCCCCGTTATGTGTGCACACATTTAATAGAAGAACAAACGACAAGCAACCGGAAACTACAATTCAAAATGTTACAACCCAGAGAAGAGCACTGTCACTCAGAAACCCAGACTAAAACAAATACAAGCTGTAAACATAAACACTAAGAGCAAACAAACACAATGTACACATCCACACCGCAGGTAAATATAAACACAAAGTGTAAACATCAATACAGGAGGTATGCAAACCCTCAACAGGCCTATCATACAGCCGCATTTCACCAGGAAACCCATTTCCTTAAAATATCCAAAATCAACTCCTGTGGAATAGAATTCATTTGAGATATATCAGCTCGGCGTAAGTGGCCGGTATTTAAATCTTTCAGCCGGGCGGGTACTCTTTTATATATACTGATAATTTCATACGTTCCACTGTGTCTTGGCGCTACTTTTGCCGAATATGTTTTAGCCTTCGAGATTATAGGGTAAGGTATACACATTACCTTTTGACCGACAGTATATGGCGATGACTTTTATTTTTATCGTACCTTTGTCTCATCTGCGCATGTGCTCGTTTTACGTTATTGAAAGTCTATTGCCCATTTTTACGTATTAATTCCGGATTGAACTCCTCCGGAAATAAATCATTAATATTCCACAAATTTCTTAAAGAAAGGTTAGGCTGAAATGCAAACATGCGACAGCATGTTGTGTTGTGGCGAGAGTCATGGCGAATAGTGTTGAGTGCCAGCTGCAGGCGTGTCAAACTGTTGTCCCACTTCTTATAGTTCTCGCAATGAAACGCTATCAGAGAAGACTTTAGATTGTTATTTAACCGTTCCGCATGTAAGGAACGCCGATAATAAGGTGTAGGAGTGAAGGTTTTAAGCCCCCATGAAAAACAAAAATTTCAGAAAGCTAGTGAGGTAAATTGAGGCATGGTAATATTAGAAAACCATAGGAATCAACGAGTCCGGAAGAACGACATTACCCCTTCCATCAAACTTTGCACGTGTTATCAAAACACCATTTCTTAGTTGGTAATCAGGCACATGTTCCCCAGCTTCAGTTCGTTCCATAACCTTCCGTAAGGAGGAGTTAAGACGTTGGTATTCATTCAAGCCTCCGAATAACTCAGGAAATGCACATATATTCACCTGTAGTGGCCCATATCAATGACTTATCCAGTGGCACCTCAGTAAAAGCCCCCCTGAGAACATTTGCCAAACAATTATCTGAGCTTTGGATATGCACTGTACAAATTTAAATGCGTAAATTCTCACACCCCAAAGTGCCAAACGACCGGTCGAGCTTAGAGTAGCTAACGCCCAAGTAAGAGCTAGAGTATCACATTCAAAGGTAAACTCCACGTGTTCCGAATATTGACGATACTTCTCTAGCGCAAATAAGATAGCCAAAGTCTCTAGTTCGTGCACCGAGTACTTTATTTCAGCTTCGTTAGTGTCCGCGAACTATAGCAAATAGCCCACCGTCCCTCCGGAGCTTCCTGCAATATAATGGAGCGATTCCCCCTCTACTGGTATCTTATTTCAATATAAAAGATCTAGAAAATCTGTAAAAGTTAGAGCGGGTGAATTCATGATCGCGGTTTTTAGATCTACAAACCCTCGCTGCTGTTCCTCGCCTCCCTATCATAGGAGGCGATGTAGTGGTTTCGCGCGGACAGCAAACTTAAGAATAACTTTGCTAAAGAAATTGACCATGCCAATGAATCTGGCTAATGCTTTAATACTTCTTGACCGTGGAAAATTGCGGATCGCTTTAGTACGGTCCGGGGCAATAGCGATTCCCCCGGGCGAAATAATATGTCCCCAGAAAGATATCTGTTGGGTAGGGACGTACACATTTCCTTAGGCAAAGTAAGCCCTGCCTCTTCCGGCGAAACAAAACCTCAGCTAGATAATGACAATGAGTTCCAAAATCTCGAGAATAAACAACCACATCATCAAGATAATGGTAGAAGTACTTCAACTTGAGTTCCACAAATAGAGTGCCCATCAGACGAGATAAGAATTGCGCCCAAATAGCTATACTAAAATGAATCTTTTGATATTCATATATTCTCCAAGGGGTGAAAAATGCAGTGAGATATGTACAAGATTCCGCCAAAGCAATTTGGAAATATGTACTGTTAAGACCAAGAGCAGTAAACACTTTCGCTCCAGCAAAATGGTGCGCAGCCGTGTAGATATGAGGAATGGGCTGAGCTTCTATTCTGATCCTTTTATTCAGGAGACGATTATGCACCACCGCTCTAAAATCATTATCGCCCTTTGGCACTAAAAAATACTGGACTACTATTGGTAGACACTTATGGCCGGATTATACCACTAGCGAGGATATCATAATCTTTTTTCACAAAACAGCCATATTCCAGGGCTTCAATCTATATGGTGGTAATTTTACTGGAATAGGATCAGCTAATCCAATATTGTATGTAATTAAATTAGTCACTCCCAATTTGCCGGAAAACAGACGCTTATGTTTATTACACAAATATTCCAACCGAGCAGCCTGCTCCGAGATCAAATGGACCAACTGTCCCAGTGGTTGTTTCTTGACATGTTGTAAAACGTCATCTGGTCCAGCACAAGTGGGTTGATCAATATCGTATTGGTGAAACTTAATCTTTCATGAGGAGCAAAACGCAAGTGTGACATCTCCCTCCCGGAAATCCAACTTAAGATTCACCATAGTAATGAAATCTGAACCCAAAGTCACTTTATACGGGAAATGAAATGAAATGTGTAGTGTTTAACGCCCGCTTTTACTACATACGGCACCGCAGGCGATGACACTGATGACACATGAGATGAAGATGGAGCACCGGTGGAATGAGATGGCGGGGGAAACCGGAGATCCCGGAGAAAACCCGCCCCAGCGCCGTGTTGTCCACCACAAATCTCACTTTGCGGTCGCCTGGGCTCAAACCCGGGCCGCCTTGGTGGGAGCCAAGCGGTCTAACCACTGAGTCACGGCGCGGCCGATACTTTATATGGGAGATCCGGTAGCAAATAACTCGTGATTCCACGTGAAACGCGGAAAGTGCACAGTCAATCGAACCTTAGTTTCCACCTGAAAGACATTACCATTAACGGCGGCTTACTGGACATTACAATTATCTGGTGTAGGAGCACCCTTACTCAAAACATTCCAGAAATAAGCCTCATATACCAGGGAACGCGAGCTACCAGAATCGAGCAATGCCAATAAGGACTGTCTTCGCAGAACAATTTGAATTACAGGTTTCTTAGTCATAGGCAACCTAATAAACAGACGGAACGCGCCTTAATGGGCTGCAACTGTGGGTAACGGCTGGCGTCGAATTGGTCTTGACCGGTACTGACCACCAGCCCTGCTAGGTCGATTGCTGCAGTTTCCCCTCGGAAACCGAAACTGTCGAACTCGATGTGACGAGGAACCACACCGAAAATATAGCCCCTGAGTGGAACTGTCGCCCTGATGTGAATCTACATTGTGCCTATTACTCGCGGCCCTAGGGATGAAAGGTGGATGTCACGTAGCATCCACATACCGCACTTCATTTGCAACTCTATTTTCTGCCAACTGTGGCATTAAAGCATCGAATGCGGCAAAATCTATAGGACGTTCTATAAACAACAATGCCAAACTTCAGGAACCAGAGAAGTCACAATTACGTTAAATACTTGGTTTTCGGTATCTGGCAATTCAAGCCTTAGTCGTGCTACGTGCTTTACAAATGTTTCCCTAATGCCCTGTGGCCGTAAATAATGATCCTGTACTAATCTATGCAGTGCCCTACGTAACACAAAAGCCTTCAATACTGCTGCGTGTAGGGTCGTCACAGGTGATGAAGTGGCCCTGACACGAGTAATTATATTTAGGAGCAAGACCTTTGACTTGCTAATGCTACCTCAATTAGCTGGGCAGAAGAAATATTACATAAATTAGCAGAATCCTTTGCCTGCATTAAGACCTTTAAATACTTTATGGTGGATTCAACGTCCACCACCTCAAAAGGCGATACAGGTTCTACTAACAGCTTGAGTGGTAGGGGCAATATCAATGGTTTAAATGCAGACGCAGTTTGCGTATCTGGTACCGTATTCTGAACCAACTCGATACCTACAATATTCTGACTCGACAATTTATCCAAAAAACCCACAAGTTCTCTATGCAATTGACTTAATTAGATGAGAAGGTAACCTTGGTGTACAATTTCTGAAAATATTCAACCCTCCAAATATAATGTGCATATGCGCGGTTAAGCGTCGGATTTACGGCTAGGACAAAATGGCTTCGGAATTGAGCCAACCGCTCACTGCATTATCGGCCAGGGGGTTTTGCCTCGTGTTGATGTTTTGTTTTTACATAGTTGGCGGCACTGTCCGCAGGAGCAGAGCTTCGCTCAGAAGTAGGTTTTACACTGAAAAAAGTTCGGCGTAAGCGGCCCACCACTTCTGTAAGTTGTGAGTGGCGGATATCTGCCATTTTACAATTTATTTCTCGTAAAACGTGCTTTTAGTTTCTTTCCTGGGACCTGTGCTTGTAAGATCTCAACTTTTGGTAATTTAATATCTAAGGGACTAAACTCTACGTTATGGAAGGAATATTAGCCTGTATATAATGACGATATAGAATAAAATAATATTTAAAACATATCCACCAATATTTTTGGTTAGGCACATCAGAAAGGGGCACACCTTCACCTCGTGTTAGGTGGAACCGTATACATTCCTACATTTACTCCATAGGTTCTTTGTTGTCTTCCTGTCATCCTGTTTAGTATGTTTAAAATCTTGCGCCATTCCCTCTGACGAGGATCGGTTCAGAATCTATGTTAGTGGAAACAACCGAAAATTCCGCTAATGCTCTGTCATATAACAAAGGCGAGTTTAGCTCCAGAACATGTTGGTCACTCGGCTTAATATAGGGCTTGTCTTTCACTTGCCTAAAGGTATTGTCGCGAGTGCATTATTTATTCGAGGCGGCGCGGGCAACGAGTCCAAAGAGACGGGCAGTCAGTGCGAAGATAAAAGCTCGCCGAAACGGAGGGGGGGGGGCGGGAAGAAGACGGATTTCTAGAGAGTTCCTCTTTCATCTACCACAGTCTTGATTGTTTGAGAAAATTCCGGATAGAGAGTAATCTATAAAAAGGGAGCCGCCTGCTACAGACAGTTGTTAATTGAACTACCGTGCATGAACAGCTGTGTGAGCTGTGTTGTGGTCGTTGATCTTGCAAGCTGTATTGTGTATGTGACGAAATTCAGCGACTGTAAAGGTTGAGCACATGTATTTCGACAGAAATAAAAAGCAATTTTTGGTGTTTGTAACCTGGACTTGTAATTCTACGAACCCACAAAGTCACAATTGGTGTCAGGAGTAAGACGTTACGAAGATGGAGGCTGCATTGGCACATATTCTAGCAAAGATGACAGAATTAACAACGCAGATGGAGGCGGCAAATAGCAACTTGGCCGCAAAGTTGGAGACGACAAATCACAATCGGACTGCAATGGACGAATTATGTGAAATGAAGGCTGCGAACGAAGCCCTCGCCGCCAAATTTGAGGAGCAGTTGGCCGGCGTAAAGGTGGACGTCTCGAAGTTTGGCGAGCGTGTCGAAGACCTGGCGATTCGCGTAAACAACCTAGAGTGACAGGCCAAAACCAGCACTAAGTCCCTGAACGCCATGCTGGAGAACATCGTGGGTAGAAGCATGAAAGATTTAAAGGCCGACGCTCCGGGACGCGACACAACGTCTGCGCGCATCAAACCGCCGAAGTACGACGGCACGTCTACGTTCGAAGTCTTCCGCCGCCAATTCCACACGGTGCCAGGCACAACAAGTAGTCACCAGAGGAGGAGGCCACACAGCTAATAGCCAGCCTCCAAGGTCAGGTCTCAGAAATCCTGAACGTGGTGCAGATAGCGGCAGCGCCCAAGGACATCTTGGAGGTCATGGACAACCGCTTCGGAAACCACATCTTGGCCGCAGCCTACCGCAGCCAACTGAAACCAAGGACGCAGCAGCCAGGGGAGACGCTGAAGGAGTTCACCCTGGCAATTAAACAGCTGGCCAGCAAAGCTTTGGTCGACCTCCACCCTGAATTCGTATCCCGGGAAGCCGCATGCACGTTCATTGATGGGCTACGAGACGTCGAGATACGTCAGCGCCTAATTCTCGGCGACTAAAAAACCATCCACGAGGCGCTAACGGCAGCATTGAGGATAGAGGTGGCCAACGTGCGGGCTACTCTGACGTCGAGAACAAGAGAACACTGGAGACCAAAGACCAGCCGAGGGACAACGGCGAGGACCAAGTGACGTGTGCTGAGGTGTGGATAGCCTGGACAACTGTAGAGAGAGTGCCGACACCACGGAGGACAGCCGGAAAGACGAGTAAGGACCGGCGTGGCGAGGGGATCGTCGGCGCCATCACCACCATCCCCTCGAGTGACACTGCGCGCCAATAGCTGACGGATGGATGACAGCCTCATCGCGGACGGTTGGCTGAGAGGAAAGCCGCGCCACGTGCTCGCAGACACCGGAGCAACCGTGACCATCATTAGACGTGACGTGGCCAAGGTTATGCCTTCGAGGAAACCAAGCCGACCATACCAGCTTGTAAGGGAATTGGGTGACACCTTGCCTGTGGAGAAGGTGGCCCTGCCGAAGTTGACCTTGGGACGGAGTGCCGTGTGTCAGTGGGTGTTCGCTGCGGAGGTAGCTGAGGAGGGGATACTGGGACAGGATGCCCTCAGGAGCCACAAGGCGACGGTTGACGTCAGCAGGAAGGTCCTGGGTCTCAGAGGAGAAGAGGTGATACTCCGACAATCCGAAGAACGTCTGGGAATCTCCAGGGTCTTTCTGAGGGATGACGTGGCTGTCACCGCAAGAAGCGGGTGATGGTGACGGCCAGCGAACAAGGAACTTGATGCTGGACCAGAAGACGCATGTGTACGAACTTTGTGTAGCCAGGACATTGTTGCCGTGCCGAGAGGAGGTGCTGGTGAGTCTGCTGAACCCAACAGACATTGATGACGACGTACAGACCGGGACGGAGTTGTTGACGTGCAAGCCCATGGTCAGCGTAACTCCAATCGATAGGAACCTGAAGCCGGTGCCGACGCAAAACCTGGGGCCCCGACTAGAACGCTTATTGGATAGGGCGGCCGAAAACCTGACCCCAGAACTGCTCGAGAAGGTTCGACACCTGCTGAAAAGATACTAGCGCGTCTTCAGCCAAGGGAACACACACACATAAATATAAATATTTTATATAGCCAAGGGAACAGCGACTTGTACCACTGCATCGACACCGGAGACGCCCGGCCTAATCGGCAACCACCTAGACGCGTTCCGCTGGCGAAACATACGGCGGTACGGGACATGCTGCTGCACATGAAATCCATGGGAGTAATTGGAGAGTCTGACAGCCCTTGGTATTCACAAGTAGTCTTGGTGACGAAGAAGAACGGTGAGCTACGCTTCTGCGTGGACTACAGGAAACTGAACGCTGTCACCAGGAAGACTATTTCCCATTACCCCGGATTGACGACACCCTGGACTCGCTTGCTGGTGCGTAGTGGTTCTCAACCCTGGACCTGAAATCTGGTTACTGGCAGGTAGGTCTGGATCCGAGAGTCAAGGTGAAAACCGCATTCTCGACAGGTCAAGGGCATTGGCAGTTCACAGTTATGCCTTTTGGCCTCTGCAACGCACCAGATTCCTTCCAACGTCTCATGGAATCAGTGATGAGAGGATTGACTTATGACACCCGCCTGCTATACCTGGACGGCATAATCATCGTCGGCAAGACATTCGAAGACCATCTCGAAAACCTGAGCAAGGTGTTACAGAGACTGCAGGCGTCCAAACTTAAGCTGAACGCGAAGGAGTGCCAGCTCTTTCGCAAGGAATTCAACTACCTGGGCCACATAGTCTAAACACTGGGAGTGGCCACAGACCCGGAGAAGACACAGGCCGTAAGAGGTTGGCCTCGGCCAAAGGATAAGAGAGAATTGCGCAGTTTCCTGGGGCTGTGCAGTATTTACCGCCGTTTCATAAAGGGTTTCTCCAACATCGCTAAGCCCCTGATCCACCTGACAGAAGAACACAGGACGTATGTGTGGACGGAGGACGATGAAGTCGCTTTCCAGGACCTGAAGGTGTGTGTAGTGTTTAACGCCCGCTTTTACTACATATGGCACTACAGGCAGTGACACTGATGATATATGAGATGAAGATGGAGCTCCGGTGGAATGAGATGGCGGGGGAAACCGGAGGTCCCGGGGAAATCCTGCCCCAGCGCCGTGTTGTCCACCACAAAATTTCATTTTGCAGTCGCCTAGGATCGAACTCGGGCCCCCTTGGTGAGAGCCAACCAGTCTAATCACTGTGTTACGGCGCGGCCGAGCTGAAGAAGACACTTTGCACTGCTCCTATTTTGGGATTCCCACAACAAGGTAGCGCCTTCATTGTGGACACTGACGCCAGCGACCATTGCTTTCGAGGTGTCCTATCCCAAGTTCAAGACGGCCACGATCGGGTGATAGCTTACTACAGCAAGACGCTGTCCAAGGCAGAGGAGAACTACTGCGTCACACTGTGTCAGAACTTGGAGCACTTCCACAAGTACCTGTACGTTCAGCTATTCCTCCTGAAGACTGGTCATTCCGCCCTCACCTGGCTACTTAGCTTAAGGAACCTGGAAGGCCTGACAGCCCGTTGGGTCCAGAGGCTGCAGGAGTACGACTTCACCTCCGAACATAGTAGAGGAAGGAGCCACGCTACACAGACGCCATGCCGAAAACCCCGAATGGGGAAGAGTGCGGCCAATGCACAAGGATGGAAGAGAAGAAGCGTGTCGCAGCTGTCAGAGTGGTCACGGCAGTGCCTGCGGACGGCTAAGATAGCGCAGGCCTGAGGCGGGAGCAGCTGGCGGACGCCAACCGGGGGTCACTCTTGAGGGAATTGGAGGCAGGGATGAGACGGACCTGGGAGGATATCGTACCCAGACCCATAAGTCTTACTGGACTCAATGGGAACCGTTGAAGACCAAATAGGGTGTGATATTCCGGATATGGGAATCACCCAATGGGAAGACGCAGAGAGAGCAGTTGGTACTTGCCCGGAGTAAGGTCCCGGAAGTGTTGGAGCAAGTGCCCGCTGGTACTTCATGAGGACACCTGGGAGCAAATCAAACGATCGACAAACTCTAACATCGCTACTACTGGCTCAGGCTCCGAGCAGACGTCGAGAGGTTTTGCTGTCAATGTCACGTGTGTGCCGCGACTCGGGCACACCAGACTAGGAGACGGGGTCGCATGCAGCAGTACAACGGCGGAGCGCCATTCAAATGGATCGCCGTCGACATATCTGGACCATTCCCAGTGTCTAACCGAAGCAACTAGTACCTCATGGTGGTCGTGGACTACTTCAACAATTGGCCGGAGGTATACGCCATCCCGAATCAGGAGGCGAAATAAATTACAGACTGCCTCGTGGAACAACTGTTTTGCCGTTTTGGTCTGCCATTTGTGCTCCACAGTGATCAGGGCATCAATTTTGGGTCTATACTGATGAAGGAGGCACTGGAAAATCGTGGGGTGAACAAGACCCGCACAACACCCCTACGCCCGCAGTCGGACGGCATGGTCGAGAGATACATCAAGACCCTGGAAGAACATCTGATAAAGTTTGTGGCCAGTCATCGACGAGATTGGGACGTCAAGGTGCCACTGTTTCTGCCGGCCTACCACTCGCAACACACGACTCCAGTGGGATGACGCCAGTTAGCTTAATATTCGGCCGAGAATTACGCCTCCCTTCTGACCTTGTTTTTGGGAGCCCCCTGGAAGCGAAACAGCCAACAACCGAGTATGTGGAGAACATGGTGGACCGTCTCCGCGACCTACATGAAATGGCTCGTCAGAACATCCAGATGCCGGGTGACAGCCTGAATACCCGATACGACAGGCAAGCCAACAGCCAAGGGTCCTAGAAAAGTGACTTGGCCTGGTTGAACCGCCCTACCCGGACCAAGGGACGCTGTCCACAGTTTCAGCATCCATGGCAAGGACCATACCGGGTGGTAAAGAGGAATAGCGACGTGGTCTACCACATCCAGAAATGGCCCGAGGAAAGATGTTGGTGGTACACCTGGATCGTGTGTTCCGTTACGATGGTGCTGTTCGGGAGACCAGCCTTGAGGAGGGAGCAGTGTCGCGAGCGCATTATTGATTCAAGGCGGCGCGGCGAGGCATTCAATGAGACGGGTAGGGCCGTGCGGAGATAAAAGCTCGCCGAAACGGGTGGAAGGAGACGGGTTCCTACAGCGTTCCTCTTTCTTCTAGCGCCGTCTTGACTGTTTGAGAACATTCCGGATAGTGAGTAATCTATAAAAAGGGAGCCGCCGCCTGCCACAGACAGTTGTTAATTGAACTCGCGTGCGTGAACAGCTGTGTGAGCTGTTTTTTGTAACTTGCGTCCTCCAGCGTTAAGTCATATCGGATGAATTGTGTGAGCTATGTTGTGGTCGTTGACCTTGCAAGTTTTATTGTGTATATGACGTAATTCAGCAACTGTAAAGGTTGACAAATTGTGTTTCGACAGAAATAAAAATCAATTTTTGGTGTTTGTAGCCTGGACTTGTAATTCTATGAACCCACAAGGTAACAGTATCTAGTAATACTGGCATTTCAGGAGCGGACGTGAATTTCTGACCTTGCGTACCCAATTCAAAGAGCAATTCAGCCTTCCTCAAAAGGCGCACGAGAGTCATCATTATACATTAAGTTCAGACTCACCATAAACATGGTTCTATTCACCCGGCAAAATATAACCACGTTTTGCTACCAACTTTACATCCTCGTCAGAGAGTGGGTTGCAAAATTTCAAGAAATGAAACGTAATAACTGGAAGGCAACAAGAAACCGATTAACCAATGGAAAAAAGTATACGGCAACATCTATCACAAGATGAACGTGTGCCCATCCTTACATAAACTGTACCAGAAATATTGGTGGATCTGATTTAAATATTTATTTTATTCCACCCCTTAGTTACATTCATGTTTATATTCCCTGACGATTGTCCCTTGATATCTACCCAATTGAAGAAATATGCATATATCTGTGACACATATTTTGTTTGCTTTTAATTCCTTACTTAGAACGAAATCAGGTCCCAATAACAAATCACGTTGTAAACAGTTCTCTTTTTCTCACTAGCACAAGACAACAGAGTACAATTTGAAAGCTCCGTTTTAGAAAGAAGCAAAACATTACATTTCCGCCACTTACCACATGACCGGCTGGTCCAGCCACTTTCACCGACTGACTCAAGGGTAAAAAACTCTCTTCTGAGCAATGCTCGGCTCATGGGCACAGCGCCGTCAGCACTATACCACCCGGCGGATAATGTAGTGAGCGCTCGGCTCAAGTGTATGGGCAAGAAGTCAGATTCAATACTACTATGTTGTAAAGGCTTGCTCAGCCAGCCAATGTAACCATTGTCTCGTCCTTTCACAGAAGGTGCTCCGTCGGTCGCAACTTCTACGAGTTTGTCTCATGGAAGTTCAAATTTATTTCCAACATCATGGATAGCGTTGAAAATGTCTTTTCCACAAGTTGTACTTTTAAGGGGCACTATATCTAACATTTCTTCTAAGATATTTAATTCATTATCAACTTCCCTCAGAAATACAATTACTGTCCTTCACAGGAAAGTAAATCTCCGAGGCCTGAGACGTAGGGGGGTTGGCGCAGGCTCCCACACCCTCCCTGGACAGATTTATGGCACCCCATGTCAGTACAGTTACAGACCATCCGAAAACATTCTGACGGCTTCTACTTTTGTGAATGAATCTTATCGGTTTTAGTGTACAGAGTGAATAGGGCGCATGTTTTTTAATGGTTCTGCTCCTTGCGAAGCAGGTATTCTCTGCCACACATATTCGCTGTCCTTGTCCCACTGTGTAAGACAGCACATTCCTTTCAGGGACCTTCTTTACGTTGCTGGACAGTAACTGTGCCTCATCAGGTGTGTTCATAGATTCGTCTATGGTTAGAAAAAACATGTTAATAACATTATTTTGTCCTTTGATTGCCTCTCCAAATCACAGTCCAATTTTTCTATGCGTCTCTGCGTATACCTCGAGAGAGATTGACTGATGCAAATAAATCGTCTAAATCGGGACATAATTCCTCCGTAGCAACTAGCAAGCATTACTTGATAAATTTGCCTTCACCAAATGCCTTTATATGTCTCCAATAAGTTCCGCCAGTTTTTAAGAAGACTGTGCCACATTCTCATTATTAGTCATATTGAACAGGTGCTTTCATTTCTTCCAGTTTTTGTGATCTGGCTTCACCTAGAACAAAGATAGGCTAAACGTTAGAAGCACCCATCTACATACGATTGAACTAATAAATTAAGCGAGGTGCAAAATCTAAAAACAACGCTGATTATTACATACCTGTAAGAAAGTTTTTGCCATATTCGCTTTAGTGTTATAAATGAAAATATCGCTTAATATCCTGAAGAGAAACGTACGATAATGACTTCTTACAAATAAAGCATTTAACGTTATCCGCTTCATCTCATTCAATGTGGAACACATGCCGTTTTGACATGGTGCTACTACTCCGTGCTGTCCACCTCTTACTGCTGCCTCTGTCTATTGCTGCCTTGGTCACTGGTGTGTGGAAAACAACATTTGCAGGGAAACGTAGCGTGTACTGTACAATTAACCACGGCTGGTCTATCCAAAACCTTAACCTATACACGGCTAGTGCGAAGGAATTATTAATTTCCATCAATTAACTTAAATAATAAGAGTTAAACGAGGAAGCCTCGAACTCAAGTACTTGCAATAGTAAGTCGCCACAAACGGTGGATCTCGTATACGAGAGCTCCTAGTGGTTTACAGGGAAAATATGTGAATCAGCTGGAGAATATAAAGATGGTATCATGCTAGCTCAATGGGTAAGAGGAACTGGACGGAAACCGGGAGATCGGTGGTTCAAATCCCGGCCATGGCATTGAATATTTTAATTGGACTCTATCTGTCCAAAGTCTTAGCCTATACACGGCTAATGTGAAGCAATGATTAATTTTCATCAATTAACCTAAGTGATAAATTCCCGATTCTGTTGACCTGTTTTGTCTGAAACCAAACTGTGCCTGTGAAAGTATACTAAATTAGAAAACAGAAGAGCTTACACGCCGACATATTAACCACTCAAAAATTTTTGAGGAAGTAAATAATGATGATATGGGTCTGTAATTTTCCATGTCTAGCTTATCCCCTTTCTTGAGCAAAGGTCTTACTTCAGCACTTTTTAACTTTTAAGAAAATTTTCCTGATTCCATTAGATGAATTCTATATATTTACTAATGGTTTCCTTATGTATTCAGTACAGTATTTAATAATCCAGTCTGGATTGCCATCCATTACCCACGACCGCTTGTTCTTCATTTTCCCCACTACATTTATTATTTGGGTGATCGGATCTAAAAACATGCTACTGTTAACAGTTTTTATTTTCTCAGTTACATTTCCAGGCTTTATTAAATGAGTGCTCGCTTTAATTAATTACCTGCTTTTCCCAAAAAATACAAATTAATGGAATTTACTATTAATTGTGGCTCCGTTGTAATCCCATTTCATACTCCTTATTTCGTGTATTATCTCTCCATCATTACTATCCTAATTACTTTGTCGACTTTTTGTCAAGCAGCTTTAAGTTTGTTGTTTGAAGTAGCTAAGAAATTTTCATTTTCCATTTTCTTTGCAATCTAATGACTTGCCTATATATCTTTCTGTATTAGTTCACATATTCCTGTTTGACTAAACCTTGCTTCTGAAGAGCATTTAGTAACTTAAACTTTCTGCTAGATATAATTATCCCCTGAGTTATTCAACCTTTTTGTTATAATTTCCACGTTTACTTTTCTTAATAGGAAGGCTATATTAAACTATACAAAAATACTTTGAAATGAATTAAAACTACTACCTACATTTATTCCTTGGTATAAACTTTCCCATTTTTCAGTTTGAGTAAATTCTTAAAATTAATTTAACCTCCTCTGTTAATTCCCTTATTAGAATTCGGCAATTTCTAATTTGTGTTTCTTTTTGCATCTTAATTTTACATGTTTGTGCACAATTATACGAAGAACCTGTATCAATAACTTCTGCTGGATCCTGTAGTGTATCTCCCACGATTTTATATCATCCATTTGTTAATCCACAGACAAATACTGCACTGATCCCCCGTAATGGATATTCTTTCAGCTTTTCCCAGGCTCCTTGTGCTGCTAGAGAGACATCGCAGATACCGTCTTGTAAGTACTGGGGTGCGAGTCCTCAATACAAAAAGTGTGAAAAGGAAAATAATGGATGGAGTCGTGAACTAATTGTTGCATGCAACCCCTTTTCATGCATAATCCTGATGTATTTTAAGGATGTCAGGTGAAATGTTTTGGAAATACACCGACTAGTTAGATAAACGTTCACTCAGAGTTCAGGCACATTTAAAATACTTCGGCTTCATTACCCTTTTCAGAAACGTGGTAAAATTATTTTGACATATTTAAGGGCAGTTGTAAAACTCTTACTCAAATAAATAGTAATTTGTAGAAAGAGTCGTAGTATTGTTATACATTATATAGCTCAGTGCAAAGTGTGGTAAAGCGTTCATTATTAATGTCATGCCAGATTTACAAATTAGCTTTTTATAATTCTAACGTTTAGTCTCTCTGGCTTAAGTAATTAAAGAGCACTCCACTTTTTGGCGTACAATATGAGAACATCCGAAGCTAGGGCTGTTCCATCCTCGCATGCCTTTTGCTATTGTACTATCATTTTCTTTCTATCTGTATAATTTGCACCGTAATTTTTTATTATTTCTCTATAAAATCTATTTTAGATTATCCAGTTATTTAACCGATGTTACCACAGTGAAAATGTAAGATCAGCGAAAATAAGACATTTCCCTTAGTAAATATACACTAATTTAACAACCTTTAAAATGTTTTCATTACTTTGTACCGCTTGCTGAGGAAGACGTAGCCCAATTGACTTGCTCGGGGAAGAGACCCAGCTAAGACTCCCGAAAGAGACAGTGGCGCAACCGAATAACACCAAATAAAAGATGAGCACGTCGCTACCACCACAATTACATAAAGCATTACGTTCTGTGCTGTTCGGAATATGCCCCCTCTTATCATAATACCGGGACAGGAGGACGCAAAGCAGGGAACAAAGTGAAAACAAGGGAGACGGGAGCACTCCTCCGTACGGTATCACGCACGTACCACTTAAAGCACAGTTGGTCAAATCCTGTTCCCATTGTAACACTGACAGGTTAGGGATCACAGGGAGAGAACTAGCACTGTACAGCATTCTTGTACTAATGCCGCGACGTAAGCTTGCGTAAAGATGCAGGAGACTCAAGGTCAGAACTCACGCACTGAGTGGCACCAGGAACCACAGACTACTGGAGAAGGTTGCCCCCAACTGCAAGAAGCAGTACGAAGCGAACCATCAGACGCAGTAAAGATATCGATGACAGCAGAAAAGAGCATTCTCCCTGAATCAAATATAACCAACCACCAGGACCAAACTTGTTCTGACGGCAGAAACTTGTAGATGGTGTGCTTTAGCATCTCACAGTGTGTGCCGCCATAATGGGAACATTGCACAGGTAACATGACAAAACCAGGAAAAGATGAGTGAGTCTGCAAAATAAAAGCAAACAGAACAGCAAGCGGAGCCAAAATGAACAAAAGGCACAGCATATCAAGGTCATAAACACTTGTTTCATAAACAACTTGAAAGCCATGAAAGAAAACACTATCATAAAAATGTAACATACAACACAAATAAGCAATAAGCAAGTATATATATATATATATATATATATATATATATATATATATATATATATATATATATATATATATATATATAATTCATTAGTGAATTGCATATTGCATTTTTAACTAGCAGTCTGTACATTCAAGGTAAGCTTTGGAATAGAATATATATCAATTCATCAATTAACATCAGGTTTTAATATTGACCATAATATTATAAAGCTGTTAATAAAGCTTACGCCCGATTGGGGTCTTTACATAAAACACACATAAGCAGTTCACGCAGCACTGCCAGTGACAAAACACATATGAACTAAGATAAACATACAGAAACACAATGTATACGTGCACATGTAACACAAAATGAAGCGAAGAGAAACAGGAAATACGGAGGGCAAGGAAAATTAAACAGAAATATGGAGCACCGCGACCGAAACAAAAACACGCTGTGCCGTAGCACATAGGCTACCCAAAACACACAAGGTCAACCAGCACAACCAAAACATATTCCCACACCATAAGACAAACAAGGAATGCCACAACAAACACGTTACATAAAGCCAATGCTAAATGGTAGTGAAACACAAAACACAGGAATGAACTAACCAAAAGGTGTAAGCTGGGAAATATGGGCTTGTCTTTCTAGACTGGTTGACAGCTCTTTGAGCCGAACAGTTGCATTTATATAGATCTTCACGATCTCATAGGAACCTACGTATCTAGGGGCTAATTTTGCGTAAAAGGTCTTCTATTTGGAACTGAAGGGATGAAACTTACACATAACTCTGTGGCCTATAGCGTACGGAGAGGGCTTTTTATCTTCATCATACCACTTCGGTACAAGAGCATTAGCCCACTGCAAATTACGAAATGCTCGCTGCCAGTGTTCCGGATGGTCTGTGCAGAAAATTCTTGAGGCAGTAAATCGTCTAAATTCCATAAATTAGACATCGGTGAGCTTGGAGCATATGCTAACATAAGATTAGATGGGGTCGTGGAATGTGACTCATGGTGGTCAGAGTTAAACGCTATTTGCAAACGCGACGGATTGGACTCCGAAATAGAATGGTTGTTATGGTGAAAAGCAATTAAGGCGGATCTCAAATTCCTATTGAACATTTCTGAATGAGTTGGACAAGGGTAATAAGGAGTGCTGGTGAAGGCTTTAATGCCCTAGTTGAACCAGAAATTTCTGAAAGCCGCCGAAGCGAATTGCGTGCCAACATCGATCCCTAGAAAATTCGGAGCACCAAACAATGCAAATAGCCCAAGAAGAACCTTAATTGCATTCCGTGATGTAACGTTAAGACGCGCGCTTAACCACACAAAGTTGGAGAATGTATAAATTATCACGAAACATAAATATTTCCCTGTGTAGAACGCGGAAATATCCCACAAAATCTACGAATAGCTTCTGCATTGCTTACTAGAAACTTCGGACCTTCCATAAGATGCACTGAGCTGGCTTAGCCGTAGCACAAACCCGATAAGCCCTAACGCGTGCCGTTATATCTTTATTCATCCCTTGCCAAGCAAATTGCTCACGAATCTTATACTTTCTCTTAGCGATGCCTAAATGATCACCCAAAGTCAAAACATGGAAGTACTAAACAGTCATAGGCACCAAAGCAGTAGGAAATGCCATTTTGTTGGTAGCTCCGAACGTGGCGCGCGTAAACAAAACATGGCCCTTCAGATGAAACGGGGCCGCCCTCACCAGTCGCAAGTTGATTTATTATATACCAGGCAACTTGAGATCATGATGCTGATGCTGTGATATGCTAGTAAAAAGCTCAGGACATGTAGCGCAGTCATTCATGTCCAGAGCCTGCAGAACCGGAGAGGGAAATGAACTAGGTTTGGTAAAAGTTCTAGTTAGCGCGTCTGCTACTGAATTGTGTACACGATATATGTGAACTGGCGTAACTTTAAACGCGGCGATACGCACAACCCAGCGCGAAAGCCGACCTGTTGACCTAGGCGTGCCAAGCGTCCAATGTGAGGGCCTGATTATCACATTCAAGGGTAAATTCCAAATGTTCAAGAAGTTGACGATACCTTTCCAAACCAAATATTAAGGCCAGGGTCTCCAATTCGTATACCGAATAATCCCACTGGACCTTTCTCAACGTACGTGATGCGTAAGCAAAAGATTGTTGGTACAGACGTAAATCCAATCTCATTCCCACACGAGCCATAAAATCAGCGCCCAAAATAAGGTTTTAGGGGATGCCATAAGGCACGTAGCAATCGTGTTTGTGAAACGGGGAAAACGAGTTGTCAACAGAACCGTCGCTTTGACGTCAAACATCTGTCCATTAACTGACACTCACTGGACATGGCATGACTCGACCTTAATTGAAAATCTGAGCATTGATTCACTCAAAAAATTGTTCGTGAACCAAGAAACAGGTGCTTCTCGAATATAATAAAGCCAATACAGGCTGTTGGCCAAGAACGACCTGAGCCACCGGTTTTGTATCGAAGGGGATACCAGTTACGCGACGTACAGGCGGTACACATGCCTCAGCACATAGTAGCTCCTGGCGTCAAATGCGACGTGCTTTAGAATGTTTAGCACTTGAAGACAATGCAACATTAGACCGAACACCTCGTGACGCATTACATTGGTGCACTTGATGATCAAATGCACCAAAACGAAAACACGTTCGTGAACGAGAAGCATACTTTGCACCCTGAGATAGCCCAGCATTACTCCCTGTACTCTGCTGCAACACTCGCGGAGGCGGACGAGAGATATCTACGCCCCTTGCACTATCCGCCAGAGCCTGCTATGTCAAAAGAGGCAAAAGTGATCCTAACTCCACAAATGTAGTAGGAATAGGAGAAAAGATCAAAGCCGAGCGCAGCTCAGGCTCAGACCGGACAAGATTACATCACATGTCTGTTTTTCATTATCAGGTAACAGTAATAATTGGACAAATAACCTAACCCTAGGCATATAATCCGCGAAGGACTAATTAAAAGCTTTGGGCCTAAGATAATGATCTCATGTGAGAGTTTTAAATGCACGGCGTGGTATAAAGCAATCCAAAACACCTGGTGAAATGCGCGTAATGTATGAGAAACGTGTTTGCCTCGCTACAACAAATTCAATATAACTCCCTTTGACCTCGCGGCAATGACCTCTAAGAGAAGCCACTCCGATACTTCACATAACAAGGCACAGTCTTCCGTCTGTGTTACAAATTTCAGGAAATCGAGAGCAGAATTAACATTGACCACTGCCAAACCCAACAGTGTACCGCTGAAATGGGTGTGGCAATTTTAAAGGTTTAAAACCGAAATTAACTTTGTCGCAGAAAGGGCCCAACCCAATGTCGGGCGCTGAATCATCATCACCACTAGTTCGGGGCAATTGGTCAACCAAAGTAGCAAGTAGTGCTCGTAACTTGTCAGTCGCAAGGAAAAATTAAGGTTGGAAAAATACCTCTGAAATTAATGAATACGCTGGGCATAATGGTTTACACGGGCCGTTATTCTCCTAACCTGATGTTTGGATAAGCCACTCTCAGCCTCACAGTCGGCAGTAATTTCATGAATTTCGTCAAGGCGTTTTCACATACAGATGTCGAATTAACAATCAATGGATACTTATCTGATAACTTAACTCTGGCATTGTCCCGTACTCGACGGAGTGCATCCCGCTGACGCCAGATTATCTCCACCATGAACACACAACTCAGGCATAAGTTCTGGTTTACGAAAAAGAGTATGTCCACCGTGTTGGCCATAATAGTTCGAACAAATCAGAAAATTAACTGGGAATACTAGATTCAGAACTACGCTCTGCTGCCAGACTGTTTAGAGCTTTAGTTGATTATTTCTCTGTAAAAATCTATTTTAGTTTATTCAGTTATGTTACAAATACATTTCCGTTAATAAATATAAACAAATTGAGCAGCATTTAAAATATGTTCATGACTTTGCACCACCTGCTGAGAAAGATGTAGTCCAAGTAACTCGCTCGGGGAGGAGACCCAGCCAAGAGGTCCAGAGGTAGTCCTAGTCGGGCGGGGCTTTCCCCGTCCGGGTGTCATATGCCGCAGTACCTAGCCGCTTTGCGGCTTAACCTGCGAAATGAACTAGTAGATCCATGTTCTGCTGGGGTGTTTGAATTTGTTTACTGTTTGAAATTTTGGATAGGTTTGGAATGGGTTGCCCCTCTTTATCGTGGGCAGCTGTACTTAATCGTTCTCCCTTTTTGGGAGACACGAATTAGTTTTTGCCCCGTTTTGGATACGGGTTGTGTAGCGCTTGTCCTTTGGCGTAGAAGTTGTTCCCAGAGACATCTGCGGTTTTCCTTGGGTTACCTAAGGGGTCCCAGGACGTCTCTCGGCAGTCTGAAGGACGGCAAGCGCCTTTGATCTCTCGGGTCATACCTTCCCAGGGAGTTCACTAAGGGGTTGGGGTGAATTTGGATTTTCTCGTACATTGATCGTGCCCTCTCGCGAATGACGTCGACAATGTACGGGATCTGGGAGTGCTCATGTAGGATATGAGCCGGGAATCTCCAGCCTGTATCGTAAATGATGCGTAGTGCCTTGTTCTGCAGCGTCTGGAGTCTGACGAAAGTGGTATTAGCCACTGTTCCCCAGATCTCACAGCCGTACAGAATCATAGGCGGAATGATCGCCCGATACAGTTGGAGTTTGAGACGGATCGGCATTGTTGATCTGAAGATAGGGTATAGGCTCCGGAGTGCGACGTGCCCCAGCTGGACCTTGCCCTTGACGTGCGGAACGTAAGTTAACTTACGGTCCAGCGTCACCCCGAGATACTTCGCCGTTTGCACCCAAGGGATTCGACGGCGCCGTAAAACGAAGTTCTGCTGCAACCGGTTGGCTATGGTTTTCGCCAGGAGAATAGCAGAGCTCTTCTCCGGGTTAATTGCCATTCGCCATTTTGCGCTCCATTCGCCAATGGCCCGGAGCTGGGTTTGGATTTGCCGGAAGCTGTACCGTGTATTCCTATTGACTGCGAAGATCATGAGATCGTCCGCATACTGACAGGTTTGGGTGTTGTGATGAGTTGGGATGTCGGCCATGTAAGCTGCGAAGAGCGCCGGCGACAGCACGCTGCCTTCCGGTACTCCAGTGCCAATGGGCCGCTCGGTGGACAGCTTCCCCTCCATCTTTACTCGGAAGCTTCGGTTTCCGAGGAAACCGGCCACCAAGGAAATGTATGGACGGGGAATTTCATGCTCCAGGAGTTTGTAAATGAGTCCTTCATGCCAGGTAGTGGCGAATGCCTTCTCCACGTCGAGCAGCACTGCTACCGTTT
The DNA here is from genome assembly GCA_030765055.1 of Mantis religiosa. Classification (NCBI taxonomy): domain Eukaryota; kingdom Metazoa; phylum Arthropoda; class Insecta; order Mantodea; family Mantidae; genus Mantis; species Mantis religiosa. The sequence goes on from CM060950.1 coordinate 180,794,735, forward strand.
TAGACCTTTCCTGGAAACCCAGGGAGGCCTTCTCGGCAACCCGCAGTAGCTGCTCGGTCGTGGAGTGGCCAGAACGGAAGCCAAACTGGTGTTCTGGGATTAGGCCCCTTTCCTCCAGATGAGGAAGGAGCCGGGAGAGGAGCAGTTTTTCGAATACCTTCGATAAAACTGGGAGAAGGCTGATTGATCGGTAACTGGAAGGAAAAACCGGATTTTTCCCCGGCTTTAAAACGCACACCACGCGCGCCTCCTTCCAGATAGCTGGAAAGTGGCGCATGTATAGGCACGCGTTATAAATCCGGGTTAAGTGAATCACGGCTCTTCGTGGAAGGTGCTTGAGCATTTCCGCTGTCACACGGTCCTGCCCAGGTGCTTTGTTGGTTCTTAGAGAGTTAAGCGTGGTCGCTAACTCTCTAGGGGTAACGATGGGAATGTGGAACTCCTCGTGGTCAGGGGGCGGAGCTTCTAGGAAGTCCTCCACCACCTGTTCCACGAGGTCAGCATGGTCATCGTCCATTGGCTCTACCCTGGGTTGGAACTGAGCCTCCAGATAATCTGCTAGCGCCTCTGCCTTTTCTTTCGACTCGTAGACGAGTCGACCTCTAGGGCTATGTAGGGGGTGCTGGTGTACGGTTTTGTCTTTCCGCAGGCTACGGACTATTCGCCATGGTTTTCTCTCCTGGAGATTGGTTTGCCTTAACATGTTTTCCCAGGCCTCTTTGCGGTGTGCTCTTAGGAGTCGTCTTGCCAGGGATTTGAACCTCTGGTGTACTTCTCCTATCCTGGGATGGCGAAATCTCTGCCACAGCTTTCTTACGGCGTTTTTAGCCCTTATGAGTTGTTTGATGGGTCCTGGGATATCTGTGGGGTTTGGCGTGTCTATTGGGATGCGGTGTGTGTGAGCACGGACCGCGTTGAGGATGGATGTGGAGAACTCCCTGGCTGCCGCCTCGAGCGACTCCACAGAGTCGATTCGAGGGCAGGCTTCCACGGAGTTTTGGATGTGAAGAATGGCGGCATCCCAGTCGACTTCATCCACCCAGTCAGCCGTTGCCAGAGCTGCGACGGTAACGTCTGAATTGATCACAACTGGGTTGTGGTCAGAATCCAGAGCATTCACCGCCGTGAGGTCCAGATGAAATGGAATGTTCTTGGTGATTGCGAAATCTATGACGTCCGCCCTGCCACGAGGCGGGAAGTGCGTTGGACCCCGCGGGCCATGCGCATGAAGGGTTGGATCTCCGCAGATGAAGCGGTAGATGCTCCTTCCCCTATCATTCTGGGTTCGGCTGTTCCATCCTGGGTGTTTGGCATTGAAGTCACCGGCTATGCACACTCGGTGGTCTAGGTTTAGGAGTGCCCTGTAATCCGCTTCATAGAAGGGATGGTTGGGCGGGTCATACACCGCCACAAGCACTAGGTCTGAACCGCCCAAGGAGAGCCTTATGGCGGTCGCCTCCAAGTGTTGAAGCGGGGGAATGGTAATGGGAGTATGGGTGATGTGATTTTTTATGAATATAGCTGTACCGCCGCCCCGCCGGCCGACTCTATCGGCTCGGTGGACGGCGTAACTTGGCAGGTTAAATTGTACACCAGCATGCAGATGCGTTTCGCATACCATAAGGAGGTCAATCCCGTGGTCACTTACAAACTCCAAGATGCCCGGTCTCTGTTCCCGGACTCCGTTTGCGTTCCAGAACGCGGCTCTCAATGTTCGCTGAGTTCTTCTCAACGCCATTTACGAGCTGGAGTCAGGGAAGAGGAGCCGTGCAGTCTGTTGCAGAATGCTGTGCTTTTGCAGAGCAGGGATGCGGGGATCTGTCAGTTGCTCCCTGCAGTGCCTCAGAATGGGGAGGGAGCGATGAATCAGTTCGGCGAACCAGGCAGAAAGCTCATGGAACTCCGCTAAGTCCTCGTTTGCGACGCCAGTGTCCCAAATCGGCGCAGGTGTTGTAGCGAGGGGTGCCTCTCCCTCATTGGCTGTTGAAGCCACTGCAGCTGGAGCTGGTGGAGGGGGGAGAGCAGTGGCGGCAGGGCCGCTCTGTCTCCCCGCAGGTTCTTGGGCTGGTTGCCCGGCCGTTGCTGCCGCAGTTGCCGGCGGTTTCTCCCGCCGGGCTGCGGTGGCCTTCTTCTGGCGAGGAGGCCGCTGTGGCTTTGCTGCAGATGCAGCTGGTGGTTGTTTGGTGGTAGTTCCAGAGCTTACTGGCTGGGTCGCTGCCGGAATCTGGCTTGCCTCGGCCTGCTGCAGCAGCCCCAGCCAAGAGTTCTGATAGACACAGTGGTGCAACCAAACAACACTAAACAAAAGATGAGCACGTCGCTGCCACCGCCCTATGGGGTAGTCAGACAATTACATAAAACATTGCACTCTGTGCCGCTCGGCACAAACCCTTGAAAGCAATGTTAATGTGACGAATATTATTGGTCTAATTATGTCCTTCACATAATGTTGCTGACAATTATGAACTTTAAGGGCACTCTGTGCATCATTAAATCAGTTTAAAGAGAAACCAATGTTCGTCCTGTTTATTGACTTGAGTAATGTATTCTGTGTGTATTTTGAAACTAATACTACATTTTCAGGTACGTGGATGCAATACAACCACCAACATCAATGTGAATATAACATAGAGCTCATCTATTGCTGGCAGTAGTAGGTCCCTCATCTATATTGTGGCTGCCAGTGCTAAAATATTTGTACTCACTGCATTCTTGTCATTATTTGAGAAATGTTCGCGCCGGTGTATGTTATCAGAGACCACATTGACTCCTGAATGAGTGCAATGTTCTTAAGCTGCAAAGCTGTTCCTTAAAGATTTAAGGAAAAACTATATCAAATACCTGTTATATTAGAAAGCTCAAAATATAACACACCTTTATGCTGGTACTGATTGAAACTTTATCAAAATTAGGTAACTTTAAAGATAACTGTGAAACACACTGATGTCTAAGCTTACTTTCCCTTTCAAAATTTGGCTTACTGATAGATGTCAAATATCTTATACAATTAATTTCTAAAGCGATCTATCTGGTCGTGTATTTGCACTTAGCCATGCAAGATGTAGCCGTCGTGCCTTTCATAGATCCAATATTTTCACATATGCATTAATTGTTTTGCTATGTGCCTTAATGTTGAATGTCTCTCTTGTCAACATTGCTGAAGTGTTAAGACCTTTCCACCTATTAAAGCCTCTATAGGAAGTCGTTAAGAAGTTCTGTGACAGTGCAGAGTAATTTTATGTTCAGAATTTTGTTTGCAACCCTGATCATAACCAAAGGAATTTTAGCAAAGACAACTTCCCAACATTAATGTATAAGCACTATGAAATTCCCAGGACTTTTTCAATTGCTGTAACGCTGAGCACTCCTCAGTTATTTTAACGCCACAGTACGCATACTCATAGTACTCATAATTGTGACCCTCCATTCGTTTTGGGTATTGTGCAGAGCTGTAACGAAGCCTTCACTAACTGAAAGAAAAAAAACACTGCACAACATAGCACGTTGAGCCTTAGCCTGCAAGTACCTCTACCAAGAAATTTCGCATAGTACATGCTCTGACATTCAAGGTAGCAAGTTTAATCAGTGATTTTATTTTGCGATTTTATTTTTTATTTATTAAAAACAAATTCCATATCACACTTCTCCTTTTAGCTTTTTTAATTTTAATCCATAATCAAAGCATGAATTAGATCTTATGTACTAGCCTACCTGTTCATCTAATCTTTGAAATCCGCAGCATACTTTTAGTTCAATTATAACTCACGAATATCACGAATTGACCCTCATGTGTTTTAGGTGAACCGTGACTCATCTGCTTCACCTATATGACTGAGAACCATATCTCATTTGCCACAATTCGAATTTCTCTCTACTGCAAGACAGCCTCTATTCAGTTCCGAAGATATCACCGTGTTTTAAATGCTATTTGCTATAAGCCTTTTCTGTTGGCCCCACATATTACTCCGGTGGACAGAAAGTCATCTTGGATTAGTGAAAGCATATGTCCCTAAAATCACTCTATATATAATTCCTTTGCATTCTCAGCATTGAGTCAACTTTAAATTTCTTGACAGATTTCTGTGCACACTGATTTGTCGCTTCATATGCAAACTATACGAGGGATTAATGGGCATTTGGAGGATTTTATAATTTGCAATACTGCCCCAAATATTCAGACTATTGATTCAAAGTTGACATAATGGTACACATATATGGACCTAGACTGGTAGACATAGCATTTTACATAACTGTGATATTCCCAATCAAATTCGCTCACAAATGTATTTTTATCTATATAAACTGGTTCGTGTTTCTACCTGTTTGGCCTTCGTTTTAGTCGCCCCAACTTATTGTCGTCCTACTTGTTTGAACAGGGAGGGTTGTCATTCCCACAAATTAGTCCATCGTCCGCAATGCTCTGTGGTTTGGTTCATCTCATTAAGGGTAATCTCGATACATATTTCGTTTAGTTCTTTGTGATAGGGGCGTTGTGCTCACTTGCGTTCGCTTTCTTAGCCTATGTGGATATACACCGCCGACAGCATTTATTTTCTCTTGCCTAACAGGTTTACATAGGTATTTCCGTGATAACTTTCAAGTCAACTCCCTCCATATTGAGGGCCGCGCCATGCACGAGTGCTTAGAATGCTTGACTCTCATCAAGACGACCCGGGTTCGATCCAAGGCGCCCACATTTGTAGTGGAAAACACGGCGCTAGGGCGGGTTACTCCGTTAACTCCGGTTTCCCCACCATCTCATTCCACCGGTGCTCCATCTTCATTTCATAGATAATCAGTGTCACTACCTGCGGTGCCACATGTTCTAAAAGAGGGCGATAAACAATACACTACATACATAATACATACATACATACATACATACATACATACATACATACATACATACATACATACATACATACATACATACATACATACATACATACATACATACATACATACATACATACATACATACATACATACATACATACATACATACATACATACATACATACATACATACATACATACATACATACATACATACATACATACATAATACATACATACATACACTCACACACTCTCACACATTCACACATTATTATTCATTATTTGGTATATATAAGGGCGCTCAACTACGGCGGTCATCAGCGCCCTTTAAAAAACTAGTCATGGCAAAAGCCAGATATAAAACTTTCTAAAAACTATACAAGTGTAACAAAACCTATTAAAAATACACGTACATAAAAACATCAATCAAAGCCTACTAAAAATTACGTTCACTATATCCTAAACTCTTAATTAGACAAGAATCTAAAAACCTTCTCCACGGGTCTCCACGCACGGCCTACACGTGGGTGAGCCTGTTGACCGTCTCCCTCAACCACGAAGAGGAGCCCATACGAGGGAGACTGTTGGCTCGGGACCCTGGGTGCGCCAAACCCGTACCTACCGAAGTAGACCCCTGGGGGGACACTCACACACTCACACTCACACACACATGAGTCAAGATGGCGGAACAAATAGACACGCGGACCATGACCATGAGGTGGTGGCTGGCTGTATATAGCCAGAAGGTTTTTGCTGCGTGCCCACCCGTTTAGAGTTTTACCTCAGGGAAGGTATTTGATACGGGATTTTGTAGGATGGATATGGTGTAGGTTTTGAGGTTGATGAATGTTGTGAGGTTACAATTATTGTACCGCCAGGGTGAAAGGACAGGATGTAATACACAGCACCCTGGTGTTTTTATTTATTTTAATTTGGGGAATCATTTTGATGCCAAGCATCTTGGAAGGATTATGTGGAGCTCTGCTTTAGCTGCAGTTCGGATTAGCTCCTGGGTTATCTCGGATGCCCGCAAGCCGTGCGGGGTAACCGGTGCTGTCTAGAACGGCGTCTAGTGGGGTCATAATCTCCCAAATACCTGACAAGGGCGCTTCTGTGGTTGGGTAAACTTGCGTATAATTTTGATGCCCGGCGCCTAATTTCATCCTCCACATATGGAAGACTCGAGGCCTCGTGAAGCAACCTGGTAGGAAAATAACGACCCACAGAATATATGGACCTAAGTCCTCTATTCTGTGCACGTTGGAGCCATGCTAGCCAGCTGTCTGCGGCCATGTCCCAGATCTCGCAGGCGTAAAGCATAACCGGGATTACCAGCGCTCGGAAGACTGGCATCGAGGTTGACCCCAGCATTGGATACAGGGAAGCAATTGCTCCCTGTACCTTCGCCGCTCGGTCCCTGATGTGTTGGCGAAAAGTTAGACCCCTGTCTAAGTTGACGCCTAGGTATTGGACAGAGTTAGTCCACTCTATCCTTCGACCTCGGTAGCTGAAGTTGGGGCAATCTGCGGGGGTGTGGCGCTTTGTAAAAAGTAGACACGTGTATTGAAAGTGCTTACAGGTTATTTTCTAAATGTGACGGAAACTAGTAGGAATCTGAGACAAGACCTCAAGGAGGATATCGTTAAAGCGGTGAGTCGGTTGAGGAAAGCAGTGTCGGAATTAAAAAGTGGTGTGAGTGAGAAGAATGAA